>JANIJH010000001.1:3986652-4000964 GCA_024520975.1 Erythroxylum areolatum
TAGGCGTGAGACCGATCCTTGAAGGAGGGACCGATCGGCCCATGGGTTGTTACGATTGGGTTCGGGCCCAGCACGAACGACCCGACCAACCATAATAGTACTTGTGCTAATATAAAGAAAATACACAGTTTCCAATCTTAAAGTTAAAACCATCATCATCCAACTTTGCAATAGAAACTAAATTTTTGGCACAATCAAAAACATAAAGATAATTTTTTTAGATCCAAGTGACACCCAGTGTCAAAGATCAATATGTATGTCCCAATGCCGTCTATTTGTGCCTTCATTATGTTTCCCATATATAAGAATTTTTCAGTTCCGTTTATGGTCTGGATTGAAAGGAATCCTTGTTTAACATGTGACACATGAGTAGTTGCACCAGAATCTTACCACTAGGTATTATTAGGCAGTTCAATAAGATTTGATTCAAATCATACTGAAACATAGTATGTACCTTTATTTTCAAACTAAGTCTTTCTTTTTTAGCAATCCTTCTTGAAGTGACCAGACTTTTTGCAAAAGTAGCACCTCTTATCTTTCTGGATTCTACCCTTATTAACTTTGTTGAGAGCTTTGTCCTTATCTTTGCCTTTCTTTCCTAGTTTGTTCTCGCTGCTATTAGCTCCTTGATGAAACATGAGATGAATGGAGTGTTTCTTCATTTTCTTCAATCTCCCTTCCTCCTGAACCAACATGGCCTTAATTTCTTGAAGATTTCATTTTTCCTTAATGGTGTTATAATTCACCTGGAACTGGCCGAACTCAAGAGGAAGTGAGTTGATAATGAACTGTACAAGGAAAGGCTCACTTACATCCATACCTATAGATTTCAGCTTTGCAGCTAGATTTGACATATGTGTTACATGATCAAGAATAGGCTGTGACCAGTTAAACTTTTTGTCATCAGCTAACTTATTAAAGTCCCTATTATTGACTTGTCAGCTATATCAGATTGTGAGTATTCTTTAAGCTTCAACATGAACTCCTTTGCATTGTCCATTTTAGGCATTGATTGCTTTACAATTTCCATAATCATCATTCGCATCAAATTCATGCTCAACTTGTTAGACCATTTCCGAGCCTCATAATAAGACTTGTCAGCTTCAAAACTAATCTCAATTATGGTTGTGGGCCTTGCATCTGAAACTATGGCCAAGTTCAAATTCATTACACCTAGTTGGAGCTGGATTGTTCAAACCAATCAGCATAGTCAGACTATTGAACTTGATTAGCCCATTTCCTAAAGCAATTGAATTAGTAGATGCTACAAACATAAAATATAGCTCATATATTAATGCTTTGAGTAAACCTAAATATATTCAAACTAACTAATACATTTTAACTATGCATTTAATTTCTCATTTGGGTAAAATTTAAATACATAGATGTGACCTATTATGATGCAAATATAGTTCATTATAATGGACAATCAATCATATTCTAGTCAACATGCATGTTATCTTTGGATATACAATCATATTAACCAAATATATTGATAAAGTCCTTTAATGTCATTAATTATAAGTAATGGTTCGGGTGAACTCCTAGTGTTGTAATTAATAATCGTAATTGTTCAGTTCAATTTTTATGTCATTGTAACATCATATCATAATGAACAATTGAAACATTCACAATTAAATGATTAATATTTTCACGCCAAGCCACTTTGGTGACTAACAAGCTTTCCATACAATAAACATTTAATTGGATAATTATCATACATAACAAAATTTAATTTAGTTAGTTTGGTCACTTTAGTGACTAACAAACTATTCTAAATTACCATAATGTCCTGTAGCACATTCAACATATAATAAGAAAATGTAATTCCAAGCATTACATAATATAAATGGTCAAAGTACTAATTAAAACATAATATGACACAAATTTATATTATGCATAGTAAACATATGTGTAACTTTTATGCTTATAAATCTAAATTAATTAATTGATTACTTCATTAATTAATTTAAATCTTTACTTAATTAATAAATTATGAGTTATGACCCAAAATTAAAATATCTTAAGTAGGATCAATATTCAAACCCATAAAATCATTTTATTAAAAAACCATAAAAATAAAAATATATACATTAAAGCGAAAGACGCTTGTTGTGCGCTGGTCCAGCCGGGCAAGTGAGGAGTGTGGGTTGCACGCACCTCATTTTCCTCGCTAACGCTGGTTTCATTTATTTTGTTCTTGATATGTTTTTAAATTCTTAAATCTTCTTTCTTTCATGGATTCTTCTGCAATTTTTTTCCAGAATCCTTTCTTGGCTTGAGCCAACAATAACGTCATCCACATTTACTTCTTCAGTGGTTAATAAATGAAACAAACCCATGAGTTTCTCACTTTAAAAACATCCACCCATATTTTGTTACCGTCAAGCATCTATATTTCGTTTCGGTTAAGCATTGATAAAGAGTTTCAAATCCTTGGAACACTGATTCTTTTAACATTCGAAAATCACTTTTCCATTCCATACATATCAACACCGGTAGTTTATCAAAACTTTCACGGTAGTGTAATATATCGTAAACGAATAGAAAAATAACCATACAAAAACAAACAAAAAAACAATCATATAGAAACGATACACAGTAGAAAACAAATAATGCAACAACATGGCTCTGATATCAATTGTAAGACAATTTAATGGATCGATGTATTTAGACATAACTGAATCCATGATAATTTTCATGCTGATTTATTCCCTCTCTTCTTCTATTCTTCTTTGATGTGCTTCTCCAAATGATACAGATAAGCCTTTGATAAGTTACTAAAACTTATATAGTCTTTCACCAACCATCATGTTGGTTTATTTTAAAAGAGAAAGGAAGAGGGTCTTAAACCCATTTGAGATCTATTATTTAATATCCAATAATCATTATCTTGAGTTTTTTTTATAGGACTCAAATTTATAAGTCACATGGGCCATTAAATAATCTATCAATAGAAGCCACGGTCGTCAAGTCGAACCCAATCAACATCAAAATCGGAGAAGATGGGTTGATGAGGTTTTTGGATCAGAGATGGAGAGTAGATTGTCGGAGGTGCACCATGTTTGGAGGCCATTTCATGTTAGTAAAGGTCGGGTTTCGATACACCCCCTCTTGTCAAAAAAGATGAGGAATACGATTACTAGTCGCTTCTTGAAATGATGACGTTTTAGTATCATTATGAAACTATGTCGTTTCAATAATCTAATTCGCCTCTGCTAATTACGCTAACGTGTCTAATTAATGAGGATCCTTAGATACGTTACACTACCACGTTAGCAAAGATAACAGAAGTACTAACGTCGAGTTAGAATTGAAAAAAATAAAAAATATAGACATTTTATTGCTATTTTTTAAAGTTCTAAGGTATAATTGAAAAATTGAAAACATTTGAGAATTTTTTGTAATTAACCCATTTTTTTATAAATAATCTTTAAGTAGTTCTCAAATATTAAAGTTTCTTGACTTTTAGGAGTTTATGTTCTTAAATTCTTACTTGAATCAAACTCATTATTTGTTCTTCAATTGTTGACTCGCAAAAAAATTTACCTAATGTATATAATTTGAAAGTTAGTATATAAATTATAAAATTATGGATTGCATATTCCATTTCATTGGCACTTTGAGCAAAAAATATTGAATATATTATTAATGAATATCATATATATCTAACTTAAAATTATCAAAGTTATTAGTATGATTTATATTAAAATATACAATAAATAGTTAATTTCAACTGATAAATTAATCATTTAAATTCATAAATTATAAATTATTGTTTTTTATAATAATAACTATTTTATTAGGCACACAACCAATTAATAGTTGATTAATCAAAATAAACATGTGTATGAATTAAATTTAAGAGACTCAAGAAAATATAACTGAATTCATATATAAATTGTTTGATAAAAATTAAGTAAAAATATAAAATGCCTTTCTACCGTGGTCAAACGACATGGTTGTACGTCGGTTTAGACGATTACGTTTGCAGACTGTTTGGCTCAACAGATTAAATGCGGGGTCCACAAGCGTACTAGACCGTCTGGATATGGTGACCGTCAGTTAACATGGCTTGTCTAATCAGTTCTTCAGCTTTTCTCTGTAACACTAGATTTAGCTTTTGAAAGAGAGATCTATAGGTGAGACTAACCACTTTGACTGGTAGACGAAGATTTGTCAAGACATTGGTTGTAAGATCTTTGTACAATCAATTTAACGACTTTGATTTCCCGCTGAGTTGCATTGTTGTCTCCTTTTTGTTTGCTTAATCATTACTGTTGATCGGTAAAGCTTGGAAAGTACTCTCTTTTCCAAGTTTTATTCTTTCACAAAAACCAAATCATTCGGGAATTAACTCTGCACTTTTGGCTTGACGCCTTTGTCTTGATGATTGGGTTTATCATTTAGTATTTCCAAAAGATCTTGAAACAGACGAGCGTCTTCTTACTATCAAAAAAAGGTCACTTTAGAGAAGTGTAGGAACTAGGAAATAAGAAAAGGCTGCTTCGTCTCGGTACTTTAAACACGATCACATGCTTCATCCCGTGTACTCCGTTTCTTTTTTATTCATACTTTAAAATGTCTTTTTGTCTCCATTTGTGATCGGCTTCTTCTTGGTGTTCTTCGTTACATTCAGTGAATTGGTTATATGTCAAATGATACATACACGTCATATATACAAATCTGCGTCTCAGTGGTAGCTCTGGAGTAACTCAGCTCTGATCTTGAGGATTAACAGGTGAATCAGTATTGGCAGTTTCAAGTCCAGAAGATAAGGTATACTCATTCGTCACTTGACCTTAAAATAGTTGACCCATTAATTTATTTTATCAAGCAACCATTATCATCTTCCAGGATGTGTTTTGTTTTGTATGGGTTGTCGAGTGATATCCCACATACGTTATGATTGAAAAATCCCCAGGCTGTTTCGTAATCGTAAGTTGTCATCCTGTTTCTTGATTGGATTTTGGTTTTTGTGTTAGATGAGTGAGGCAGCTACCTCAAATCCTGCTCTTCAAGTGTCGGTATCTTTCGGTAGATTTGAGAGTGATTCGTTGTCTTGGGAAAAATGGTCTTCTTTTTCTCCCAATAAGTACTTGGAGGAAGTAGAGAAGTGTGCTACACCAGGATCTGTGGCGCAGAAAAAGGCTTACTTCGAAGCTCATTACAAGAAGATTGCTGCCAGAAAAGCTGAGCTGGTGGATCAGGAGAAGCAAATGGGTCATGACTCGTTGAGGTCAGATGACCAAAGCAACGGAGATCTCATAGACAAGACATGTCGCACAGAGTTTGAGTTGGAAAAGTTTAATGGCCGAACTTCTGCGGAAGCTGTTGAGAAAGAAACTGAATCTAGCAGTGATTTGGACATTGCCCGCGGTGAATATGCAATCTTTGCAGAAGCTCATGATTCATCGACTGAGGTAGTTAAAGAACTGGACAGTAAATTGGATATGCCCGAGGTGGAAAAGCCAGAAGAAGCTCCTAATCTAAAAGAACCGGCAAGTCAACAGCTGGAATCTCCAGACAGGAAGGAACTGCATAAGAGCTCAGAGAAACAGATGGAAAGCATTACAACAAATAAAGGGAAAACAGTGAGGTTGGATCGTCGAAAGGAATCTCAGAAGGTAAATAGTTCTTTATATGTTCCTTCTCTTATCCCTTGAAACTCTTTTTGGTTGGGGTCTTGTAAATCATCCTTGTTTTGTTCATTTAGAGTACTCCAATAAGTAAAGGTAGAGATATGGCGATAGTGAAGAAGAAACCACCATTACTTGTGACTAGACCGCCACAAACTTTCACCCCCAAACCCTCAAAGCCAGTGGTCGCGTCTAGTGCAATGTCTACATCAACGACTTCAACGAAGAAATCGATCAATTCATCGATATCAAAGCGTAGAGTTCCTTCTCCTGGAGAAAGTAAGAGTATGGCTCCTAAAACTTTGCACATGTCCCTTAGTTTGGATTGTCCTGGTTCTAACCAAAGTCCCCATACGGCTACTAGAAAGTCTCTTATTATGGAAAAAATGGGGGACAAGGACATTGTCAAACGAGTATTTAAGACATTCCAAAATAGCTTCACTCGGTTCAAATCTTCTTCCGAAGATAGATCTCTTGGTGCAAAGCAGGTTTGGTTCTTGTTAAGTTTTACCTAATGGAGGAGACCTTCCAAATTTCTACTACTTTAATAACGGCCAGTTGGTCATTGCCCGTGTGCTACATGTAAACTTTCTTTTCTTCCCGACAGATGCTTACAAAAGGGGCAGAAACTAAAGTTTCCACTTCTCTTCACCCCCGAAAAGGAAATGGAGGGTAATGTTCCTTATCCTTGCATCTTATGCTGGGGAATGTGTTTATCATTTGCATTAGGCATACATACATTGCATTATACATACATAAGCATTGCTTTTTAGGTTATGCTTTATACTAGTGAATCTTGTGAAGGCAAGCTTTGAAGAAATATTGCCATGTAATGTTACTTTTCTCTTTTTAGCACCGTCTTATTTGTATTGGATAGTTACTTCAAGATTGTTGTCTAGCTATTTGAATGCCATATTGAAGAAAGTTTGCAAAATTGCTTTGTACCTTCACCTATGAGCCACACTGATTCGTAGCTCTTAAAAAATTCTTCTTTCTATTACTTTTTGTCTGAATTCAATGATGCAACTATGTTTGTGATAGGCCACCCAAAGCAGGAATTATGGATAGAAAAACTGCTAAAGGATCCCCATCTTTGGGTCTGACAAATGGTCAAAGGACTGTGAGAAGCAAAGAGGTACCAGTTGATCCCTTCCTTTAGTACTTCTGAATCATATAATCCTGTTTCTGCTAGTTATTCAAGTTGGATTTATTTGGGATATATTTCAGTTTTCTAAGAAGTCGGAAGAAAAATCAAATGTGAGATAGGCAAGGAGTACTCCCCTTAGAGAAAAATTAAAGGTGCACTAGACATGTCAAGGTTTCTAGCATTAGGGTGTTTAGTGAGTCCAGATCTCCTGTCCAATATTATGGTGTCTTATTGTGTCCAATGAATCTTAACCATTTATTTATGTGGGTCCCGTATAAGTCCCGCGTGAGTCCCACAAAATAAATGGCTGAGATTTTATGAGACAGAATAAGACAGAGTAATATTGGATAGAGGATCTTGTCCCGTGTTTAGTGCCTAAAGTCAAGAAGTCCAATTTCATAGAACGTAACTGTTGCTAAAGCATTTGGAGGATAAAGTCAAACAATCACCAATGAAATTGAAGTCACTTTACCGTTTTCATCATGCTTGTTGCAGGAGTACAAAGAGGTAGAAACTAGAAAGCTGAGACAGAGCCCGAATGTCAATGCCACGCGCTTGCCAAGTTCTTATCGGATACATAAAGTATCTAAAAGCCCTTTGGACAAGGTATGCCATATCTTGAGTTGTTTCTGCTGTACATGCGCATCAAAAGGTCACGCCAGTATGGCCAGTCCTTTGCTGTGTCCTCTTTTTATCCTCAATCTCTTTTAACATATACATTGGTGTGCGCCCATCAACATTTGCTGAATTATTGGTAATTTTAAATAAACATGTAAGTTGTTGCTGAAATGCTTTATTTAATTGGAAAGAAATACTTCACTTTTGAGTTGAAGTCGACTGCCACTAGTGCTTGATAAAACATTATGGGTTAGAATTTAATTTAATCACCTTCAGTGCAGGTATTGCACATAGTCCATGATGAACAGATTAATCATTGTATAAGTACTTTTAAACATTGTATCAGATTCCATATTTTAACTGCATACTGATTTTCAAGTAGTGCACTAGAATCTAGTTTATGTATTTTAAGCAACGTTTCCAACCAGCCATTCAAGAAAGATATGTATATGAATAAATTAAAAGTTACTTATAGTTCACTCGCTCTTTTAAGTATCAGCTTCAGTTTTTAGCCATACTTGATAGTCTTGGTCCCAGAAGGAGCATCTTCTTCTATAAAGTGATGATCTTGATCAATTTATTTGACTCTGTTTATGGCTATGCACATGGATTATGTACATGCAGGAGGGCTCGAAGACGGTTGGACTGTAGAAAGTCATTTATATCTATTAAGAGAATAAAGGATTCGCGAGACGGTTTGTCGAATTTGCAGTTCCACATATAACAGTGGATAGAGATGGAAATGGAGGAAATAGTCCCAAGCAAGGGCCACTTCAATCATGTGATCACCGAGCGAAAACAGCAACAGCCTTGAAGGGTCGCAATCAGGATTCGATGGCTGCATGAGAAATAGACAATTAGATAAACAGCAACAAAAAAAGGACAGTCACAGGTCTGTCTCTTTGGCTACCTCATGGGACGCATTTGTATAGGAATGAGAAAATTGCGTGGACCTTGGTTGTCTGCTGGACTGCTACGGCTTCTTATTTGGTGCCCATGTGCATAACAATCTGCAATTCTTGGACGAACTGTCAAGTTGGATAAGCACAAAACTTCTTATTGAGGTTGACCTCAACTTTCTAAATTTAACGGTTGGGTATTGATGTGGATGTTAATAGTATCCACCATAAAGCATCTGTCTGAAGAGAGGGTGGGCAGAAAATTAAAGGGAGAACACAAAAATAAGAGGAAATAAAATAAAGCTGAGGCAAACCAGTTCAACTGCAAGTTGACTGTACTGGGCTTGATAGCCAAGCCCATGTGGGTGTTAACCTCGTTCAACTTCCATTGCGATTAGATGCTCAAGTTTGTTGCAATTGGAGTGGACATAGAAGACCACTAAAATAAAGCCTTGGAGACCCAGGTTTATATTTGATCCTTGAAGCCTAGTGCCAATTCTGTTCAGGAGTTCTTGTTTTCAGGAGAAAAATGACTATAATATGCCTCTCATCTCAATCATGAATGTCCATTTTCCCCCCTCTCAAAAAACTTGGTTACATATGCCAAGTGATAACATCCCTTATGCTAAGGTGAGCTATTTTCCTCCGAGCAGGGTTGAAGAAAACAAATGATTTCACCTCCCATTGAAGTCCTCATGGAAGGTGCCATGAATGGTACATTACATAAATAGGTTTTTTCATTGGTAAGAGGATAACATTTCTTGTGATGAAACAATGGACAATTACAAACTGGAAACAATACGGTCTCGTGAATGTTCTTGTCAATAGTGATGATACTTTCTTTTACAAGTTTACAAACAAAGATGTAGTGATCAAGGTAATTGAGGCTAGTTCCTGGCATGTCAAAGCAAATCAATTATGTTGCAATTATTGAGACCTGAAATGAAAATTGAAGAAATTAAGAAAACATACCTCTATAGCTCCACATTCATAAAGTTTATTTGAAATATCAGACAACAATTGGATTAAGCTATCTTGAAACTATATTAGCAAACCTATTTGCACAGTTCAAGCAAAAGCTGAGGTATCTAGAATTAATTTTACAAGATAATGTGTTCTAGTTAGTTCAATGACTCAATTACTTGACTCTATTTCCATTGTAAGGTTGAATGAACAACTTGAAACTATGGAAGATAGTTTGAAAGTCACTTATGCATGGAAACCTAAAAATGAAGGAGCTAATATGAGATGGATTCCTACTCATAAGTTGTTTAAGACTAGATTGTACGATGAATTGGAGGAAATTATTAAAACAGAAGGTCTTCACAATAATGAAACAGAACAAGTAGTGAAAATAATGCAAGCTACATTATTAAAGGGAAAGAGGGAGAAGGATTTTTAGCTGTGAATGAACCAATAGAAACATCAAATAGCACAGAAAGGAAATAGAAGAAGAAAATATGAACACTCTAAAACTAGAGAAGACAAAACAATAAACTAAGAACTAAGAACTAAGAACTAAGAACTAAGATAATGAGAATAACATATTTGAAAAAGAATTTGAAATAGTACAGAGGGGGAAATCAATTAGGAAAAAGAAACCACCTACTCAAAGCTACAAAACATGAAGATTGCAACTTGGTATATCAAAGGAGCTAATACTTTTGCAAAGAAGTTACTTATCGGAGACTTTATCGTTAAGAATATACCTGATCTCCTAGCTATTTTGGAATCTAAAATCAACGTTAGTTGTCATATTTTGAAATTGCTAAGTAGTAATGAGTGCATAGAGATAACAAATTTTGATAAACTTTTTTGTGGCATAATTTTGGTGTTTAATAATAAGAACTCGGTTGAATTTTTTCCATCATGCATCACAGATCAATTGATTCATGCTGATGATATTTGTAAATCCCCAAAGATTGCCTGTCATATTTTCTTTATTTATGCTCACAATAGTGGTTACCAAAGAAGTCAACTCTAGAATGTGATCAGAAGGATATCTACACATACTAAAAAACCTTGATTACTCATTGGAGACTTTAATGTCATTATTTCATCAGATGAAGTAGAAAGGGTATATGTAAATAAGACTGATTGTTAGGAGTAAAGACTTTGCTTATCTGATGTAGCCTTAAGGGGGATTTTTCATATGAATCGACAATAAACAAGGACATGATCTCATCAAGAAAAAAATTGGACAGAAGTCTAGCTAATCTTAAATGGTTTTAGCAATTCCCAAATAGCTTTAACTTGTTTCACAATATTTGCCTATTAGACCAATCTCCTACAATTACTATAATAGAATTAATAAGACTCAAATATCTACTCAGATTTAATAATTTTCTTATGGATGTTCCAGGTTTTGAGGATGTTGTATGGAAATGAGTCACTACTGAGGCATAGAATAAATATATTCAATTAATTTATATGATCAAACAAAATCTTAAGCTATTACAAAGAGAAAATGCTGGAAATATACATCATCTTATTTCTATAGCTAAAAGAGCTTTGATATGAATCCCATGGATTGTATTAAAAGTAACATTGTAATATGTTCTTAGACAAGGAAAACCAGACAAAGATCTAGAGTTAAATGGCTAAAAGGAGGGAATAAAGGTCAATCTTTCTTTCACAGGTCTTTTATTTTCACAAAAGTTACAAATAGAATCTCTAGATTAATGGTTAACATTCAAATCATATACAATCCAGACATGCTAAAATAGGAGACCTATAAGTATTTCTCTAGTTATATGAATGCCCCCACCAATGCATTATCCTCAGTTGAAGTGCTAAAAAGTATCATGTGTGGAAGTATAACGCCACAAGAAGCTGAGATACTTTCTAAACCTATAACCAGATAAGAAATTGAACAAATTGTCAAAAGCTTGAATCTTACAGAGCACCTGGGCTTGATGGATTCAATATGTTCTTTTTCACTAAAACCTGGCCTCTCATCAAAGATATGGTATAAAATGTTGTTATGGAATTCTTTCTTAAAAAAAAAGGATGCTTAAGGTGTTCAATGGAAGTTTCATAACACTCACTCCCAAACGTGGTGAAACAAAAACACTTTTGAGACTTTGGGCCTATTGCTTCTTATAACTCGACTGACAAAATTGTTTCAAAAATTTTGGCAAAAAGATTGAAGGAGATCTTAATCAATCATGTGGATAGTACTCAAGGGGCTTACATACCTAATAGAGAGATGGAAGAAAATATTCTACTTATGTAAGAATTTATAAAGGGATATTCCAAGAAAGAAGGGGTAAAATTTGTATCTTGAAAATTGATTTAAAGAAAGTTTAAGATAATTTTGAATGGAACTTTCTTTGTAATATCATGAGAGTATTAGATTTTCCAAAATGTTTCATTAAATGGATAACTCTGTGCTTCACCATACCATCTTTTAGCATTCCCATCAATGGAGAGCCCTCAAGCTTCTTTAATAGCTCCAAAGGCATTAGATAAGGTGATCCTTCTTAACCTTATTTATTTTCCATTGTTATAGAGGTATCAACAAACTTTTCAAAAGGATTGTGGAGAGAACCAAACATTTCAAATTTCATTCTAGGTGGATAAAATTAGGAACCATCAACCTTATCTTTGTTGATGATCAAGTCATCCTTAATAGAATGGATAAAACTTCTCATTTAGCTATAATAAAGGCCATCAAAATTTTTACCAAACTTTTTGGTCTCCATGTTATAATTGATAAATGCTCCTTTCACATCTGTAAAAGTGCTAACGATCAGAGACATATAATAGAACACATCACTAGGTTCAAAGATATATCTTTATCATTTACTTACCTTGGTATACCAATAACTAACACTAAGTTGAGATGTGGAAGCTTTGAGCCTTTAGTGGACAAGATACAAGCTAAAATTACAAGATGGAGCATGAAAACTTTATCTCTAGCTAGTATAGCTTAATTAATTAAGACTATTTTATCTTTAATTAACATACATTGGGCTACACATCTTGCCATTCTAAGAGATGTGAACAAAAATATTGGCAAGATATTTAGAAAATTCCTTTGATTAGGGGAAAATGAAGCACAATCAGATCTCATATCAGAAAGGAATTTAGGAATGTGAAGAGCTTACTGTTCTGACATGATAACTAGATTTCAGGTTATCCTTTAAAAATAAAGTTGAATTACTAGATTTGAGGCAAATTATTCCAGATAATCAAAATCTTGCAAATGCATTAGTGTTTACGGATAAGATCCTTATGAGAATAAATGATAGAAATCTACAGATGGAGATCACCAGATTATACGTGACAAAAATTGGTGGTGCTTAGCTGCTAATAGGAATTTAGCAACACTTCATTTAAAAAATTGTTCTAACAAAATCTTATGTATTTTCCATGGTATAAAATTATATAATGCAAACACTATCTTTGTAACATCCCATTACTTGTGAGAGGGTTAGAATGGTAAATGTGAGTGATTAATGAGAGTTAGAGATGCATTTCCATGTTCATGCATGATATGCCATATACTTATACATGTATAGTGACTTTATTTGCACACGAAAAATAATTGTACATGCATTCATGAATAATTCTGAGTATAATTGGATTAATTGAGAATTTTGAGAATTTTGAATGTTTTTACATTGGAAATATTAGTGAATTGTGGAAATGCCATATTTGTAGGTGTTGGTGAATTTAGGAGTTTCCTTTGAAATTATAGAGTATTGAGAGAGAGATATTTATATAATAGGAAACAAGAAATTAAATGAAGCTTTGGAGATAGTTGGATTGTAAAGATGACAGTCAAGGGAGTTAGTTTCAAAAGAAACTAAGTTGGAACTTGGATATTGGGTAAGTGACAAGTGTCACTTAGGCCTTGTACTCTTGCTAGGAGTAGGTTACTATTCTTTGAGAATTGACAGGTTAAGTCTTGTCCAAATCTCTTCTTTGCTATCATCTTTCTAAAACTCTTTTTTTGAAACACAGAGTTTTCCATCAAATATCTTCTAAGAGACTTCTGTGTTTTCCCTTTTCTTTCACCAAATCTACTTTGCTATTGTGTCCTCTACCCTAAGAAAAACCAGAAGCTGCTCATTTCACTCAGTGAAGCACGAAAATTTTGTGGAGATTAGGACTTGAAGATTTTGGAGTTTTCAGCAGGTAAGTGGTGGAGAAATCCCTTACAGTTAGAGATTTGTGAAATAAAGTTGATATATTACTGTCATTTGTATGGGAAACGGCATTTATAAGTTTGGTCATAAATACTGGGTAGTTGGGAAGAAATAAATTCAGCTATAGTGTTAAATTAGTTTTTGAAAAGAATTTTTTTATTTGGTGTTTTTGGTGATGTAAAATATTGAAAGTTGAAAATCTGGAAATTTCTCACTGAGTATGTTTCAGTCTTTTAGCCATAACGTTTTCTGTGGTTGTTCAAACGAAATGATTCTTAAATTGAATTAAACTAGAAACACATGGCTACATTTTATATGAATACATCGAATCTCAGTTCTATCTCTAAAAGTCTCAAAATTCATGAAGTTAGGGAGGTGATCTGGTATGTAGGTGTGAGTGTGGAAAATTTGTCTTCAGAATTTAGGGATGAATTTGGGATTGATATGAAGAGATTTTAGCCAAGATTCCTTCAGGAAAGTTGTAGATGTTTCTTTTAGCTTTCCAACGGTATATAGCATGAGAAATTTGGACATCGGAGTGAAAAGTTATGGTCCTTATAAGTAAAGATGTTCTACGGATAGAAAAGCAGACGATGGAAATGAGACGATAGAAAAGCAGACAATGGAAATGAGACGATAGAAAAGCAGACGATAGAAATGAGACGATATAAAAGCAGACGGTGGAAATGAGACGATGAAAAAATAGACGATAGAAAAGCAGACGATGGAAATGAGACGATAGGAAAGCAGACGATGGAAATGAGACGATAGAAAAGCAAACGATGGAAATGAGACGATAGAAAAGCAGACGATGGAAATGAGACGATAGAAAAGCAGACGATGGAAATGAGACGAT
>JANIJH010000001.1:4013368-4032032 GCA_024520975.1 Erythroxylum areolatum
ATAATAATAATAATTTTGAATAAATTGTAATAATAAATTTGAATAATAATAAATACAAATAATAATAATAATAATAATAAGTACAAATTATATAATAATAATAATAATAATTTGAATAATAATAACTACAAATTATATAATAATAATAATAATAATAACAATAACAATAATTAAAAATAAATAAATTTGAATAAATTGTAATAATAAAATTGAATAATAATAAATACAAATTATATAATAATAATCATAATAATAATAATAACTAAACATTAATAAATATATTAGTAAACATAAACATAAAGTTTGGTTGGTGGAGACAGGGACGACTTGTCCCTGTCTTCCCTTTTTGAAAGGAACAGAAATCTTTGTCTCTGTTTATCAAAAATGGGAGACAAATTTACAGAAACAGGAAGCAAACATTCACAGGGACAAAATTTTTAGGTCCTATCTACTGTTTCCACCCACGAGACAGTAACAAAACACAGGGTTAAGGTAACAGAAGGAGAGCGTCATTGTTTTCAAGAGCTTCAAACATCAAATATCATAGATTGTGGTTTGATTGACAGTGCTATTAATCGATCCTCATAAATGTATTCATAATAACGCTGAGATTCAGAGATTCTGAAAATCCACTTTGGTGCGATCTTCACAACAAAAATGAAAGCACAAGCTCCAACGTATCTACATCTCGTGTCCCGTGACATTTTGGTCAAACCTCTAAGTAGATTTGACTGAACCAGTCAATGGAGGACCCCGCCGTCAAAATCCGTTGGACCTTAATCGCCGGCTCCAAAAAACAGACAACAATCAATAGCATGCCCTAGCGTTTTGTTGTCTGGTGAACGTTTTTCATTTTAACTAATTAAAAAAAAGACAAATAAATTTTATATTTATAAAGATTTTAGCAATTTGAATTTTGAAGTATGCTTAATTATAAAGTAAAAATTTAATAAAAACTTTGTTAGATTTTCTATTTAGACTACTATTTAACTTCCATTTGACCTTAATCATGTTATTCTATTTTAATCATATTTCTGTTCTAAACCGATATTATTTTGAGAGCAAAAATAAGATTAAAATTAAAATAAAATAAACACTGTAAATTTTGTCAAATATTTGAGATTAAGTATATAAAATAATTTTATGGCAATCTTTAGAGTGATATGAATAATGTGCATCGTATGAAGAGGAATATTACTCTGAGCTTGTTAATGTCTAGTATATTATTTCATGTGATTTGCAAAATCATTCGTCGAGGGATGCCATTTCCTTTCAGATATATACGTGCGTTTATTACTGTATACCAATCATATATTACATCTTATCCAATTCCAAGAAATCTCCTATCCAGATTCTTATCTTTGACAAAACGATATGATCTACGTCGAAATATCCATGTGAACAAGAACTTTGTATTCCCATATTTCTTTGGATATATATAGATATATAGTTAGATAACATGATATCTTAATGCTGGAAAATCATGCATATGCCAATAATACCAACCATTTTGAGATTGTCACTCTTGTAAGTTTCTGTATATACAAAAAAATGTGACATTGAAATGAACTAGTAGTTGTTCTGATTAGTCACAGAATTGTTACTAAAAATAGAAACAATAACATCTAAGAAGAAACTCTCAAGACCTAAACAAACTAACATAAATCCTAAAACTAAGAAATATAAAAATATGCTTAATTTGAATTTTACATTTTTTTACTAAAAGTTCTGTTATATCTTAAAAATTAAAATTAATTAAATAAATTATGAAGTTATAATTAAACATATTGATTTATCTAAAACATGATTTATTAAATTAATAGTTCAAAATATGGTTTATTAAATTAATATTTCATACTTTTTCTAAACTAAGGACGTGACCAAATAGTTAGATGGGTAGGGTCAGGCACTGAAATGATGGTTAAATAAATGCTTAGTGGCAGAGAGAAGCCTGATAAAACCATTAGCAACTGTGCTAATCTATCATTTGCAGAACCAGACACGACAAGTTAGGAATGAAAAGATTTGGCGAGTACTTAATACACTCAAGTAACCTTAAATTATCCTCGTTATCATCAGTACTTTTCTTTCAATTTTAATAATACACTATTGATCTTTTCAATGAAGATTGGTTTTCCTCTCTCTATAATCTGTACACATTATTGTACAGCGTATGCCAAGCCGTATCCTGTCGTTTGATTCAACTAAATCTCTGCATAGCAATTAAATACTACCATGTAAAGCAAAACAACCTGCTACGCCCACTTGTAGACCTGATGCTTATGTTGTCACAGTCACATCATCTGCCGTCAGGTCTGACGTTGGATTCAGGAAATACATGGGCCTCCGGTGGATAGAAGGGGGGAAATTCCATTTTATCTTCGATCAAACCAATCAACAATTCTAGGATACTGTCCCTACAACTTTATATACTGCTGTAAGTTGAAACGGTCTACTTGAAGTAAAGGTCTCGAAGAAGATAAGGTGCTACGGGAATAGGTTGATTGGATTAGACTGATAGCAATATTATTTACGAGGTACGAAGCTAGGATTGCTATAGATAATCAGAAAGACAAAAGGGCTAAGAGTAGTAGACCTTTCATGTATACCCCTACGCCCGTGAACACATGACATCATCTCATCCAGTTACCCAATTAAAACCTTTTTCATCCAATCACAACCGCAGCCACAACCGCAACCACAACCACAAGAGAAGATCTGTTCCGCCTGTAAAACAGTCACAGGGCCCTGCGAGGCAGGGATTGTAGATAAAAATTTCCAAGCTTTTGGAAGAGAATCTATTAAATTACAAGCATATATTATTTAATTTAATAAGAGCCCGTTGTATGTTATATTTTATTAAGAAGTGTATGTATTTATAATTTATAAGTTTACTATTTAGTTGATAAATTTTTAGGTGTTAAATAAAATTTTTAATGAAAATTTTAAAACTAATTTGGATCTTTTGTCCTAAAGTTTTTACAGGATTCATTAATAATAGCCCCAAGTTTCTTACAGTCATGCAAACTAAGAAACACCCTTTGCCCCATCTAGAAGTCTAAAAGATTTGAAGAGGGTAGCTAGGATTTGAAAGGGACCAATTAAGAAATGATTGACCTCTCAACCTTAAGAGCCAAAGATAAAAACAACCCTAAGTCTAGACTCTAGATGAATAGGAGGTCTTAATAAATTAATCAGTATATATTTCCTTTTGTCAAAACGAATCTTTCGTGCCCACTATTAAATTTAGTCCAGCTTGCCTTTTCTTTTTCAGTTTAAAAAATGGATACTTTTACTCGATAATCAAAAGGCCACAAAATTAGCTCAGTAGGTCATACCGTAATATATAACAGTATTTTAGTTACGTTTTTAGATTGAACGTAAAAGGAGAAAAAAATGAAGAAACGTAAAAATACATAATTTTGGTTTTTATAATTTCAAACGAACTTTTTGAAGCTGAAACGAATGCAAATTCATCGTCGCCTTTATGGAATTGCTCTCAGGGACGCGGATAAAGTCTTTCTACAATTTTCTCAAAACATAAGTTTTTTTAACAAGTCAAACAATCCTTATACATACGATTGATATTAGCAACTGCAAGAGACCTTAATCTTTATATATAGCTTTCATATCAGGGTTTCTCATCACAAGATCGATATGAGTTCGATCCATATTGATTAGGATCTATTTTCTACCCGGACTTTAAACCCATTGATTTAGATTATTTATTGGGCTACTTTATTATTTTTATCTGAATCAAATTACGTAACTTAACCGATAAATTATTAAAAAATCAAAAAATGCAATTAATAATTGTCCAATTTAATGAGAAAGGATAAAGTTGTCTAACATTCTCCCCTTGGACAAGCACTAATTACGGTTTTGACTATAGTTTAAAAATTCGGTTAAACCACGCTACTGAATTAGTCAACCAAGTTTAAAAATAGAACATTTGATACAAAGATTACAAAAGTTCATCATTTCATCTTGCAAGGCTTTCGATATCGAAAAGTGTCAAATGTATGTTTCATGTGCAACACAGATCTAATACAATCACATATACCTAATAACTCACTAACATGAATTAGAAAATGGAGTGTGGCGAAATAGGATGATATTTTTATAATCTAAATTATATATATCATCTTTGTTTATAGGTTTCGATTTCTCTAACTTTATGCTAAATTGCATTAGAGACATTACGCTTTCTTTCACCGAATGCTAAACAACATTTATTAGAGAAAACTTGTTTCCTCTTACCAAATGCTAAACTGCATTAGAGAAAATATTCTTCAACTGAATGCTAAATTGCATTAGAAAACCTTTATGAGATTAAAAACTTATATCTCCCTATGTTATATTAAACTTCATGGATATCCGTATAAAACTATATGTGTTTTATAATTTCTAACGAGCTTTTTAAAGCCGAAACGAGTGTAAATCTATAACTGCTTTTACGAGAACTGCTCTCGGAGAAGCGGATAAGATCTTTCTACAATTTTCTCAAAAAATAAGTTCTCTTAACAAGTCAAAAAAATCCTTATGCATACGATTGATATCAACAACTGCAAGAGACCTTAACCTTTATATATAGCTTTCATATCAGGTTTTCCCATCACAAGGCCGATATGGGTCTGGTCTATATTGATTAGGATCTATTTTTCACCCGGACTTCAAACCCATTGATTTAGATCATTTATTGGGCCACTTTATTATTTTTATTTTAATCAAATTACGTAACTTAACCAATAAGTTATTAAAAAAATCAAAAAATGCAATTAATAATTGTCCAATTTAATGAGAAAGGATAAAATTGTCTAACATTCTCCCCCTTGGACAAGCACTAATTGCAGTTTTGACTCTAGTTTAAAAACTCGGTTAAGCCATGCTACTGAATTAGTCAACTAAGTTTAAAAATAGAACATTTGATCCAAAGATTACGAAAGTTCATCATTCCGTCTTGCAAGGCTTTCGATACCGAAAAGTGTCAAATGCATGTTTCATGTGCAACACAGATCCAATACAATCACATATACCTAATAACTCACTAACATGAATTAGAAAATGGAGTGTGACAAACTAGGATGATACCTTTATGATCTAAATTATATCATCTTTGTTTATAGGTTTTCATT
Organism: Erythroxylum areolatum; assembly: GCA_024520975.1. NCBI lineage: Eukaryota > Viridiplantae > Streptophyta > Magnoliopsida > Malpighiales > Erythroxylaceae > Erythroxylum > Erythroxylum areolatum. The sequence continues at coordinate 4,018,504 of JANIJH010000001.1, forward strand.
TCTCCAACTTTATGCTAAACCACATATGCTAAATTGCATTAGAGAAATTACGCTTTCTTTCACTGAATGCTAAACAACATTTATTAGAGAAAACTTGTTTCCTCTTACCAAATGCTAAACTGTATTAAAGAAATTACGCTTTCTTTCACCGAATGTTAAACAACATTTATTAGAGAAAACTTGTTTTCTCTTACCAAATGCTAAACTGCATTAGAGAAAATGTTCTCCAACTGAATTCTAAATTGCATTAGAAAACCTTTATGAGATTAAAAACTTATATCTCCCTATGTTATGTTAAACTTCATGGATATCCGTATAAAACTATATGTCTTTAAATGACATAGGCACAAGGTTAATTTGTATATATGCTCAATGACCTTTAAATGCTTAAGATTGACACAAATCTTAAGACTTTCATACGTATTATGACAATGTATGATAACACGTACTACTGAGAATAAACGATGGTCATCTTTATCGATGAACCATCATACTATCGTAATGCATCAAAATGTACAAATGTACATGGAACAAATATAACGATCTCCTAATTAACAGTGTCTAAGGACATCAAAATACCCAACTGTATACTTGTGTCACAAACACAAGTGGGCGAAGTTCTTTAGTTAAAGGATTGTCTAACTTTTTCTCAGTCTTTAAATACTCCAAACCTTAATGTTACCTTTTTGTATCAACTCCTTTATGGACAAATAATTGACCTTTAAATGCTAAGATCTTGTGATATTCTTTGTTGTTATCAAACAACACAGCAAGAAGATTACAACAGTACAATCAAATGAGTCTAGCCACTGAATCAACCACAGACAACTCAGAAATTAAGTTTATGAGCTAAACTATTTGTGAAGCATCCCCTCAGCATACACTCTACATGCATGGTCGAGGAAGTCATCCGTGTCTACTTGACACTCTTCCACGACATTGTACCATCTGCAAACTTAAAACTGTAACCTTAAGTGGACTTTCGATCATCCAGATACATAACTAAATTTGAATCTGAATTCCCTACGAAGTTTAGTTTGTTGAATGTTCTATATGTCAACATATAATTCTTGATTCCCTTTAATTATCTCGACACTCGCTAGATTGCATTCCAATGATCTACTCTTACGTTAACTAGATACTGACCAAATAGTCAAATAGTAAATGCAATGTCCTCCTTAGTACATAGTCGAGCATAAATCAGACTATCAGCCGTACTAGAATATAGAATATTCCTCATAACCTCTCTCTTTACTTTATTCTTTGGATATTATGCCAAAGACTATCTCTTACTATGAGAAATAGGTGTTACGATAGGTTTACTGTTAACTGTATTAAACCTTTGTAACATATACTCAATGTATGTACTCTGTGAGAGGCCTGATGAACGTTAAGATCTGTCCTAGTGAATTTGAATACTTAGGATAAAAGATGCTACGCTAAGGTCCTTCTTGTCAAAATTCTTGACCAAAAGTTGCTTAACCTGATACAATATGGTCAAGTAATTTAACGTGAGCAATATATCATCCACATGCAGTAATATGAAGATAATTTTGCTCTGCTTGACCTCATAGTACAAACATCTTTTAACTTTATTTTTCATGAAGTCGAAAAAAGTCAAAACCTCATCAAATGTAAGGTATCACTTTCGGGAGGTTTGAAGTAAACCATTATTGATATGCATAACGTGCAAACCATGCAGTTTTGTCTGGATCTTGAAACCCTTCAGGTTGTTTTATATAGACCTCTTTATAAGGCTCTTTATTTAGAGAAGTGGTTTTAACATATATAACTCTTTATCATCATGAGCTACAATTGTCATAATCACTCAAAATCCATCATACGAGGATAAAGAGAAAAAGTAACATTAAAGTTAACCTTTCTCCCTAAGTGAACTATTAGACAACTGAGCGAGTTCATAAACTGTTGAACTCTATCCCGAAATCCTTTAGGTCTATAAACTTCATTTACAACTAACGAGTTTGCAATTTTGCTGTAAATCAATTAGCTCCTAGACCTTTCTATGTTTCATGGATTGCATCTCATCAATCATTGCATCTCACCACACATCTGCATTGGGTCCAGAAACAACTTTTGTAAAAGTAACTAGATTCAAAACATGTCTAATATCATAGTCCTACTTACCTAATAGACTAGGTAATCAAATAAGATAGCAGGTCGTTTCACTCTAGTGAATTTACTTAACTGCATTAGATCTTGTACCTCCAGGAACCTCTATATGTGTATGTATGGGTTTTTGTTCCTGTATAGGCACGGTACAAAAACCTAAATCTACTAGATCTAACTGTATGAGTAACGGGTACATAATAACTGTAGTATCCACCCTGCTATCATTCGAATGGTGAAGAGGCCCACCATCATCATAGACATCGTATTTCAAAAACTTAGCTGTTTGTGATTCTACTATTCCAGTCCCACCGTCTATACAGTAAAATTTGTAGCCTTAAAGTTATCGAGATATCTTACTAAATAACAATGAGCAGAATGAGCATGTAATTTTCCTTTATAAGGATTATACTACCTCAGTAGGGCAGCCCCATACACGAATGTGTACAAGGTTAAATTTCCAAACTTCTAGATAATCAAGTAGAATAACCTTGTTCTGCCTCGACTTCTTCAAGTCCTTTAGGGTATAGTCCTTTCGACAACACACCATTTTGCTCAGAACTACTCGGCATAGTGAATTAAGTCATTATTTCAACTGATTCCAAATATCTGGCAAATAGACCTTTTAAAGTTGAAAAACACCATGTTTTCTATGATATTCTCCCTCCACAGTCAAATCTGACTATCTTGATGAATTTTATTAATTGGTTCTCAATCTTCGTTCTTTAAGCAATAACACATAAATGTAATGGGAATAATCATCAACAAATGTCAAAATACATTTAGAATTGCACAATGCAACTATATAAGGTCTACCGATATCTTTATGTATCAGACTCAATAAGTCAAAAGCATGAGTTCATCTCAATACCCTTATTAGTCAACTTACCCTTGCAACAATCAACGCATATTTCTAGATCATCATAATCTAGAATTAAGAAATTCATTCTTTGATCAATCTCTCAACACTAGCTTTGGAAATATAGCTTAAACTTTTATGCCACACCATGTAAGACTTCTCATTCATCAGGATTCTTCATTTGATAACTTGTTTAGCAAGAAATGAAAAAGCATATTTCTAATTTGGGGTAAGACACATTTTATACAAACCATATAGCAAGAAAGTTGTGTTAGAGAAGTGCTCTAAAGGCAATCACCTTTAACACTTATTGTATAAATCATTTTATAATTAATAAAGAAATTTTTTATTATTTTGATGTTCATATATTTATGGATTTGATGTTGATCTTAAATTGATCTAATGAAGTCCTTTATACAAAATATAGCATAGAGGAAATCAGGATGAAAACATTGTAATGAGATTCCTATCATATGTAATTATATTAGTATCTAAACTTTCTCTAGTCATAGAATTAATGAGATGGGATATCATTAATCCAGATAGACTAGCACAGGTTATACTCCTTGATTGGGTCAAGAAGTAGATCTCATAAGTTGTAAACATGAGTTGTGTAGAGTTAAAATATGGATGCTTACTAAGGGTAGTAAGTACATTAAATTGACCTACTATGAGACAATCATATAGATATTCTAATCCAGTGTCAATGATAGTCTCATCATATTAATGTTGCAAGTATCCTTTGACTTGAGGTGTTTAAGGATATCTCAGAAGCTGATCCTGTGTTTTGACTCCATTCATCGGTTCCTTTCAGGGGTGACTGGGTATAACATGAGGTATTCAGAGATAATTGAGTAGCAGTAAAGGATTCACCACTCCTGATAAAAAGAGATGATACCCACGACCTCTTTTCGAGGTCATTATTCGGGAGTCTCTGGCTAAAGTAGATATGTGTTATGAAGAGAATCTTTAATGATACATAGAGTAATGAGATCCTTAGGACAGGATCTAATATCACTTAGACTAGATGTGGCATATTTAGTCTAATAATAGTTGACACTTTGACCATACTCTGAACCAAGTGAGGTATAGATGGTGAAAGGACGAGTTACATGACAACATTGTGTATGGAAGAGTTTGTAGTTAAACCACGGACTTTCCTGTCAATTGGAGGTCATGACGTGTTATTAGAAATTACTTTTGACTTACTTGAATTAAGTGTTAATTCAAGTAGCCAACATAATAGAGAACCTAATGGGTCACACACATAAAAGATCCGAATGATGAGTAAAATGATCTTAAATGGTGATTCAAGATATAAGAGATTGTTTTGGGATTGTATCACGATGTGAACGTGGTAAAAAACGTTGTAGGGAATGGATTTGAAACAAGTGTTATTGGTTACCAATTTGGTCATTAACTTCCTAAAACTTCCATTAATGCATGATATTTATGGTCATTAACTTCTCATAACTTCCATTAATGCATGTTATTCATGACCATTAACTTTCCATAACTTCCCATTAATGATGGGATTTTGGGAGGCCAAAGAGGGTAGAAAATAATCATCATTTTTGTACATCTTGTGTAAGACACAAGAAAAAGATAAATAGAAAGAAAGGTTCTTTCTTATACACACACTCTTACTGTCTAACTCTCACAAGAGTTTTTGTCTTTGCTAACATAAAGAAAGAACTCTAGCCATCTCCTAGTGAGGTTTCATCCTTCTATCTTCGTGTGGACTTTTATTAGAGACGATCTACATTGATCGTTGTAGTTTGTGACAACCCAACACGGAGAAGATTAAAGAACGAAGGAGAACGTTAGAAAGGTATGTAAACATATTACATAAATTAATAAGCTAAAGAGTTACCTGATGGTCACAATCTTTCCTTTTAGGCCTATATACTGCTGGTTTCTTTATATCATGCAGACCTTTACCAGCACTGGTTTGACTAAGATCGGCATGTAGAGATGATTTGAACTTTCTACCTTTCAACTTAGCGGGCTTCATCTTTGCCTCAAGGGTTATAGGAGTAGAAAACTTGAATTTCTCCTCCTCAGCAAGGCAATGGGATATCAAAGTGTTGAAGTCCCATTCCTCATCTAGCGAGTAATATGTCATCATTAGATTACTAAACTCTAGAGGGAGTGTATTCAGAGTTTGGTGAACAATGAAGACATCAGGAAGAGGAATATTCAACATCTTCAATCTACTATGAAGATGAATCATGCTTGATATGTACTTCATTACTCCCCCTTCTTCTGTATACCTCATGATAAATAATTCTTTCATTAAGGAACTTGTCTCAACATTAGGTGAGACTATGTACCTCTAGGAGACATTTATAAGAAATTCCTTCACTATGTCTGTTTATGGAAGTTCACTAAGCAGATGGTCAGGTATGAGCCTCTTAATGGTCATTAGACATAATTTGTTAGACCAATCCCAGGCTTCATAGGCTATTTTATGAGCTAGAGAGCTCATGAATGTAAGTGGAGATGACCTATTCGTTTGTATGACCATATCAACATTAGCTAGCTCCATAGCATTCAATACATCCTCTGTCCACTTCTTCGTTTTGAAACCAGTCAGGGTTTCAATGGTAACATTGATTTTGTTGATAAAAATGGTGATTATAAAATGATAATGTTTAAATCAGCACAAATATAGGATAACAGTGATACTAAAAGCCATTAAATAGTATCTTTTTTGAGAATCCTTTCACATATATAATGAAACACCTGTGGGTTAAATACAAAATATAGGCAACTAGACCTTCACATAAAAGTGATCAAAGTACAAACCATCAACTCTCATGACACTATCATATGTGGGTAAATAGATAATTCAAACAACGACTTTCCTCTATTCAATGCCTTTATGCACATCTCAAAATCTCATGTAAGACTAACACCTATAGGCAATATAATCAAATAAGAGACCAGTGATATCCCCTAACGTGTAACAAAAACAATTCAAAATATTGACTCGAAAGGACACTGTGGTGATTACATCCTTATCAGCACTCAAAAAGTCAACAAATACAAGAGATACATCTTTATGTTATCCTCGCATTCTTTATGGGCATATGGTATGTGATAATGTAACATTAATAAATGCAAAAATTCAAATGCATAGTCTCATTGTCATACACTCGTGTTGAAGACATTATCTGAAAACTTCATTTGAGACTTTCGCAAAGGAAAAATCTCAATTAAGCGACTATCATGCATCACTAGACACTGAACCGACCACCCGAGAGACGAGAACCTCATGTATCTCCCTTATGGCAAGTTCGTTGCACAAAAATTCACTCAAAAATGGCTTCAAAATATCTCAATTCCTTTTTTGAGTAACTATTATGCGATCCCAAACACTGAACATGAGACCCAAGAAAAGAAAACTTGAAGTATCTCCCTCATATGATGTCTAAAGCATGAAAATTCACTCAAAATCAGATTTAGAACGCCTTAATTCATTTACCTAGAGTTAAACTTTAATTTAATGCTAATGTAATAAATATAGCAAAATGGAAAATTTCCCTTTATGAATTTCTTGGACCCGAAAACTGACCCAAAACATCCCAGGGTACCCTTACAGAAAATCTTAAATTTTTGTGTTTTTAAAATTACTATAGATGTCTGCACGATTGATGTCAGCATGATGTCAGCATTGCGTCAGTGCACTATAGCTCTGGCGTTATTTGCTAATGCCTGCGATGACGTCAACTGTGACTAGAGAGTGCGGCCTGTGTGTTGCGCGTCGCCTAGCGATGAGCTTCAACAGTGAACGATACGTGCCCACTCGTGCTTATTTGATGGCGCGTGCGTTGCACGCACCGACACGTGGCGCAACATTTTCCACCCACATGTCGACCATACGTTTGACATGTGCAGTGCATGTATCAGACGTACCGTCCCTTGGGGCGGTACTGTGCGTCGTCTATCGATCCTGCTAGAAAATGACAATTTTTGGCGAGTTTTAGGCCTATTTTTTGCACTCTTGGGCTCGTTTTTACCCTGTTTCTTAAGACTAAACACATGTATACTACTTTCATGCAATAAAAAGCAAGAAAAAATCGAGAAATAGAAGTTAAATATCCGAAAACCTTATGGAGAGAACCAAAAATACCTAATTTCGGCCTCCATAACTTCAAACGAGCTTTCTGAAGCTGAAGTGTGCACAAATCCACACTTGCTTTCATGGGAACTACTCTCTGGGACGCGGATAAGGTCTTTCTACAGTTTTTTCAAAACATAAGTTTTCTTAACGGGTCAGAGAATCTTTATGTTTACGATTAATATCAGCAATTGTAGGAGACCTTAACCTTTATATGTAGCTTTCATATCAAGTTTCTCCATCATAAGATTGATATAGGTCTGGTCCATTGATTAGGATCCATTTTTTATCCGAACCTTGACTCATTGATTTAGATCATTTATTGGGTCACTTTATTACCTTTATCTGGATGAAATTACGTAATATAATCGATAAATTATTGAAAAACTAAAAAATAATTAATAGTTGTCCAACTTTATAAGAAAGGACAAAATTATAGAATACATAGCCACAGAATTCTAACCCCGGCTTGAATGGAAACTTTAGGTGCCAAGAGATGGCCGTTGAATTTACATGCGTTTTCATGTTGATAGCTATGGCCGACCAACTGAATTACCTGTATGGATCAGATAAGATCATGCATCAAGGTTGAACGAGAATCGTGGGCTATAACAGTGCAAAAATACCAAACACTTCCAATAAAATATTGGAAATGTATCGTTAATTCCCTAAAACATACGAGATTTGACATCTACTTTGTTGAAAACAGTGAGATTTGGGTTACTTTTTCTTCATGTTTCTTGTAACAACATCATAAGAGCTTCGGATGTTCTTTCCTTCACCAAACACGTAAACACTAGTTCTAATACCTAATCAAAGAATGGTACTAGTATTACTGTATTCGTGAGGATTGAGCCTCTTTTGAGAGCTGATATATCAATCGTCAACAACAATAATTATATCTACGAAAGCAACAACGATCTAGTAAATGATCTTCCACTAAATTTGAGTTTTAAAAAGAATCCTACCTGTGATTTTGTTTTGTTTTAAAAATATTAAAAACTGTTTAAAAAAAGCTATTAAGCTAAGTCAAATTATTTCTATAAATAATGTCATATGACATACTGTTGTAAATTTAAGGAATGTTTATTTCAATTTTTATCTTTAATTTTCTGTTTTTGTTTTTAAATTTAGTACAAAATCTTGTTTGATTTAGATTTTAGTTTATGTTTTTAGTTTTAGCTTCTTTTAGTTCTTAAAATTATGAAAACCAAAAAAAGCGTTTTTTATTTCCTGTTTTTGTTTTTTTTTCATAATATGATTTATTATCATATATATATTATTTAATTATTTAATAAAAATTATGAATAATTTAATTCAACATTATATTTATATATTTAATAAATTAAAATTAATTATCAATAAAATTATGAATAATTTAATTTTATTTAATTTGTATAATTAAATTTAAAATATATAAATATTCAAATAAAATTTGATTTAATAACTAAATTATGTTTCAAATAAATATTAATTTATAAATAAAATTTTTAATTTTTAAATAATTTAATATATTAAAATAACTTAATTTTATTAATAATTTGTTAATAACTATTATATAAGAGATTAAATAAATTTATTTGATTAAAAATTTTATCTTTAAGTTTTATCTAAAATGTAATTATTATTAATAATTAAAATATAACTACATTAACATTAACAACCAAACAAGTTTTTTTTATTTAAAAGAAAAATAGAAACAAAAGCTCCTTAGAAAATAACAATCTATATGACCGTATACTTGCCTTGATCCCATTTTAATAATAGTTTTCAGCTTTAAAAAATAATTTTTATTAAAATTATTTAATGGGAGTATAATAAAATGTAAAATAATTTTAATATCATGAAATATTTTTAATAATTTAAAGTAATTTAAATTGATTTTAAAATGAGTAAAGCTAGAAGAAAAGTTACTATTATTTATCTTATTATTTACTATAAATAAAAAGGTTATTTGTATGTCAACTAATATTTATTAAAATTTTGTAATTTTTTCATATGTGGATTCCACCTTATAAAATAAAAAGGATAATTATATAATTAATAAGTTATTGGAGAAATCATCCACATTAACAACAAAACCCCATCTTCTTTAACTTATTCTGTAAGCCAACAAGTAATTGCATGCGTAATACTTGCAATACATGTTTAACTACTGAAACAATAGAAAGATTTGGGTCTGATAGTCTGGGAAATCCAATCAGCCCGAAGTATAAGGATTATTACTAAATCGTGTACTTTCTATTCGAATCTCTTTTTGCTTGTCCAGTCACTCCACTATCCATGACAAAAGTAATAAGATCTTTGGCATGTGCATGTGCATGCGCATTTTTTTTGTTGTTTTTCTGATGGATACTTTGTTGAGGAAGTATTCAATTAATCATTCAAAGGGAAGCTAGTAAAGTTGAACCGCAGAGGTACGTGATGATGTAGTTGGTTTTTTGTATAAATTCAATGAACTACATGACAACTGAAAAAAGTGAGCTTTCCTTTTATTATAGCAGGCTAAAGTACGGTTATGTTACATATAAATCGATATGTTAATATAACATTTATGTTACTTCTCAACAATAATATATAAAAGATTTATTGGCAAGCAGAACAGGTTAAGTGGTATGACATGCAATGAAATGACTTCCCTTCATGTCACTTTTATTTACGCTTTCAACCATGCATTCTAGAGAATTCCTCTTTGATACAAATTCAAGGACATCGGAGTCTCTATAAATTAACTATTATTCCGAGATTTCAGTGACATGTTTTACCCAAATGAGGTAGGAGGGAAATTTATCTACCAGAAATCACTCGAGACTGTGCTAGTCTTTTACAACTACTAAACCTCAAAATTGTAGGTCATTTCAATACATGAAGTAATGAGAGTAAGATGGAAGGTAGCTAATGAAAAAAAAGCGATGAGAAATGAAACATGATATTCCAAATTCCCTAACAATACAGTAGTGTTTCATAACTCTTTGATTTCAGATCATGCTCTTATTTTCTTTATTATTCAGACATCCTTTCAGATTCAATAATCATCTAGTTGAAAAAGAGGGTTACGAAGAGGGAATCTTTGAAGGATTAAGAAGGAACGCCACAAAAGCAAACAATTCATATATGTAAGGAATCCATAAAGGAAGAACTAAAAAAGTTGAACAAGAAAGTCATGGGGATAAACAACAAGCAGTGAATGAAGCTAAAAATCTACTAGAAAGCTAACTCAAACTATATGAGAAAATTACCGCAAATCACTCATTGTGGAAGTAGAGAGCAAGAGTCATTTGGCTAAAGGATGGGGATAGGAACACAACATTTTTTTTTCTTCATAAATTATGATAGAAAAAAGGAATATTAGCATAATTCATTGTCTAAAAAATGATATGAGAATTGTAATAGACACACAACAATAACTTTTGAATGAGGCTTACAACTATTTCTCTTAAACACTAGTTATTCCGTCCAATGCTTACTCATTTGCTCCTTGCATAAAATCTATCATAGGCAATGATGTATTTATTACGCTAGACCTAATTTTTGAAATTGTCAATTTTCCAGAAGAAAGATGGAAGAAGTCATATTCTTATTAAACCCTGATAAAGCACTTGGTACTGATGGTATGAATGGATTTTTTCTAAAAAAATCATGGCCACTAGTGAGACATAATTGATGCAATCATAGAGTTTTTCACACAGGGAAAATTTTGAGACAGATAAACAAAATGTTCCAATGTTTTATTCCTAAAGCTCCTACCCATAACTCTTTTAAGGAATTCATATCAATTTCATATTGCAATGTACTTTACAAGGCTATTTCTAAACTGACTGCAAATAGGCTGAAACATTTTTTGCATAGCATAATAGATAGTTCCTAAGGGGCATTCCCAAAAGATACTTATATAGGAGATAATAGCCCAAGTATTATTCTCACGCTGCTCAAGGAAGCAAACACTAACGAATTATGCAATTAAAGTTGTTTTGATTTTTTTTCTGATTCGGTCGATTGGAATTTCATCATCATCATTATGATGTCCTTTAGATTTCTAGAAAAATTCATTAGATGGGTGGAGTAATGCTTAATATCAATTTCCTTTAGTATAATGATAAATGAGGAACCTAGAAAACTAAAAGTCTGAGGCAAAGTGACCCTATATCTCTATATCTCTTTGTGATAGGGATGGAGGTCTTAACAAGAATTATAATGATGAGTACTACTAATGACCACATTTTCAAGCATCACATTGAATACAAGAAGCTGGGAATCACTAGACTATGCTTTATAGCTGATATATTCCAAGATTGATGCTAACCCTCTATACTCCCTAATGTCAACAATGAATCTCTTCAAATATGTTTTAGGCTAGAGATGAACAAGAAAAAGAGTAAGCTTATTTTATACAAATCCTCTCAATACCTTGGAGATTGGTTCCTAGCTATAACTGGTCTTAAATGTTGAAATCCTCAAATAACCCAGCTAAGGATCCTAATTACAACTAAGAAGCCTTCTTACTCAAACTATCAACTATTCCTAGAAAAAATACAAAAGATACTATCCAATTGGTATAATAAATGTTGGACCCCTAATGTTTCATCGGAGTTAGAATTATTGAATGAGAAATTTTGGTGATTAGTCATGAGTAAAGAACAAATGAATGGAAATTCTTGAATTAGAAATGATAGACAAGAGTAAAGTAGTGAATGAGAAATGTGGATAAATTCATGTTTTGCTTTGGTGATTTAGTGGATAAGAGATTTTGAAATGGGAAGAATTAAGGTGAAAGTTAGAAGTAGAGTGAAAGCAAAAAAAAAAAAAAGAGAAGAAGTTGAATTTGTGTAGTAAATTGATGGAGAATATGTACATATGTGTATGTTCTGTTATTGGTGTTCATGATATTTTTCTTTGGATGGTATTGTTTGAAATGGAGTTGAGAATGAGGAGTAAATGAAGTAGAAAAGGTGATCTTGGTATGAGTTGTGTTAAAGAAAGATTGTGAAACCAAATGGGTGATTGATTTGGAAAATGTTCACAGAGTATGCTTCAGTCTTTTAGCCACAACTTTTTCTCTAGTCATCCAAACAAGATGATTCTTAATTTAGATTAAACTAAAAACATATGGTTACATTTCTTATGAAGACATCAAATTTAAATTCTGTCTTTAAGAATTTCAAAATTTGTCATGAAGTTGAGAACTGGGTGCAGTACATTGGTGGATGAATGTAAAATTCGTGTTCCAAATTCGGGGGAAAATTTGGACTTAATTAAGGCAAAATTAGTTAAAGTTGTCTCTAGAGAGTTGTACATCTTTATTTTATCTTTCCAACAATATATAGTATAAAATTTTTGGACTTCTAGGCTGAAAGTTATGGTCCCTATAAGGGAAGATGCATCTTCTATCTTTTCACATCTTCTATGTTTTGCTTCTTCTGTGATGACATGTCGTCTGTGTTTTACTTATATGTCATCTGTGTTTTGTTTACGTGTCATCTGTGTTTTGCTTATGTGTCATCTGTGTTTTGCTTACGTGTCATCTGTGGTGACGTGTCGTTTGTCTTTTGCTATCTTCTGTCTTTTGCTTCTTCTATGTTTGACTTGTACCTATTTTCTGCTCCATTTTTGACTTTTCAGATGATAAAATATGTCTTTGAAGTCTTCATAAAAGTTGTAGATCTTGAAGTCTCCTTTCGAACCATCTAAAGACCACACAAATCCGATATCTTTAGGGAAAGTTATAGTATTTTTTCTCATTCATCTGTCTTTTTCCATTCGTCTGCTTTTTTCTTTGGTTTCGTCTATACCTATCTTTTGTTCCATTTTTCCTTCAGAAGATAGAATCTGTCTTTGAAATCTTCATGAAAGTTGTTGATCTTGAAGTCCCCTTTCTAACCATATAAAGACCACACAAATCTAATATCTGTAGGGAAAGTTATAGCAATTTTTCCCATTTGTCTGTCTTTCTCCATTCGTCCGCTTTTTTCCTTTGGTTTCATCTATACCTATTTTCTATTCCATTTTTGACCCTTCAAAAGATATAATCTATCTTTTAAGTCTTCATTAAAGTTGTAGATCTTGAAGTCCTATTTCAAACCATATAAAGAACATCTTAATTTGATATCTGTAGGGAAAGTTATAGCAATTTTTCTCATTCGTCTGCTTTTTCCTATTCGTCTGTTTTTTCTTTGACTTCGTCTGATCTTATCGTCTAGTTCATTTTGACCATTCAGATGATAAAATCTGATCTTAAGGTCTCTTAAAAGTTGTAGATCTCAAAGTTCTCTATGAAATTGTCCTAATTTGATCTCAATCCGATATCTATAGAGAGAGTTATGCCATTTGTCTCGAGACAAGTTCCATATGATTGAGGACCAAATCTTGTTTGATTCTTTCGGCCATAATTTTGTTATCCGACCTCCAAATGAAGTAATTCTT
>JANIJH010000001.1:4065403-4094306 GCA_024520975.1 Erythroxylum areolatum
TTTCATTTAATAGCATTATGCCATTCACCAAGTTCCTCTCTTGATTTTGCATAATATCTCATATGTATCACCATAGTTCATGTTTAGGGTTTCTCAACTCACCATCCATATGAGACCTTGATTGAGCCGCAATGTCCCTCATTTGCATGATGTGCTAATGCACACCTCTAACACTTGTGAGCTTCATTGAAGATAACTATCATTAAGGTGTTGGCCAAGACCTTATCTGAAGACTCAAACTATTCATCAATAGCCTTTAGTAAATCTCTTTCATCAATAGCCTTTAATAGATCTCTAACATGTTTACACTCTCTAATAAACCACAAATATTAGCATTAATTTTTGTCTTTATGTACATCATGCTGAAGCGATTAGATGACTCCCAATGTTCATAAAGAGTAATTTCAGCCTAAGTGCTAGTTTAAGTAGGTGTAGGTGGTTCATCTTTCTGGATAGCATAATCAATGTCCATCTACCTTAATTCAAGGAGAATTCTCTCTTTCCATATTTTATGGTTATCACCATTCAATTCAAGAATATCATATTGAATATAAAAAAAGTTCACAGGTTGAATAACTACACAAAATTCAAATAACATGCTTATTTCATTAACTTTTGAAGCAAATAATCATATATCATGTTTTACCAATGTTAAACATGCAATCATATTTCAAATGTGAATTATATAACAATTAAAACTACCTAAGGGCTAAGCTTTAAATAAAAGATTCATACATAACCTTCATAATGAAACCATCAAATTATATTCCTTTTCTTAATAGCTACGCGTAAATTTTAAAAAAAAAAAGACAATTTGCTATTCTATCCTAATTAACCATGCAAGTATAATAAATATTCTTGTCGAATAAAATTTATTATATTTGAATATAATTAATTACAATTTTTGTCATCTTATTAGATGTGATCTATAGCATTTAATATACAATTTCTCTTAATCAAAGATATTGTGGTTAATCTTCAACTAATTAAAATTGTATTGATCATATGACACCTCATTTTATGCAAAATATTAATAATAAAGGTTTCACATAATCCTCTAAAACTTATTAATCATGTATCAATATCATATATTTGCATAAAAATAAACATATACACAAATTTAAAATCAAACAATAATTTAAATCATGCAATTCAATAAGATTAGACTACTCTGTCAAAGCTGAAATATTATACACTATCACCAGACTATCTGTGGCACTGGGCGTGTATGCACCAAAGGCACTTAACACCGCCTTTCTCCACTTCCCATTTGTCGCTGGCTGACAATACCAAACCAAACAATTTATTCTTTACAAGTACAAACCTAAAGCTTTGCAATGATGGGCCCCACGAAAACAAGGTTTTGCAGAATTCATGCAAAGCTTTTCAACGATGACCCCACGAAATACAAAGTTTTGTTTTCTCTTATGTAAATGCAGTAAATAATTAAAAGCAAACATATGTTTAAAGTAGCAAATCTGATAAGTCTTTGACGATGGGCCCTATGAAAACTTAACCCAGAAAATTGTTATAAGAAACCCCCTATTCAACAAAGAATGAGAAACGCATGCAGCGTTCATTGTTTTCAACCTTCGGCTGAGTCAACTCAACCTGGATCCAACCCGTTTTATAAATCCAGCTTCTAAAACTTTTTTTATTATTCAAAAACCATTTTAAATAGAATTGAATTTCCTTTAGATATGCTAGACCAGTTGGCAGCAGATATGAGGTTTCAAAAACAAAATCAACAAATACAACTCACTTGAATAGGAAAACTATTGCGTTATGTGGGTAACCACCCACGAACACAATGTTACGAATATCATACTAAATTTGATATAAAATTGGGTTTTGATACGATACTATACCAGTATCAGTTAATATCGGATGTCATTTCGAATAATTTTTTAAATTTATAAAATAGTTCTTGAATTTTTTTAAAATTATAAAATAATTCATTGTCATATTGTACACTTGTATTATATATATTTTAACCATATCTTCAAAATCATAATAATAAATAATAATCATAATTTTAATTTAATTTATAAATTAATTTAATAATTATTAATAAATATAATTAAATTTAAAATATATTTTTAAAATATATAAATTTCAAATAAATTTTGATTTAATAATTAAAAATATATAAAAATAAATATTAGTTTATAAATAATAATTTTAAAATATTTATTTTAAAAAATAAAATATTGCTATTAATAAATTATTAATAAATATTATATAAAATTTAAATTTAAATAAAATTAATTTATTTTTAAGTTTTATTTAATTTATATTTATTATTAGTTATAAAAACATTTATTTTTATTTTAAAAACAAAAATTAAAAATTCACAATAATTATAAAATTTGAAGTAAATAAAATAACTAATTAAAAAATTTTGAAAAAAAAAGGAGGGAAGAAGAGGCGAGAGTGAGGAAGGAAGAGTTTAAAATTTTTTAAAAATTTTACAAAAAAGTCATTATTTAAAATTTTCAATACTGGCCAGTATTTTGAATATGGTACCGACCGATATCAACCAGTATTTAAATCTGGTATAACCGACCTCGGTATCGTATCAGTTTTGATCCAATACGGTACGTATCAGTATCCAAAACACTATACGGACAACAAGAGAATGTTAGAATGTGGTCCAATTAATGACCATATTATATATATAATGGAATAAATCTCAATTATTTATTTTGGTCACTTGATGGACGTACCAGATTAAAAGTGATAGATAAATAAATTGGTCCTTTCTTACTAATTTAGGTTATAGAATGTTTACTATCAAAATTTTTGTAACCATAAGAGAGCTAAGAGAGATCAACTAATTTTAACCAAAAATACGGTGAAATTTTTCGATCTCTTTTTCCATAATTTTGAAAATTAATGTTGATTTATGTCACAAATATCATATTTTTAAATACCTCCATTAAACAACAATTTTGTATTAATTAGGATAAAAATTCAAAAGATCGCTACAATCACCCATGGCCTCATAATTCAAAAGAACTACATTACAGGAAATTCAAGAGAAGTACATTGCAAGAAGTCGATACGTCAGCACAAAACATAATAGAGAGCTAAACATTCTAGTTTACAACAATGGTACTAAACTCTTGTTTCTATATTCTTTGCCAAAATAACTTCTTTCATTCAAGACATAATTGAGTAGCAAAATTCAAGTGTACTTCTGATTCATTTTTTGAACATTTCGTTGCTTCATTTTGTCCAGATACTATTTTAAACAACAGTTGAGCAAGAGGTAGTCCATTGTCATCATTTCAGCATCAGAAAAATGACACAAGTGACTGAATTCAGAACTAAATTCAACTAAAGAGACAAAGCAACGATTATCAATAGGGAAGGATAGACAAGTTGCCTTTTGGAGCAAAACACTGTTAGAAGCTTCCACAGTCAAACCAAAGAGAATATTTCCACAATTAAATGTAATTATTGTACGATTATTACCATAGTTAGAGGAGATGTAATACTATAAGAGTAGTGACTGTAAACAGTGATGAAAATTAATTAAAAAATGGAAATGATTTCCAGCCTTTTCAGACTGTTACCATTGTAAGAGGGTATCAGAGCAGAGTTATGGCCTTGGACCTATTGTTCAATTGCTCATCATCTACCATACCCTTACCAGTTTGATGCCACACACCGTTTTCTTTCCAAACCCCCTCCTTCGAAACCTGCAAACCAGAAACAATGTGAGAGGACATTTCCAGTAATCAAACCAACCAAAACAATCAAATAGGTCCTATAAACCAAACAGTTCTTGATGACATAACAATCCAGATTGCAAACTTGCTGAGAAACAGTCGTAGTAATCAACCAAGACAATCCAATTCTGACAACCTGACAATTAGGTTTAAACTGGACGGAGATAACTACCTATTATGGGTACGTCTGATGAGAGTTGCCATTGGAGGCAGAGGCAGAACGCAACACATCACTGGAGAACCACCTGTACCACCAAGAAATGATCCAGGATTCTTGAGATGGGAGCAATCCGACCTGAATGTCTTCTCCTGGATCATTCAGAATATAGAACCAAACTTGGTAAACAATGTGGCAGAATATCCTTCAGCGAAGGAATTGTGGGACGGGCTGGCCATTACATATGACAGTGGAGTAGACGCTTTGCATATATTTGATCTGCATATGCAGGCTAATAAACAGCAACAAGGAGGCAATACATTGGAGCAGTTCTGGAACACTATGCAAGGCTTATGGCGTAGCATCGATCGCAGGCAACCAAACCCAATGGGTTGCGCTGCAAATATTACAATCTACAACAGAATCATACAGGAACACAGGCTCTTTCAATTTCTCGCTGGGATTGATGGGAAGTTTGAAGGTATTCGTAAAGACATTTTGAAGGAAAATCCTCTCCCCTCAATGGAATCTGCCTATGCCACCGTGAGGAGAGAGGCTGCTAGGCTCCAAATCATGAAACCGGCAACCAATGGTGATGAGGATTCTTCATCATCAGGGATTGGTGCAGGGTTAATCGCATGAACACTAGGGGAAAAGCTCAAATCAGAACCAGCAAACCAAATGACAAAAGGGCGTGCCCGTTTAGAATCCATTAGAAAACAATGGAGATCATCACCAAGGGAGGATAAATCAAAGCTTTTTTGCACCCATTGTGGTATGCACAAACACACTAAAGAGAATTGCTTCAAAATCGTGGGTTACCCAGAGTGGTGGGAGGACAACTACAAACAGCCCACTGGAAATCACACCACCAGCAGTAAAGCTGCCGCCGCTGTGGGCATCCCGGAGGCCACCAACAGCAGCAGCGGTAGTTATGAAGCAGAGATCAAAGGAGGCGGTAGAGGTCAGAAAGGTTTTGCAGCAATTGTGAATGGAACAAAAACGAACCCTAATAAGGCGGAATAAAGAGGTAAAGGGTTTGGGAAATTTCTCTCAAACCCTTCATGTTTTAACCCTAGGTTTTTTAAACTAGGGTGTTTCGGTGATTATGATTTGAGTATAAGTGATTTATGTGATGAGCAATCTAACCCTTGCAACTTTGAAAAATTACAAGCGCGTACCCCCAACAACCCAGACCCAAAAACAACAACCCTCATGGCCCAAAGTCCAATTAGAATCTACAAAGTCCAAAATAGCCAAATTAGCCCCAACTCCCAAAGAGGCCTATTTCCCTAATCAGCCCAAACCAGAAAAAATCCCAGCAACCCACACTTTAAACCAAACTGGGCTGGAAATATCTAAGGTCTTTACAATGAACCCAAACCCAAAAAAACCACCGAGTGGATTTTTGACTACGGTGCTACAAACACTATGACCCGCGACCCTTCAGATATTATTGTTCCAATAGTATCCAATAAAGCCTATATTTAAACTGCCAACGGGGGGTTATCAGAAGTCAAAGGGGCTAGATCTATTGCAATATCTCCGAAATTAAAATTGTCCAACTACCTCTATGTTCCCTCATTATCATGCAAGTTGTTATCTTTGAGTTATGTCACCAAAGAACTAAATTGTGTGGTTCTAATGTATCCAAAAATTTTCCTTTTGCAGGACATTCATACTCTGGTGATAATTGGGCATGGTACTGAGCGCGGTGGCCTCTACTATGTTGACAAGGTGGCTCACCAGGGTACTGCCATATTGGCTCACAAGACGACTGATAGGCAGATCTAGCTATGACACCGACGTTTAGGTCACCCATCCTTTAGTTATCTCCAATTCTTATTTCCTGCATTATTTAAAAGTAATAATACTCATATGACTTGTGAAACTTGCATTTTGGAAAAAAGTCATCGAGTGTCTTTTTGGCCTAATAACACTCGAGTAGACTCTGTTTTCTCATTGATACATTCAGATGTGTGGGGGGCTGCCCCGCACTCCAATCATAGTCGATTCCAATATTTTGTGTTATTTGTGGATGATTATTCTCGAATGACTTAGGTTTATTTTTTGAAACATAAATCTGAGGTGCATAATAAATTTGTTGCCTTTTTTTAACATGATTTAAACCTAGTTCAATAAAAAAATCCAGATTTTACGCTCAGATAATGGGGGAGAATATGTTAACCAATCCATGAAAAATTTCTTTCAGCAACATGGCCTGATCCACCAAACTACCTGCCCAAATACACCTCAACAGAATGGGGTTGTGGAACACAAGAACCACATCCTTCTTGAAATGACCCGAGCTGTGATGCTTCAATCAAATGTTCCTAAATCCTTCTGGCCAGAAGCAGTGGCCACTTCAGCCTAACTACTCAATCGATTACCCACCCAAATCCTTAACCACAAACCACCCTTACAAGCCCTAGCCACCCAGGTTACAGTTCTGTCCACTTTAACCTTACCACCACGCGTCTTTGGATGCTCTGTCTTTGTTCACATCCCAAAAACATAACGCTCAAAACTTGACCCTTGTGCCATTAAATGTGTTTTTGTGGGATATGATATTCATCAAAAGGGGTATCGCTGTTACAACCCCGTCACCTGTCACATCCATGTCACTTTGGACTTTGACTTTCTCGAGTCTGAGTATTACTATAGTCACCAACCTAGTGGTCAGGGGGAGATTAGTAGGGATCCACTACGTTGGTTACAAAGCACAATTCTGTCAGATGTTGTCCCAACAAAGCACATAAATGGAACCATCGAGCCTGCCTTGGAAAACATGGAACAAACTACCGAACCAGATACTTCAACCAGTGATGCTCCCTCAGTGAATGTCCAACAAGAGGTAAGTGAATCAAAAACTCCATTCACTTTCGCTTTAGATGATGCTGCTGCTAATCATGACAGTGTGGTTCTTAAATTAATTGGCAAAGAAGCCGGAGGATATGTCCTACCTCCAAGAAGTACTAGAGGAATACCTCCTAAATAGTATTCTCCAGAACATGTGCCTCGATCCTCAAGATATCCAGTGGGAAATATAGTCAGGGGGAGTATCTCAGATGCAGCAAAGGTGTTTTCCACAACATTGTTTTCAGAAGAAATCCCGAGAATAGTACATGAGGCACGACAGAAGGAAGAATGGTGGCAAGCAATGAAGGTAGAAATGGATGCACTAGCAAAGAATGGAACTTGGGAGAGGTGTCAACTTCCACCAGGAAAACGACTTGTAGGCTGCAGATGGGTCTACACAATAAAGCATAAAGTTGATGGAACTGTAAAAAGGTACAAGGCTCGCTTGGTAGCAAAAGTATGTATGCAGACCTATAGCATTAATTACTTTGAAACATTCTCACCGGTGGCAAAAATAGATACAATCAGGGTCCTGTTCTCTATGCCATCAAATAAGGATTGGTTGCTTCATCAATTTGATGTAAAGAACGTCTTCCTTCATGGAGACCTTAAGGAGGAAGTATACATGGAAGCTCCTCCTGGTTTCTCTGATGAGTTTCAGAGGAATGAAGTATGTCGGCTTAAGAAATCACTATATGGGCTTAAACAATCTCCACGAGCATGGTTTGGGAGATTTACAGTGGCAATAAAGCGGTATGGATACAAATAAAGCAATTCCGATCACACTCTCTTTCTCAAAAGACGAGGAGAACTGATAACATGTCTGATAATATATGTGGATGACATGATAATAACAAGAAGTGATATTAAAGAAATTGCATGCCTCTGGAAGAATCTATTCACAGAGTTTGTAATGAAAGACTTGGGCGGGCTTAAGTAATTTCTTGGTATTGAGGTCCTGAGATCAAACAAAGGGATCTTTATATCTCAAAGGAAGTATATTCTGGACCTACTTGCTGAAACTGGGATGATGGATTGTAAGCCTTCTGAGACTCTGATGATAGTGAACCACGGACTTCAGATAGTGGAAGGTTGACAGTTAGCAGACAGAGAACGATATCAGAGGCTAGTTGGAAAGCTAATCCACCTATCACACACTAGGTTTGACATAGCCTATGTCGTTGGAGTTGTGAGTCAATTCATGCACCAACCACAGGAAGACCATATGGAGGTGGTGATGAGAATAATACGGTACCTGAAGGGAACACCAGGGAGAGGGATTCTGTTCAAGAAGAATGATCATTTGGATATTGAAGCTTACACTGATGTATACTGGGCGAGCAATCCTGTTGACAGAAGATCAACTTCAGGATATTTCACATTGGTTGGTGGAAACTTGGTGACTTAGAGAAGTAAGAAACAGAAGGTGGTAGCACTATCTAGTATTGAAGCAGAATTTCGAGGAGTTGCAAAAGGACTAGCAGAGATTTTGTGGGTAAGAAAGTTAATGACTGAGATCAGATTTGCACCACGACTTCCATGTCAACTCAAATGTGACAATAAGGCAGCAATTAGCATCTCCGAGAATCCTGTGCAACATGATAGGACCAAACATGTGGAAGTAGACAGACACTTCATAAAGGAGAAGATTAAAGATGGGGTGGATGAGCTTCCATTTGTTAGATCAGAAGATCAGTTCGCGGATATTCTCACGAAAGCAATAACAGGATGGATATTCAGCTCTGTGTTGTGCAAGTTGGGTATTGGTGATCCCACTACTCAACTTGAGAGGGAGTTTTAGAAGCTTCCATAGTCAAACCAAATCACTGCAAATCACGAGAGAATATTTCCACAATTAAATGTAATTATTGTACGATTATTACCATAGTTAGAGGAGATGTAATACTATAAGAGTAGTGACTGTAAATAGTGATGAAAATTAATAAAAAAATGGAAATGATTTCCAACCTTTTCAGAGTGTTACCATCGTAAGAAACACTTGATTTTGTAAATGATGGGAATACAGTCCTGTGAGAAACTCAACAAAATATAGTTCTGTAGATGGTGTGGAAACAGTCTGGTGTGGAGAAGAAACTGGTCCGCAACAGTTTGTTATGCAAAGAGGAGCAAGCAATTGATGCTATTAAACAAAATCAATCTAGTGCAGAATAATTGGAGAGTTGAAGATAAGAGACTAGTGTGCAGCAATCTCTTATGCGAAGAGGAGCAACCAACTAACTGATGATATTAAAGGAAAAAAATTTGGTGCAGAAAAATTGGAAAGTTGAAGATAAAGATGGTAGTAGATAGGTTTTTTGGTGCAGAACCTCTAATTCCTAGTTTCAGATGGGTTAGGGTTTTCCATTTAAATTTTTTTTCTTTTCCTTAATGTTAATTAATTATTTAAACAAAAATATGAGATGTACATCTCAATTCACATGTTATCTTATGTGTCTAAAATTACATCTAACATAACTTATCATGCTTAACGAAAATACTAACATCCAATTAGATTTGTAAAAAATTGAATGTTCGGTATTTAAATCACTTTTAAAGTTTGTTATAATGACAAAATTGACTAAAGCTTGAGTTTTTTTAATTAA
Organism: Erythroxylum areolatum; assembly: GCA_024520975.1. Lineage (NCBI taxonomy): Eukaryota > Viridiplantae > Streptophyta > Magnoliopsida > Malpighiales > Erythroxylaceae > Erythroxylum > Erythroxylum areolatum. The sequence goes on from JANIJH010000001.1 coordinate 4,074,757, forward strand.
CCCAACATTCTATGTTCTTTTCTTTTTTGAAGATTTATCAACTATGAAAATATTTTTGATATTTATACTTATATTTTATTTGTAGAAAATGAATACTAATTAGAAACATCTCCCTTCACTGTTGAAAAGAAATTCAAATAGAATATTAACGCATACTTTCAAATGTAATATGAACCATAATATTTCAAAACATTCAATTAACATCCTAAGTATACAAAAGTGAAGACTTGGAACTTTTATTTTATGACTTTGACATAAGTATAACCAATCAATGAATAATACTCCGCTATATAAACATATGCAAGCATAACATCTTTGCTCCACTCATCTTTGCCATGGATTGGTTATTCTTATTCTACTCCTTACTGGCTATCATCTTCCTACCGTTTTCCTTGTTAGGCCTTAGAGCATCTACGAAACCAAAAAACGTAAGTTCCAACTTACCTCCGGGGCCAAGGAGGCTACCAATAATAGGGAACATACACCAGCTTGTTGGCTCTCTGCCCCATCATGCCCTGAGACAATTGGCGGAGAAACATGGGCCTATTATGTGTCTCCAACTTGGTGAAATTTCCACCATTGTTGTTTCCTCGGCAGAACTTGCGAAAGAAGTGTTGAAAACTCACGATGTTATTTTAGCAGGAAGGCCAGCTATGCTCTCATCAAATATTATAACGTATGGATTCAAAGATTTGGCTTTTGCACCTTACGGAGAGTATTGGAGACAAATGAAAAAGATTTTCATGTTGGAGCTGCTCAGCGCAAAACGTGTTGAATCATTCGGGTCAATCAGGGAAGATGAGGTATCAAATCTTATTAGAAACATTTCTTCTAAAACAGAGTCACCCATCAACCTAAGTAAGATGCTCAGTTCTTTGACCATTCGTGTCATTTCAAAGACGGCTTTTGGTAACACAATCGAGCCACAAACATTCGTCCGACTTGTAGATAATTTATCTCAAATGCTAGACGGTTTTTGTATTTCGGACATATTTCCTTCCTGCAAGCTTCTTCATCTAATAACTGGGGAGATGACTAAACTCCGGAGGCTACATCGAGAAGTAGATTGCATACTTGAAGACGTTATCTCTGAGTGTAGAACAAATGCGCTTTGAGACTGACTTCCTGCAAGCTTCTTCATCTAATAACTGGGGAGATGACTACATCACTTGAAGACGTTACCTCCGGATGTGATCAGGGAGACTGCATAATCGATGCGCTTTCCAAAATTCAAGACCAGGGCATCCTTCAGCTTCCATTTACATCAGACAACATTAAAGCTATTGTGCTGGTAACTAATATTTAAGGATAACACATTTATTTTTCTTTTGGTTTCCTTTCACAATTTTAATAATTTTGTTTTCGACTTAATCGTGCTGTTCAGGACATTTTTGCTGGCGGATCTGATACCTCATCTGTAGTTCTACAGTGGGCAATGGCAGAAATGCTTAAAAATCCGGCAGCTTTGGAAAGGGTACAAACAGAGGTTAGGCAAGTCTTTGTCAACAGTAAAAAAATCGATGAAGCAAGTCTTGGCCAGTTGAGATAGTTGAAATCAGTAGTCAAAGAAACACTACGATTGCACCCTCCTTTCCCTTTCCTTTTTCCAAGGGAAAGTAGAGAAAGAGTGGAGATAGATGGATATGAAATACCTTCCCATACTAAAATCCTTGTCAACGCCTGGGCTATTGGAAGAGATCATCCTCATTATTGGACTGAAGCTGAGAAATTTTGTCCTGAAAGGTTCCTTGATAATCCAATTGATTACAAGGGGACAGACTATAAATATATTCCATTTGGCGCTGGAAGGAGGATTTGCCCTGGCATTAACAAAGCTATTACCATTGTTGAACTTACACTTGCCAATTTGTTGTATCATTTTGACTGGAAGCTGCCTAATGGATTGAGCGCTGCAAATCTTGATATGTCTGAAGCTTGTGGTGCCGCAACCCACAGAAAAAATGACCTTTACTTGATCCCCACTTCGTATGTAAAGTAATGAAATAAAACTTTTGATTGGCCAATTTCGTTATTTTAATCGAATGAATTGTTAAAATAATTGTATTACTTTCCATGTACACGTTAAATTAAGAATGCAATGAACTTTGTGTGCTTACATCAATTGTTTCACTTAATTACCTGCTATTTAAATATGTTTGCGGACAAATCGCATGCCTACGGTAAGAAATTTGGAAATCCACTTCTTTATCTATAACGATATAAAAGTCTTAAGACGAAATCATTTTTGTTCTCATTGAAGACATGTAATTATGATGTTACTTGGGATTTAATACCGCGTCATAAAGTGAAAGGTTGAAATTACAACTTGTTACTTGAAGGGAAAAATCCAGTGAAATTTATCCTGGAAATGAGTTAACCTAAGCTAATTAATAGGGTTCTTAAGAAAACTTTTATTTTTATCGCACCTATAATTAATTCATTAGAGGTTAAATTGATATTATCAAAATTGAGTCCACCTAATCATGAGTTCAAAAATATATATTAAGAGAGGTTGATGTATAAAAGATGTTTGATCCAGTTGATTATACAATTTTACGTATCAACATTATGATACTTTATATGTTATTCTTGTTTCTAAATTTTAGTTGGCTTGCATATTTCGTCTTTTTATATGAGTGAATGATTAAAAGAAATCACATATACGAAAGAAGACAATGATTAAAAGAAGTTAATTTTTACTGTTCACCATCCATCTAATGAACTCACCAATATATGGCGTGCATCTCATACAACAACATTACGGAAAAGATACATGCATATTAATGATGTATACAGCAACGGAAGCTAAACGAAAAAACACACCTCCAGCCATTGCTCACGGATGATCCAACAATGACTCTGTGTTTGAATCTTTTATCTTCTCCCTTTAGCACGACCATAGTGTACTGCTTGTGCTTAGTGAAGATAGTGACCCAAAATAACGTTATAAACAATTTCCATTCCTCTGTCCATCATTGAAGAGAAAGCTCGAGAGTATGGGCGATAACGTGTGCGTGATTAAGAGGGTAATGCATTAAATGGACCATAACATGAACAGTAGGAAAGTTAGGTAATTTTCAAAAATCTTCAATCTAATCGTATGAATTTAATATTTGCTATCAGTAGAAAACATAATTTCATATTCACTCCAAATAGCAAAACAACCCATAATATTACATTACCTAATAAGTTCCCGTGAATGACAAGGAAATCAATGCAATTACGTGTACAAACAATGCACTACAAAAAAATAACATAATCTGCGACGTTTTACAGATTTTAAAGACTTTGAAAAGTTTAAATTTTTCGTGACGTTTTATAAAAACGTTACAGATTTGTAAAACTTTTTGCGACGTTTTTTTTAAGAAAACGTCACTGAAGCCTTCATCAACAGATTAAAAAGACGTGAGTTTAATGTTTGGATATCGTTTTGAAATTTTTTACAAATACTGTCGTCGATTGCATGCATCCTAACAACTACCTTTCTCTCTTTCCCTGTTCCTTCAATAGCTTCAAATCTCCCTCTCAAATTCGCCCCTGGTCCTCTATGCTCACGGTTTTACAAGTACACTCCAATGCCCACTGCTCTATTTTCTTCCTATTTAATTTGCTAAAGTTTGAACCTTTCTCTAGTAGGTCTTGCTTTAATTTAATATTCGAAGCACAATAATGAAATACCAACTAATCTCCTCTCTCTCTCTCTGTTTTTTTTGAATTTGTTACATTTTAAATCATTCTCTGGTGGGTCTTGTTTGAAATGGCTTTTCCAATGGGTTTTAGCTACGAACATTATGAGTTGTTAGTAAAGGTCGTCCCGATATCAAAAACATTCCCAAATTTGACTCGATTTATCGAAACCGATTGGTGAACATGTTTGTTAACCGGATTTCCAGTATTGAATTTCACTTTGTATACTATGACATAATTCTGGTTAGCTCATAAATAGGAGATGAGATTCAGCTGCTTGTAATAGCCTTCTACATCACATTTTCATTTGTTCATATTTATACTTGTTTATTATTGCAGTGCCAATATAATTGTTGCTATATTTTCTTATCTGTCTATCCATCAATAGTTTCCTTCTTGAGATGAAATTATTTTCTAATGTTTGTTTCATTGCCCTAGCTCATCATCAGTTGCTATTTTTTCATAACTAAAGACTACCCCTCTTAACGATTGCAGAGGATTTTTTTTCAAGTAATCTGAGTGTTTCCATTTATTTCATTACATAACTAGATTTGGTACGACAATTGTGCATTTATCTTATGCTTTTCCAAAGTTTTTTACTCTTCTTTCATTAGGGGATAGTACTTTACCTTCTCGTCACAAGTTGTGAATTGGACTTTAGAAGCATATTCAGTAATTATTGGCACGGAATATTTGATTTAATGACACTAGTACAGAGGACCCTTATTTTAGGACTGTTTCTATAATACTAATCTCATCTTCCATTTTGTTGTTAAATAAATGTGGACAAAGATTGCTTGGAGTGGTTAAAATGTTCTCCAACCCATAAGAATGTATCTTTTAGTAGGCATTTCTGTTGGCTATTTTTCTTCATTTGTCCCATTTGTCCTAAAAGTGCCCCTTCACAAATTTCAATCCTAACTAGAACTTAAACGTACTCTAATTAGCATTATCTCAATTTTTGTTTTCCTACCTTTCAACTTCTTGAAACCACCTCCAAAAAAATTCCTACATAAGCATTCTACTCTTTCTTAACTTGTATGTATGAAGTCATAGTTCCTGTATACTTCGTTACATGCATCCATCAATAGTAGTTGCTAAGATGTATACTCTGTTATTATTATTATAGAGAGAGAGAGAGACTTGACTCCTTTAGTTAGGATAGAAATGTGTGTTACGTTTTACTTTGAATCTTGCACAAAAAGTTGTACATCAAAATTTTTGAGAAATATACCTCATGTGATGAAAATATTTAATCTAGTGAAGAAGTTCCTTATTATTATTAAATACTTTTGGTGAGGTGTTAACTCTACATATGAAACTCTCGAAGCTCTAGTACTAATTTAAATGTGATGTGGTTCCCTACCAAATTTTACTTCGTATTATAGTAAAAAATAAAAATATACATGGACATCATCAAAGTTTAATTTTTACAATTAAAGAAACATTATCCATACATTTCAAAGTAAAGTTCTGATTGTTCAATATGATATCCTTGGCTAGATGTTTTTTCCTGAGAGTGTATGACTAGAGCTTGCTAGATGAAATTATCATTCCTTTTAATCGTTCAAATTCATGCAGTAACATAAGTATTTAACACTGTTTATTGAGACCTTTGACGTAAAGTGTCAAACTACTCCATTAAGCATACGAGTAAGAGTCTTTGTTGATTTCCCACTAACATAACATAATGTTCTCATTCTTATATTTAATTAATAGGTATTTTTTGCTTTATGGATAAGAGTTGGATGAACAATATTAGGGTTTCCCGTAAATACATTGATGGAGTGAGAATGTTTATGAATTTTGTGGCTAAAAAAAGGGGCAAAGATTGTGAAATTTCATGCCCTTGTGCACATTGCATGAATTGTTATATAAGGTCTCAAATGAATGTTTTTGACCAATTCATGAAATTCAACATGGACCAATCATACGGCCACTGGGTTTTACATGGTGAACTGCCAAAATATAGATTTATCTCTAGGGAAGAAATGCTTGATGCTGAAAATGTAGACATTGATGGGATAGGCAATGATATTAATGAAGGTGATGGTGATGAGGAGGATGATGGCATGCAATATTTGCTTCATGATGTGGGTACTTTCTTAAATGGTTGTCCAATTGATTAAACTGGAAGGAGTCCTCCTATAGGCGTCGGGGATTCTATTATGGATGCCTTTCATTAATTATTGAGTAAAGCAACTGAAGAGTTGTACTCTGGATGTACAAACTTTTCAAAGTTATCATTTTTAATAAAGTTGCTTCACTTGAAAGTCTACAGCAAGTGGAGCAATAAGTCATTTGACATGTTACTTGCTTTACTGAGGGATGTATTACCTAATTGTTACAGCTTCTAACAATCAAACACCAGTAAATGACACTATTCTTCCCAGTGTTAGTGCTACCTCTGCAAGCACTGCAAGTATGATCTTTCATATCACATTAGTGAAATTTATTAAGTTTAATTTATTTGTTTATCTAACCAATTAAGAGTATGTTATATGCTAATTGTAAAACATTCCTTTGCTATTTTAGAATCCACGACTGATCCAAAAAAGACAAGGAGTGTCACAAAATGACAAGATTGGTAAAGATTAATAAGGCGATAGGTAAGAGATTGGAGAAAGAGATCTCCCCCGCTGAAGGACGACCAACCAACTCTGTACAGTTTGCCAGATTATCAAGTGAGATTGGTGTGGTATCCCGAACTTCCTTATTTGTAAGAACAAAGTGGAAAAAAATTACTAATGAGGAGTTGGACATTGCATTTGATAAGTTAAACATAAGTATTATAAAACTATCTAATTTGTACGTATTTTTCATATGCCTAAAGCATTGACCAATAATTTATAATTTTTTTGCAGCAAAAGTTAGAAGTCAAAGGAATGAGGACAGACAACGAAGTACATGCTACTGTGAAGAAGTTTCTTTTTTTAATGTTTAAAGATGAAAGATTTCATTTAAAAAGGCATTTTATTAAGTACAGATGTTAAGCCGCATAATGTCAAAGTGGCATAGTGGATGGATTTATGTGAATATTGGGAGTAATCAGCTACAAAGGTTAGTTAATTTGATTACAAAACTTAATTTCACAACTTTATTGACAACTGATTATATTTTAGTATTTATGAATTGTAATTTATAGATGTTATAATACATTTTGTTACATGTATGATTAGGAAAAAGTCAAAAAATCAAATTGGCTAGTAGTCAGGTCAAATGTAGACCAAACTCCGGCTCCAAGGCCTTTTTAGCGATACAGCATGAGATTATGAGTTATTATCTTTTTAATTATATTTTACTTTGATTGACACTTCCAAATTTATAAAAAATATTACTAATAATATATTTCTATACAACAGAGTAATAAAGATGGAGAAGAGTCTGACCGGATAAAGCTATGATATCACACTCATTATGATGAACGTAAAGGTCAATGAACAACTACCGAATGTAGAGAAAAATGGATGAGTACATAGTTTATTTACAAATAATTCTTAAATGAGACTGTGTATGTAATTATTTCTTACTTTTTCAGGAATTAATGTATAAAGAATTGACAGATTCAATAGAACAAGGTCATCCGATGACAGTGGATAAAGTATGCGACACAGTATTGGACACTAGATCAGATTACATTGTTGGCATAGGAGTTGGGCTTTGATCACAAGAGAAGACTTGGGTCAGAAAGAGACTTCGAGACGAATTAGAGGAGTCGAAGAAGGTTAATCAGGAGTTACAGTCTCAAGTCGATGAATTGAATAAAAAAGTTGAGCAAATGCAGGATCAATTCACTACCGAAGTCGAACAACAATAAAAAAACTCTTGGAACTTTTATGCTCTACACATAATATTCGTTTAGATTAGATATATGTACTCATATTGATATATTAAACACTTATAACGTACTGTTTATATTAATGACTGTATTATGACATATTTGGGAATTGCAATTAAATAATAAATTATCTGCACATATGAAATTCTTGTGATACATGAATAATTATTAAAATTAATGATATTGAATAGTTATTAAATAAACAAGATTTAAAAAATTGTTATTTACAAAATAGTTATTAAAATTGAAAAATTATTTAATTAAAATTATTTTCGGATAAATGAAAAAATAATTATTAAAATTGAAATTTTATTAAATTAAATAATTTTCAGAAAAATAAAAAACTATTTGTGACGTTTTTCTAAAGCATTCTGCGACATTTTTTAAATGTCGTGAAATATAGTAAATTTCGCGACGTTTTCAAAAAGTCGCAGATTATATATATTCCGCGACGTTTTTAAAAAATGTCATGGATTCCTTCACATTCTGCGACGTTTTCAAAACATCACAGAATATTAGAGATTCTACGACGTTTTTAAAAAATGTGGCGGAATGTGATAGAATCCACAACATTTCCTATAAACGTTGAGGATTGTCCAAACTTTCAGTGATGTTTTTATGAACGTTGCGGAATGTTAGCATTTTCTGTGACGTTTTACATAAAACATCGCAGAAACCTTTTGCCTACACTACATTCTACGACATTTTTAATTTTGACGTTTTTTTAAAACTTTGTAGAATACGTTTTGTGACGTTTTTGGACATTCTGTAACATTTTAAAAAGTTACAAAATGTCTTGTTTTCTTGTAGTGACGATTATAATATATGTTTCATATTTAATATTTTTATAGCAATTAATTTTCTTGGAATGAAAGAGCCCTAATCTTATTATATAATTTCCTTTACGGTAAAACAGAAACCAAATTCATAAAAAAAAGAAGAAGCTAACCTCATCAAATTAGATAACCTCAAACACAGTTGAAGTAGCTTAGTAGTCTAACTAACGATGCCCGTCAAAGTATTAATGTAACAAATGATGCCTGCATCTGGGCCATAAGAAATCGACATTTATTTAATGATTAAAGTTCTAATCAAATTAGGTTATAGCCACAAGTTGACATTAACGGATGATGTGAATAACAAGCATCTTTATTTAATAACAAGCAAGATGCCTAGACATGGAGCAGTGATAGCGTTCACCTGACAAGACATGGAGAGGTGATGTCTAATAACACATGCCAAGATCCAAAGTTATATATTCCCTCATATTTTGATGCTGTTTATAACATATTTTAATCAGAGATTATTTAGTCAATATTTATTAAATATAGTATAAATTATATAAAGATAGTTTAATAATTAAGATATGATTCAACACCTTAAAATAATTAGAGATAATGATCTGTTGTTTTCGACTACTATTAATTTGGAAAATCTTTAGTTAAATTTATAAATAGTTTCAAATATTATTAATTAAATTAATAGCTAATAGCAAAGAATTAATATAATTAAACTCAAAATACAGTAAATATTGATTTTATGTTCTACGTTTAATCGGAACATTATATGAAGAAAGGATTTTATTGTACAAAAAAATCATGCACGAAAAGATTATTCAAAACTACTTTGATATTTCTAAATATTTATATATTAATCATATGTTATTAGACATTAATCTTGATATATGATTATAAATTATTTAATTTAAAAATTAAAGACATTAAAAAAAAGTTACAATTTACCCAACTCTAATTGTTATCATTATCGTTATCACAGCCAATTTAAAATCTTACAATAAAGCAGAATATGGAGAGATTTAATAGACATACAAACGTGACAATAATATAAATAATATAAAAATCAAACTAGATGGGCTGATTCAATTAAATTAAGCACAAATTATACTCATTTTCAATTCAATTTTTACTTTTAACCGTTAACAGCACAGGATAAATAGCCTCTGAACCATAAACCAGGCCAGCATCTTGCATTTCACCTCTCTTCTCCGATTTTTACCTCTCTTCTTTAGTTCTCTTCTCTCTCTTCTAAGTTTTCTGTCTCTCTCCTTTAGTTATCTGGAGAGATCAGAACATTTTCTTGCCTTGCCCACGATAAGTTCCTAACGGTTTTTCGTAAAGAAACTGATCATAGAGGCCATTAAACCAAGCCGTGAACTCGCTCCCTTAACCTCTCCTAAAACTTCCTTGTCGCCTTATCATCCTCCATAGGCCCCTGTTATTTCTAGAAACCCCTCTTCTTCAAATCTGGCCTCTTGTATCTGTTCCATGCTCTGTTGATACTCATACTTGAGTTATGAGATAGTATATCCCACTCTGGAACGAAGGATAGGCATTAAGGAAGTCTTTAAGGACAAGCTCAGAATCTGTTGGTACTCACTCGAGAGATGTGAAACGTATATTTATGAGATGGACGTTTTTCAGCTTTTTATTTATTAGTTTTGTCTTTTCTTAGCACGCTTATGTTGATATACAAGTTGATAATTTTGAGGAGGCTGGAAAGTCAGTAGGTAGTTATTGATTATTATTATAGAAATTTTGTGTACCTTTTATTTTTTTAGTAGTGTTTTTTTTAAAAAATATAATTAATTAATTACTTAATTATAACATAATTAATTAAAATATAATCCATTCATTACTTAAAATATTATAAGTAATTAATTAATTAATTAAAATATAATTAATTAAAATATTATTATTAAATTATATTAATATAATTAATTAAAATATTTATATATTGTAATTAATTAATTAAAATATAATTAATTAAAATATAATTATTATTAATTATATTATAATTAATTAAAATATAACTAATTAAAATATAATTATTCATTAATGTTAATTAAAATATAGTAATTAATTAATTAATTAAGATATAATTAATTACAATACAATTAATTAAAATATTATAATTAATTAATTAATTACAATATAATTAATTAAAATATAATAAATTCATTAATTAAAATATTGTAATTACTTAAGTAATTAAAATATAATTAATTACAATATAATTAATGAAAATATTATTATTAATTAATTAATTACATTATAGTTAATTTAAAAAATTAATTAATTAGTTACAATATAATTAATTAAAATATAATTTATTTATTAATTAAAATATTGTAATTAATTAATTAAAATATATTAATTTTTATTTTTTAATATTTTTTACAAACCAACCACTATCAATGACAATGGTAATCATTCCTTCCTCTTAACCAACTATCATAATTATAATGATAATTTCCATTCCCATTCCTCACTATATTCATTCTCATTTATATTACCATTTTCCTGTATGAACCAACCACCCCCTCATTGTCTATTCTTCAAAACCATTATCCAACACTAACCCCTTCCAAACCTATCAATCAAGTGCTTCCTAAGTTTTAATAAATTATGATTATGGCTAATTAGAATTTATTATGCTATATTCTACATTATATTTTAAATAAATAGTAAAACTTAAAAATAAAAAGAAGATATAATTTTCATTTATTTGGGATATTAAGAATATTAGTAATTTTGATTAAAATAAAATATAATTTTATTTAAAATTTAAATAATTATATTTATAAAAGATATAAAAAATTATAACGATTTAATACCGGTTAAAACTTTAAACTTTAAACCTTTCTCTTGATCGATTAGATATTTGGTCCGATTTTTAAAACATTGCTAACTATGAATTATAATTATAATTTATAAATATTGCCAACATATTTGAAAGTCTAATGAGTCTCACATAAAAAAATGAGTTGAAGAGAGCAAAGATATTTTAATTAAGTTGGACTTGATTGTAAAGTTTGAAAAGATTTATCATTAAATATGAAATATTTAACAAATAAGGACTAATATGAAATATTGGATATTATTTGGTCATAATTGGTTTTTAATGAGAATTATTTGTAATTCTAATTAAAGTTTAATTGAAATTATAATTTAATTTCAATTAAATTACTAAAATGTTCAAAACTTATTATAAATATGCTTAAGCTCTAATGAAGCTGGTACTTCTTACTTAACCTTCTCTATAAAAGTTACAGAGTTCTTTCAACCTATTATGTGGTGCCATTAGATGCCGAACATTTGTACTGCTACGATGGTTGAGATGAACTATTTTTAGAAATAGTTTGTGAGATACAACAAAAAAATGATCAAAATTTTGAATAAAGTATAAGTTAAGATTTATGCTTTATTATAATTTATGGGCTAATAATTTTATAAAATTGAAGTTATCTTAATTTTCAGTAAATTAAAATATAAAAAGTTTCATAATTATTATGTTAAAGTAAGAGTTGGATCCTCTCTTAATTTCACTAAAGATAAAAACAAGCAAATCGACCAAGAAAATGTGATAATCAAACAATGAATGCCATGCCTATTAAGCATGAAGTTCTTATCTCTCACATTGAAAGAGATACTTTCTCAATTGTCCATATAATACATGACAAATTGATTAGACAAGGAACCATATTTATGACGGAACCATATTTGTGACTTTCTTACCCTCAACCATTCATGTCCTGGAGTGGCCATTAAATCTTTTGTGTACAATATTTTATGTCTTTTGAGAATTGCTTTAATTTCAACAAGTTCAATAGGTTTCCTTAGCTCAGTATTTTACATGAATGATGTTTAGTTCATAGCCCATTAGACTAATAATAACATTTTGAAATTAGGTTTTAAAGCAAAATACTAGCTTCGGTGGGTGGTCTTTCTTTCTTCTGAACTCAAAAGCAAACCTCCTAGCAAATAAAGCTTTCAAGTAAAAAACAAATGGAACATGTCCAAACTCATCAAAATTACACACTTGAACACAATCAATACACCCTTCATATTCCATCATCCACAACCCAAAGAAGAAAAATGATACAAGTGACCAAATTGAGAATTAAATTCAGCTAAAGAGACAAAGCAACGATTACCGATAGGTAAGGGACAAACAAGTTGCCTTTTGGTGCAGCACACTTGAATTTGTGGCTAGTGGGAAGACAGTCTTGTGTGAAGCTCATCAATAAACTTTTTATTTAATAAAAAGGGAAGGTAAAGACAAATTACATGCCGTATCATAGGTGACAGACCCCTGACTCATCGTTTACTAGGAGAGTGATGCAACCCCTGGGTGGGTGCTCAAAAGTAGTGATTCTTAAAGAGAACTGTCCTGTAAGATGTGCGAGCCAGCTGCACTACGATTACCCTCGCAGTAAATATGCTTGATTAAAACATCCCAGTTGTGGGAAAGCAGTTCGTGAATGCCCAACACGAGAAGGTTTAAGGAAGTAGCCCGCGCTTGCGGAGAAGAGAGTAAGTCGGTCACAGTGCGCGAATCCACTTTCAAGACTATGTGACGGTAGCCCAGAGACCAAGCTAGTTGAAGGCCCGAAAGTACCCTCCAAAATTCTGTTATCAACGGGGAACACCCACCAATGTTCTGTGCAAATCCTCTCAACTAGGTGTTAGAGTTGTCGTGCAGTAACCCTCCTGTTGTGGCAGAGTTGCTGGAACCTTTGAAGGCACCATCAGTATTGAGTTTTACCCAACCTGGAGCAAGTTTGCTTCATCCTACATGATGGACTTGTCGGGGGGCCGCGGTCAGCTGAGTCCGATGTTGCCAGCTAACAGCCAAGTGGATGTGGTGAATATATTCCAAGACGGCCTGCTCTGGTGAGGTCGGCCAGGAGAAGGAGTCGTTGAAAATTAGCAGATGCAATGAGGGAATTAAATGGATTAACATCATGTTATAGTTGCACTTCTTCACTAAGAAGAAGATCATAAAGATCGTGAAAATAGACAGAATCCAAGTGTGCTTCTATGACATGCACAAAAGGTCGATATGTTGGCCCAAGACCACCCATAATATGATTCACGAGATCATCTTCTACAAGAGGGCTGCCATGTGCAGCTAATTGGTCAGCCATGAGTTTAGCCTGTTGAATCATTTCCACGTCCAAGATTGGCTATCTACTACTTTAGTTGCCTGATTTGTGCTTTAGAACTAGAAGTGTAAGAAGTGGCAAGATTTTGCCATGCTACATATGCAGTATCAGCACCAACAATTTGTTGGAGTAGAGATTCAGAGATTGAACTAACTATCCAACTAAAAACAATTTGGTCATTACGAAGCCAAAGGAGATATTCAGGGCTTGGTTTGTCATCTATCTATGGTGGTGGAGTAGGAACAGAGCCATCAACATGTCCCATTAAATTGTAGACACACAACAACGGAGAAAGTTGCATTTCCATAAGAGATAATTAGTGGAATTTAGTTTCAATGGTAATTGGTGGGAAACATTTGGAAGGCTTGAAGAATGGTGGAGAAGGGTGTCGTCGTGATGGCTGGAACAATGGAGGAAGTGGTGATGGTTTGAGAATTCATGGTGAAGGAAAAAATGGATGCTCGGTTACAACTCTGATACCATGTAAATGTTATGTATTTTCATTGATTTCCATTAATAAGGTGTATGAATATATACAATTGTAGAGTACAACAATAAGACAGTAAATTAAGCTCAAAGATATGGTCAACTACTATGAATAAAATTACTAAATCAATGGCTCAATGGAGTTCTTGACAGAGAGAGAATAATACTCAAGATAGACTTTTCTTATCAACCTTATAGATTCAATTGAATCCTTTTAAGAACTCAATGGTCGTGCAAGATAGTGCTCTATTTATGTCATGTCTAAATGGTACAAGTCAGGATTGTTAAATAATTCTGTGTAATCAAGTTGTTAATCCTTCAATTGTCCTTTTATGCTTTTCATGATTAACTTTGCAGCAATAAATTACAATCTCTCTGAAAGCTTCTTCTTTTTTGATTCGAATAACATAGAGCTATGAAGACATTTTGTTGTTATACCAGAAACATTGCAAAAAATTACCAAAAATGATACTCCCGTGAACTTAAACCAAAACTAAAACGTTAAAAAGTGTTACAGAATTTTTGGAATTTGATTTTTTCTATATCTTGTAAATTTTGAATAACTATAAGCTATTCCTTTTATATTTAACTATTAATTTTATAAAATTATTGACGTAAATCATTTTCATAGTCTTTTTTTCTTTAATAATATTTATACAAGTTGTCATGTATCAATTAGACTTAATATGATATCAATTTTTAATGCATATTTTTTTGCTCAATTTTAGAGCATTGGAGTTAGGGATAATAACTGGGACCAAGTTCGACCTGTCATCAATATATCAAGTTTGAATTGATCGAGTCTTGGGCTGGCTTCAATATCAAGTTTGAATTGATCGAGTCTTGGGCTGGCTTCAAACTTAGGCTCGAGCGATCCGGCTTGTCCAGCCCAAGGCTTGACCTTTATATATAAAAATAAAATGACATGATTTTTGATATATGACCTATTGTCATTCCTAACGGGAAGCCCATTGCTGATCTATTTAGGTAACAATAAGTTATTTATTTAATTAGAATGTTCCTCTCTTGAATTAATCACAAGTGTAATTTTTTTGGAGCTTTATTTGGTAACTGTTGACGAAAAGGTTAGCTACAAGCATATTAAGCGAATCTTAGTGAAGAACATTCTTTGGACAACGTGTCCCCTTATGATTCTGCCACGTTTTCTCTTATTTAACAATTATGACAAACAATTTTAATGGAAAACCCAGTCTGTTGGATAATCCTGCGAAAGAAAAAGCAGTTTCGGTCTCTCAAACCAACCCCGATCTGGTAACCCGAATGAAGCTACGAGGACTCATCAACCGCCGTCAAAATCCCTAAGTTGAGAATACTCCGACCCGACCCAATCGATGTCGAGAGCTACACGAACACCGTCACCGTCGGCGTCGGCATTAGTTTTGCTGTTCTTAGGGTTAGGATTTGTTTCCAATTCCGGTCACTCTCTGAAGGTGCCTTTTCGGGTTAATGACGTGCTTCCGATGTTGCCACGTCAGCTTTCGTGGCCGGTGTTGAACAACTTCCACAGCGCCGTTGACTTGTTGCCATTCTACGTCGGGTCGGTGACTCCCTACAATGGGACTATTCAGTGGAAAGGAGCTTGCTTTTACGAGAACGAGGCTCGACTTGATTTCACCGAAGGTGATCGGAGCGAGTCTGGTTTGGGTGGTGGTGTTCTCTATTTGAAGGTTTGATTTTGTTGACCTTAATTTGAGTTTATTTATCTCTGGTTTTAATAACTAATGCTAAAGTATTATGCCTTTCCGCTTAATTAGTTTGATTTTGTCCTTATTTGACTGTTTTAGGATATTATTTACTGTTATGAAGTGCGTATTTGCTAATAGAAGTTGGTTAAAAAGTAGATATAAATTCGTTGTGTTTAAATTTCTGTTATCTTAGTGTTGATTATAATTATTGTTGTTTTATTATGTGTAGCTTACTGCGTGAGAATTGAGGGATGTATTGATAGATAATTTAGGTAGTTGAAGTGCTAATGATAATGTACCTTTTCTTTTCAGACATCTGCTGCACATAGTTGGACCTGTATGGATCTTTATGTTTTTGCAACACCATACAGGGTCACTTGGGATTACTATTTTGCTTCTCGGGAGCATACGTTGAAATTTGATTCGTGGGAAGAGGCTGCAGAGATGGAATATGTAGGCTATAACTGTTTCTTTTTTTGTTTGAATTTTACAATTTGTGTACTCAAATGCATTATGTGATTATGCTTTTTGATCATGGCGCAGGTGAAGCAGCATGGTGTCTCTGTGTTTCTCATGCCATCAGGGATGCTGGGGACCATGCTTTCTTTGATAGACGTGTTACCTCTGTTCTCTAACTCTGCATGGGGCCAGAGTGCTAACTTAGCTTTTTTAAGTAAGCATATGGGAGCTACGTTTGAGAAACGTCCTCAGCCTTGGCGTACAACTATCAAGCCAGAAGATGTTCATTCTGGTGATTTTCTGGCTGTGTCAAAGATTCGTGGCAGATGGGGTGGATTTGAGACATTGGAGAAATGGGTAACTGGTGCATTTGCTGGACACACAGCAGTTTGCTTGAAGGATGAAATGGGAAATCTTTGGGTTGGTGAATCAGGACACGAGAATGAAAAGGTTTATATCATATTTTTACTTACATTTTAGATTACTCAACCATAACATGTACCTATGACTGCTTCATGTTTGGTCATTTTGTATGTCTCAGTTACCAATTGTACCTGGTTAGTGTCCCTTCTCTATGTGCTCTGGACAAATGATTCTTGTTTGCCTTTGTTTGTTTCACTCCCATATTTTTGTATGAGGATTGATGTTCCTATTTCTGAGAAATCTAGTCAGCATTTTGAATCAAGGCAGTAGCTAACCCATTTGGAAAACTTGATTTCTTTTTTGATTAAGTTTTTTTTATTAATGACACTTTTGCACTTATAGCAGTACTTATCTCTTGATTAGACAATGTAATAAGTCCACATCTCACTCTCCCGTTTCTTGTTTGTGGGGCTGTCATTACTGTTTGCTTCAATATTATCTTTTTTTCAGATTTTTGTCTTGCTGCACATTCCTTGAGGGCTAAATTTAGCTTTTCAGATGTCTAGGGTAGTTGCTTTCTACACGTTGCTAATATTTAAATGCAAGTATTTAAACTCCAAAATTTTGAGACGAGGATTTCCCCTTATTCTTGTTTCACACTCCATTTCCTCTTGAATTTTGCAGGGTGAAGAGATTATAGTGGTGATCCGGTGGGAGGAATGGTGGGAATTGGCACTAAAGGATGGATCAAATCCACAAATAGCATTGCTTCCCTTACATCCTGATGTGCGGTTAAAATTTAACAATTCTGCGGCTTGGGAGTATGCTCGAAGCATGCAAGGCAAGCCTTATGGTTATCATAACATGATATTTAGTTGGATTGACACGTTAGGTGACAACTATCCGCCCCCTCTTGATGCTCACTTGGTATGTTCTCCTTGCTTTCTGCAATTTATCATTTTAAAGAATTTCTGGGTACACATGTGCTCTGCACTTCAAAACTAGTGATATGCTGGAAACTTCTGACAGCACCTTATATTTGTATGATGGTCAAAATATTTGCTGAGGCAATCTCCTTCTTATGTTCTGAAATTATTTCAGCCTATAAGGGTGTGCATGTATATTCACTGATATGCATTCTTATGTATGCAAAAGCCAATCCGAGTGCTATCCATTTTCTTATTGTAAGTTCAGTGTTAATTAACTTTTTAAATTCTGATTTCAGGTCATTTCTGTCATGTCTATGTGGACACGTGTGCAGCCAGCTTATGCTGCAAATATGTGGAATGAGGCTCTTAACAAGCGACTTGAAACTGAGGTATATGATATCTCATATCCGTTCATTCAAATTTCCTCAATTTTAATAAGCAAACTATGAGTCCAAGGAGAAAGTAATACGTATGTAATTAATGGCTAATCAAATGATGAAGTCATTTTTGGAACATGAAGGGGAAGAAGCAGACAAATCAATACAGATTCTTGTTCTTATTTATTTTTATTTAATTAATAGCTAAATTTAGTACACGCTAACATCTTTACAGGATTTGGATTTGTATGAAATTATAGCTGAAACTGAAACGCGTGGAATGACTTTTGATGAACTCCTTACAATTCCGGAGAAGGATGAATGGGAATATAGTGATGGGAAATCAACAACATGCGTTGCATTTATTCTTGCAATGTACAAACAGGCAGGAGTCTTTGAGTCCATTGCCAACTCTGTTCAAGTTACTGAATTTACTGTAAGTTGTAAACATTGGTTGAACCCATCTTCAGCTTATATTTTTTATGTCCTTTATTCTTTGGTTATATTCATGCTAAAGATAAAATGGTTGATGATCTTTGCAGATACGTGATGCATACATGCTTAAAATTTTTGAGAGTAACCAAACACGCCTGCCTGACTGGTGCAACAATGGTGATCGACTTCCATTCTGCCAGATTCTGGGAGAGTATCGTATGGAATTGCCCGGATATAACAGCATCGAGCCGTATGCCAACATGAATGAGAACTGCCCATCCTTACCTCCCAGTTACGATAGGCCCACTAGATGTTAAGAACCTAATTATATCTCCAAATGTTGTTGATATCATTGTATCAACCCTTCAATTTGTAGCCTTTCATTTTTCAACTTGCCAAGAGATCAATCCAGAACAATTAGCCAATGTCTGCAATGTGGTCAACTTGGTCTCCACTTCATATGGGGATACCCATTCCATGTGTATATATATATTTATATGCTACAGTAAATTAAAGGCAGGACAAAAGTTTTACAAATTTATGTCTGAGGTGGCTTATATTACTTCGTGACGTGTCTATTTGAAGACACATTGTTTAAGGTGGAGGAAGACTTGCTACATTTGATCACAGCTGCACTTCAACAACATGAGGCATTGAAGCCCTTTCTGCAATAAGCCGACCATTTGTATCTAGGAGAAGAAAAGTGGGAAAAGCATTCGTAACCTGCTTGTGATCTCTACTTTCCATCAACAAATAAGTGAATTCTTTTCAAGCCTCTCAACCTGTTGTATTGAAGTTACGGGCTTCACTATCTTTAAAGCCAGTTGGCCTGTTCTATAACACAACACCAAGTTGTCACCGTCAGATGAACATATTTATGCCTCAAATCTTAAAAAAAAAAAAAAAAAAACAAGTTTACAAACTTTGAGCTCTTGTAACCTCGTATATTCGCATGGAATGATCACACAAGCTTGTGCTAATAGGGTATACCGAGATATACACTTTTGGAATTTGGGTAGTCCTAAAGAGAGAGGACGAGCATAAAGACCGAATCTGACTGATGGCCTATCGTTTTTTCATTTATCCGGGAATATGATTAATGAACAATAATGGTCGCATGTTCAAATGAGAAAAAGGAAAGAATTTGAGCTGGTAAATGGTTAAGACGATACTTGTTAAACAAGAATGGAAATAGGAGTGTTAAATCTTATTCTGGCACTTTGTACATCACAAATTTCAAGTTTGTTGTTGCAAATTTTCACATCTCTCCGTCCCATAGCTCCTCGATTGTCTTGTAAGGCCCGA
>JANIJH010000001.1:4094679-4110628 GCA_024520975.1 Erythroxylum areolatum
TAACAACAATTCCATTGGCCTTACAGAATTCTCTTATCTGCTTCTGTCGCCACAGTGGATTAATCTCTACCTTTCAAGATACACACCGTCTTTGGTATTGTGACTTCAAATTCAAATTAAAAAGCAAAAACGGTTTGTCGCAAGAAACCTGGAAAAACTTACTTGATTAACAGCTGGAGGAATGGTTGCAAATTCAAGGATATCTTTCAACTTCTTGCAGGAGAAATTGCTGACACCAATAGCCTTTGTGAGACCAAGTTTTTGGCACTCCTCCATAGCTGCCCATACGGCTTTGAAGTCCATAGGTACAAAGTCCTCTTTCTTAATTGGGAACTCGTAAGTCCCTGGTCTGGTGCTAACAGGCCAATGAATCAAATACAGATCAATATACTCTAGCTGCAGATTCCTGCGTGACAACGACCCCCAAGAAGAAAACCACAGTCTTAGGCTTTCCGATGAGAGCAAAAGGAAAACAAACCAATGATATGACATATTTATAGAAACAAATGGTGTTTACATAACCCTACCGTAGACTTTTTTGCAGAGCAGGAAGAACAAGGTCACCGTGAGCATCGCTGCACCATAGCTTGGTGGTGATGAAGAGCTCTTCCCTTGAAGTAATTATGCCACGACAAAATGCCTCTGCGATGGCTTCACCAAGTGGCTCCTCCGTAAGATAAAGTGTGGCTGTATCAAAGTGTCTGTAACCAAGTCCCATTGCTTCCAGGATCGCTGTTTTAGTTGATTCAGACCCCACCAAAGGGCTCGTCGCAGTTCCCATGCCCAACAATGGCATTTTTGTCCCACTAGAGCCAAGAACCACCTCAGGCACTGACGTCTCCATCCCTGAACCACAAAGGATCCAATCTTTCCCTGAAAATTTTCGTAACAAAGTTTCCTGCTTTGAACTTTAACCCTGGTATTGCCGCTGTATCTGATTCTCTGTTTGTCAATTACAAAAGTCCATAATTTCTTTTTTAGATGCAACTTGTAATAGAATATGTAGAGGACAAGACCTTTTCAGAAAACCGACGAAGGCAAGGACATCACGACACTGACATCTGTGTGTTTAAGATAAAATATAGGTTGTTTGACTAGTGGACCGCGTTGCCAAGTCCCGATTCCGAAGTGAAAGTGTTACCGTCCATATTCGGTAAATGTGGGACCCTTCTAATTTTAACTTCCGTTTCCCTGTCCTTCCCAGGCAAGTGTAGAACATAATCCAAGGCGTCCATTTAAGGTTAAAGCTTAATAATGATAATTAAAATCTCAATTTTTAGGTATTTGTAGAATTTAAGTTTCTCGGGTGTCGTTTGGAAAATTAAAACTAAAATCTGAAGTAAAATTATTTAAATCTTCACGTGTGCGTGTGAGATACTTTATAATTTTTTTTTTGAAAATAAACGTTACTAACACAGAAACAAAATATTGAAAAGAATGGCAAAGCTAATTAGCCTAAGCCAACAGGTTTATCCCGTATACCCAGAACCTACTAGCTTTTCACCCTCAACAACAAAAGAAACAGAACTATTTGAATTTAAAATAGAGTCTAAGCAAAAAGGATGATCAGTCCAGTGATGTGGTTTTGCATGTAATAAGACTACTCTGACTAATGAATAAGCCACCTTATTGGCAATCCTACGTGTTCATTGAAAGGACAAGTGAAGGAAATGTTGCTTGATTGATAGACAATCAAGGGCCAAAATTCTAATCTTAGACCGATGTGCTGAAGGAGCTAGAATTGTCTGAACGGCTGTCAAACAATCAGACTCCACGATAACCTTGTCAAGTTGTTGATCTTTCAACCAAGATAGAGCTTCCCTTATAGACGTAATTTCGGCAAGAACTGGGTCAAACAACACAGGGAAATAACCTGATATGGCAGCCATAAAACTCTCTCGTTCGTCCCTAAGCACTGCGGCAATCCCCGTGGCATTCTTGTCTTTAAAAACCGCCGCATTCACATTACATTTTAGAAATCCTTCCTAGGGTCTAACCCAAGCAGAAGAAATAGCTCTTGAATCGCCAGTCATGGTATTGGCCTTCTCAAACATCTCCCGAGCCTCTTGCCAATCTTTTAGGAAACTATCAGCAAAATTAGCTACCATCCTAGGAGGACTAGTCTTGTTTTGCCACACTCTAAGGTTACGATGATACCAAATACTCCACAGCATCGTCATCATATGTTCAAGGCACAGAGACGGCTGGGTATTTAAGTTGTGCTCTATAAACGATTCAATCCCAATACTTGGCCGACGCCAACCCATCGACAACCAAATTGCTTTGGCTGTTGAGCACTCCATCAACATATGATTCATATCTTCTGTGTGCCCGCAAACATCACATGTGGTGTCAAGCGCGATGCCCTTCTGACGAAGACGATCTTTATAGGGGAGGAAATCGTGGAGACAACGCTAAATAAAGTCCTTGATCTTAGGAGGAAGAGCCAAATTCCACAAACGAGTCCACGGGCCATCCATGAAAAGGTTGGCAATATCAGTAAACAAAGAAAAAGCCAGTTGATAACCAGTTTTAACCGAGTATGAACCATACGAACTATGATGCCAAATTAAATGATCAGGGGGTTTTGAGATAGCAATTGAGATCCTAGATACCCGACCCACATCGTAAGGAGTAAGCATGCCTTCCAGCATTGATGCGTCCCAACCAGATCCATCTTCCTTAAGCAGGTCGCACACCTTAAAATTACTAAAATCCGAAATGGGGAAGAGACGTAAAAGTTGTTTGCTTCAGGGATCCATGGATCTTTAAAAACATTAATCGAAACTCCATCACCCACCCTCCATCGAACTCCATGACGCAAAATATCCTTGGCCGCATAAATACTTTTCCAGATGAAGCTGGAATTGGTACGATCCCTTGCCTCCATAAAGCTACAAGAGGGGAAGTATTTGGCTTTGAAAATTTTGCTCGGAAGTGAGTCAGGAAACGCTAGAAACGCCAGGCTTGTTTACAAAGCATAGCTAGGTTAAAACAGTGAAGATCCCAAAATCTCATACCTCCAAATTTTTTAGGAACACAAGCCGATCCCAACTCACCCAGTGTATGTGTTTTCTGGTAGTAGTCCCCGATCCCCACCAGAAAGAGTTCATCATTCGTTGTAATTCATCACATGTGCCTTGGGGAATAAGAAAAACGCTCATACAATACGCAGGCAGAGTTTGTGCCACTGTCTTTATGACAATTTCCTTCCCTGGTTTGGAGAGCATCTTGTTTTTCTAGCTCGCGATACGTTTGCTCAGGCGATCCTTGATGAAGGCAAAGACTTGTTTTTTCCTTCTACCAATGAGAGAGGGAAGACCTAAATATCTCCCGTGATCAATAGGAGTGCTGACCCCTAATATAGTTTCCACCGCGTTTCGATCAGAATGGTGTGTGTTTGAAATGAACATAATGCCTGACTTCTGAAAGTTAACAGCCTGCCTTGAAGCTGCTTCATAAATGGCAAGGATCCTTTTGATGTTCTGTCCTTCGATCGTATTTTCTCGGAAAAAGAGGAAGCTGTCGTCTGCGAAAAAGAGGTGCGAAACACTAGGGCTTCCTGAGCAAATAGAAGCCCCATGGATGTCCCCCTGAACCTCATATTTCCTTAATAAAGCCGATAAACCTTCAGCATACAGGATGAATAAATACGGGGACAAAGGATCTCCTTGCCTCAACCCACGTTTCGGGATAATTGGTCCTACTTCAGAACCATTAAACGCCACAGAAAACCTCACGGTAGTGACACACGCCATAACAATCTCCACTCATTTACTATCAAAACCCAGCTTTAACAAGATAATCCGAAGATATTTCTAATCTACCCTGTCATAAGCTTTACTTATATCAATTTTAAGAGCTGCTTCCCCAATCTTACCTTTCCCTTTATTCTTCATGTAGTGTATAATCTCAAAAGCTACCATGATATTGTCAGTGATGAGTCGATCAGGGACAAACGCCGATTGCATGGGAGTTATGATCCTTGGTAGGAGAATTTTAAGGCAGTTCGCAATCACTTTGGCAATGAGTTTGTATAAGATGTTGCACAGAGCTATGGGTCGAAGGTCTTTCATACATGTAGGCTTATCTTTTTTATTAGGTCAATAAATTACCTACAAAAATTTGTTTTATGGAACACCTAATCTTAAATCTTGTTCAAGATTTTTATCTTCAAATTCCATAATTCAATAGAAATAATAACAAAAGGTTACAAAATCTTACATGTTTTACTTTTTCGATAATTTCTGATTTATGAGCTATAGAATCAATATTGGAACTTTTATTAATTTTTTAAGTTATAGAATTTTAATGGATAAAAAAATCCTTAATTCTACTTGGATTATACAAGAGCAAGATATCTAATCTCCTTATATAAAATTTCTATTGCCTTTTCCATCATAAGTCAACACAGATCTCTATAATTCATATTAATCTCAAGTGATTCACACACATAGGTTTCATAATCTAATTTAGATTTCATGAATGTAGTCAATTTTAATTAGACCAATTATCAAATTCTTTATATTTTATTATGTATTAAGTCCTTTTATTAACTTTAAGAAAACTTTTAAGTTTAAAATTCACAAATAATATTTGTTCGGTTAAGAAAATTCTCTAATATTCTCCTTTTTAAACAATATTATTTACCATTGGTTTTGAAAACTAAACAAATTGTATTATGAAAACATTTAGTATAAAAAAAATTATCGATGCATTTTTTGAAAAATAATTTGATTCAAAGGTAATTCAATGCTTATCATTTAGTTTAGGAAAATTTTTTATACTAAAAATTACCATAAGCGATGTCAATATGCTAAATTGGTGACAAACGAGGAATGACCTAAATGGTGTAAACTCCTTACTTAAGGCTCTCCCTCACAGGAGGTCTTGAGTTCGAGTCACGTAAAAGGAGGAGAAATAGGAAAATTTTCCTGTTGGTGATCCTCTAGCTCCTAGGCAAAGCTCTTGATCGGATCAATTACGGACGCCTCGTTTCCTGCGGCAGTGTGTGAGTTTAAGTTACTAGAGAACTCGAGGGTTGCAGGGAACTTGATGCTGAGTAGGGCTAGTGATTAATCAACAATTGACCAATCAAGTATGTGATGACTCCTTATGCGCAAAAGTGTACAAGCTACGTAAGAACCTGAGGGATCTTGGGATTCCAGATTTACCTCCTCTAGGACTCTTGGGGTAGGGGCTTAGGGGCTTAGGATTAGTCCAGCTAAGCTAGGATACCTAACGTAATATAAAAAAAAAACATGCTACATTGGTCTAATATGATCACGCGTATCTAATAACTTTATTGACGTAAATGGGAATATTGAAACCTAGTAACATAAAACGGTACCTTTGATCTGATTGCAGCATATGTTATTACCATTCTCAATTTCTCTCATTTTGTGCTAAAACAAAATAGAGAAATCTTTTATAAAATACATCCCTTATATTTCTATATGTCTAAAAAGATTTTTTGGTATCTCAAGATGCCTTTATATGTCATAAGTCAAAAAAGGTCTTATATTAAATTTAAACATGCCTCTAAGCCTGTTTTGATTTCATTGCTCAAGATTGACACAAATATTTAAAATTTTAATCTTTGTGACATGTCATCAAATTCATTAAAAAAAGAAATCATATTCTTTATGATTGAGTATCTACTAATGATCATCATATAACAAACTAACATAATTGAATTACATTAAATGAAAATTGAAATTGGAGCAAAAATAAATTTCACTTTGACTAATAGTGTTAAAGGACTCGAGCAAAAAACATTTTCACTTTGACTAATAGTGTTAAAGTACTCTAACATACCTATGGCATTAATAGGTCCATTATAAGTATTATGGTGCAATCACTAAGTTAGTGAAGTAAAAAACATGTACTTGGTCTTAGTATGCTTATATAACTTCTTTAATAGTTAAATACTTGACTTTTAAATTCTTAAACCCTATGATATTCTTATTGTTATTGCTAAATTACACTACTAATTGTTATCATAGTACAAACTTATGAGTTTAGTAGCTAGATCAACCATATGCAGTACTCCAATAAGATTATTCAACTATACAAATCATGATAGAGATCCTTAATATGAAATAAGATTAGCATGTATAGTTGAAAAGGTCATAAATATCTATTTGAAACTTTTATAAGATATGAAGACAACTATTAAAAAAAAACCATGATGTGGACTTCTTGTCATTTGGGTGTATAAGAAAAATTGAATATGTGTAATATACGATATTAAGGTTCTCTAACTTTTTATACATAAACATGTAATCTTTTAATCACTTTTAAATATCACAAAACTCACTTGGCTATATTCTAATGGTCCAAACATAGTTGGGATAGATATCAACTTAAAAGTATAACCACAAATGTAATATCAAACTTACTGCATATTTGTACATATATCAAGCTCCCTATTGCACTTGCCTATGGAATACCCTTTACAGCCTTTCTCTTAACTTCTTCATTTGGACATTATGCCAAAGATAATATTTCTACATGAGAAATTTTTTTAACATAAGGATTAGGAGCATTTGTCTTAAATCTTTGCAACACATGCTCTATGTACGCCTTTTGAGAGAAAACTAGAAAGTTTCAAGACCTATCCTGATTAATTTGAATACTTAGAATAATTATGAAGGTCTTTTATAGTAAAATACTTAGAAATTAGTTAATTAACATCATAAAAAATGTTTAAGTTATTTGATTCAAGTAACATACCATCTATATAGAGAAGTAGAGATATGACTTCACTATTTACTCCCTTTATGTAATACAAGATTATTGTTAATTTTATTTTCCATAAACTCCAATGAGGTTAATACCCCATCAAATGTTAGATACCACTAACAAGAAACTTTCTCATTTATAGATGGATTTCTTTAATTTATAAACTAGATGAATTTTTCTATCTTTTAAAGCAAGCATAAGTAGCCAAGTAAATGAGCCACTACATATGCCTAATTTAACAATTATAAGAGATCAAAGTAGAAAAAGTTAAATAGACTTTGAATGGGCTGATTAAGATATATATTTCAATCAAGTTTTAAAGAGCACTTTAACAGGTATGTTGGGAGGTTTATTAGATCCAAAATAAGACTGACTATTAGTTAATTTAGTTTAAGCTAATGTTGGAGAAGATTTGGAGGCTTAATACTCACCTTGGCTAAAGATAGCCTCATATTCAAACATATCGCAACCTGTATTTCTCTCTAGATGTGAGAATATTAAATACAACCGCACATACAAGTATGTTCTCGTCTGTATCCTTCTCTAGATGGAAGAGTTGAAGTTAAAATAAAGAACACAACCTGACACACAACCTTATGCTAGCTTATTTAACTACCAAGAATCAAGATTGGAAGATACAAACATGAGCACGGTAAAATAAAGCCTATGTTAGTTAACACTGAAGTTTTATTATGGAATACAGTCTAAAATATGATCGTGTATTAGCTTGAGTTTGCTACCAGAAATTCTATTCTTTGTGTTACTTAAGGAGTGTTTTAAACAATTATAGTTAGCTTTTTAGATTCATTTAATTATTTAGAGATGTGAGCGCTTCTGACCCTCATCCATTATAGAAATTTAAACATATTAAAGAATTCTTTCTTTGTTTCATTCATGAATCCTATAAGAACTTGTTTTTTTAAATTCTTTTTTAATTAATGTGCTAGTTCCTTATATATTTGATTTAGATTTCTTGCAGTGATTCAAACTTGTTTATGGGTTCACAAAGGTTTTTAAACCTTGATGAATTCACTTCAGTTATTATTAGAGCCTAAATCTAAATTAGGTGTGTTTATCCTTTTTTTCATATTATTTAAAATTATAATATATTTCTTATCTTTTTTCCTTGTGACATCTTTTTTTATATATTAAACTTCCTTTTTGTCTCTAAAGTTTCCAATAATAATCAAATATCATCATCTTTTTGTTTAGAGTTTGTCTTTCTCTTTTTATTATATCAGGTTTTCTCTTGGTCTAATCCTTTATTTTGTACATGCATATTTGATTATTCTAAACCCCAGTGTTTGATTTATTATTCAAATCAATGTGGTTATGATTAAAAATTAAAAAAAAAGAAAAAAGAAAGGAAAAGAAAGAAATGCGTGCATCCATAATTATATTAATAAAGTGATGTAAATAATGTTAAATTCTTATTATTCTTTTCTTGTTTCAACCAATTTCTTTGTTTCTTAGTTAACTCGTGATTTACGTCTTCCTTAGACTAATACTTCTTTAGGTTTTTAGATTTCACAAGGTTGAAACCTTATTTGAGTTTACTTAGTTCCATAAAGAACTTATGAAGGAACCAAATAGTGGTAAAAATAAGTGAGCATGAAATTAGCATGGAGAAAAGCCAATTAAAGATTTAAATACAAATGGTTACATATATTTTGAGAGTATACACGTGAGGGAGTAAGTGAAGAAATTTTCTTTACTAACTTTTCTTGTAGCTTTCTAATATGTCTTCTAAAGGTGTGCCAATGTTGAAGAAAGAGAAGGATAATACATACTTTAACAAAACTATGTGAAAATAATTTGAGAGGATGAACATGATGTATGATGAGGTTAAAGACATACTGGATAAGCAGTTCTATAAAATTATTAAATTTCAAGGAGACAGTAACCCCAAACTCCTAATGATCGGAGGTATAACAAGTATATAAAACAAACCTAATGGAAACTAATGAAAAAGATGATGATTCAGGTGTTAATTATATTGATCTAAAACTTAATGTCAAAGGGGGTAGATTTAGGCCTAGGGGAGGAGTTTGGTGTGATTGAAATTTAAGATGGACCTTAGAGTTTAAGATGGGATGGATAAATATCTTGATAATATAAAGATGACTATACCATCCTTTAAGGGTAAATATGATCTCAAAGCTTAGTTAAAGTGGAAAAAAAGATAAAATTAGTCTCTAACTTCCACAATTAATTTGAGGAGAAGATGGTAAAGCTGATTATAGTAAATTTTACTAATTATACTATTGTTTGGTGTGATCAGTTGGTGAATAATAGGAGGAGGAATAATGAGGGACATATAGAGACCTAGAATAAATTGAAAGCTCTTATGAGAAAGGGATTAATGTCAAGCCATTATTATAGATATTTGTATCAAAAGATGTAAAATCTTTCTCAAAGATAAAAGATTATGGAGTAATACTATAAAGAGATAAAGGTAGTTCTGATTTGAACCATTTAAGTCAATAGGAGAAGGACAGAGAAGTAATTGTAGTAAGTTTTTGAATCCGTTGAATAGAGATATAATTAATGTTGTAGAGTTATAACACTATATAAAATTGGAAAAGAAGGTTCATATGACTATAAATGTGAAGAGGCAATCAAAATGCTAAGGAGTATTTAAATACCCTACTAGTAATACTAACTCCTACAGACTTGATTACAAGAAATAATGATAGAGGCATTTCTGAAGTAAAATATGAGCATTAATAACTAAAGAGGATGTATAAAATAAGGAAAAAGATGAAAATGATTATAAACCTCTTGAAAATTAAATGTTTCCATCATTTAAGAACATAACATATTGTATCATGATGCCCAAGTAAGAGGGTTATGGTCACAAGCAATGATGGAAAGGTAGAGAGTGTGAGTGACTCAAATAAAAATGAAGCTATATCACTATTTTAAGATTGTAGTCATGAAGTTGTTAAGTATACTATTAAAGTTGAGGTTCTTATTACTCAAAGAGTATCAAGTCTTCAAATTAAGGAGGATGAGTTAGAACAATAGAGGGAAATCATCTTTAATATTCAATAATACATTCATAACAAGGTATGTAGTATAATTATTAATAGAGGGAGTTTTAAATACTGCTTATGGAAAATTTATATTTGTTTAAAAAATAGTTGATGATTTTATTTTTTATTGGGAGGTATAAAGATGAAGTTTTATGTAATGCAGTACTTATGCAAGATGATCATATAATATTGGAAACATGATAAACATGATCAAAGAGTAGTACATGATGTCTTCAAGAATAGCTATACTTTATGAAGGACGATTAACCCGCTAACCTTATACCTTTAACATCTCAGTAGGTCTATGAGGACCTGTTAAATTTAAAAAGAGATAATTAAGAACAAAAGAGTTAGATAAAATAAGAAGAGTGAGAGTAAGAGGTCAAATAGATGGAGTTAGTTGTGAGGAAAAAGAATAAGGAGAGTAACAACTTCAAAAAAAAAGGGTCAGCAATGAGAAAAGAAAAGAACAAGTGAATTGATATGCAAAAAATGAGTGACATTAGGAATACTTTTTTATTTTAATTAGCCTACAAATGTATTGTTTTATAAGTAGACTTATCTCATTATTGAAGCGCTTGACATATCTCTTTCTAGTGTTGTTCTCTTATTGTAGGGGTATGAGGATGCGTTGACAGATAATGTTCCTAATAGATTACCACCCACTGGAGGGATTAAAAATCAAAGTGATCTTATATAGGGGTTGTAATTCCTTACAAACCTACTTATACAAAAAATTTTGAGGAGATAAAAGGCAATTGAAGGAGTGATGGCTAAATGGCATATGAAGGAAAGCATGAGTCCTTGTACAGTCCCAATACTTCTAGTACCTAAGAAGGATGATACTTAGTGGATGTGATCTAATTGTAGAAAGCTATCAATAATATAATGATAGTATTAGTGTTTCATCCTTAGATTAGATGATATACTTGGTTTAAGCTATAAAGGTGATGGATGAAAAACTAACTTTAAGACTAAATATACATTATATAAATTGTTAGTTATTCCATTTGTTCTTACTAATGTA
Organism: Erythroxylum areolatum; assembly: GCA_024520975.1. Lineage (NCBI taxonomy): Eukaryota > Viridiplantae > Streptophyta > Magnoliopsida > Malpighiales > Erythroxylaceae > Erythroxylum > Erythroxylum areolatum. The sequence goes on from JANIJH010000001.1 coordinate 4,105,486, forward strand.
CCTATTACCTTTATGAGAGTAACAAATCATATGTGTTATTTACTTTAGTGATATTCTAGTTTATGGTAAAGATTTAAAAGAGCATATTTATCACTTAAGATGTGTGGTTGATGTGCTAAGAAAAAGAATACTTATATACTAACCTTAAAAAGTTTACTTTTTCAAGACAAGGATTGTGTTTCTTGGTTACATAGTTAGTGGAAAAGGTATCAAGGTAGATGAGGGAAAGTTAAAAGCTATTAAGGAATAATCGAAACCTAATTCGATAACTAAGATAAAACGTTTTCATGGTTTGACTAGTTTTTATGAAATAATGATTTTAGTATAATTGTTGTGCCAATTATTAAAATCGTCAAGAAATCTATTGGGTTCCATTGGAATAGTGAATAAGAGATAATGGTTAAAGTCCTTGAAGAAAGGTTACGTTTAACAACTTTATTAGCATTACTTGACTTTTTAAAAGTTTTGAGAATAATTATGATGCTTTAAGACTAAGCATTAGAGTTATTTTATTACAAGATAAGAGGTCAATAGCTTACTCTAGTGATTAATTCAATGGAGTGACTTTGAACTACCTAATGTATGATAAGATCTTTACATATTAGTAAGAGCAATAAAGACGTCGCAATATCTCGTATAGCTCAATAAGTTTATGATACATACTAACCACAAAATTTTAAAGCCAAAGTAATGGATCTTATACAGTATTAGCTAATACCATAATATGTGTAAAATAATGCCAAAAACTAGTATGTTTTACCGAGTAGTTTCAAACTAAACCAATTGGTGCAATAAACGTTGATAAATTTTAAAGAAAAATATAAAATTCAAAACCCAACCCACCCTCATCGTAAGCAATTGCCCAAAGAAGGCAGTGTGATGACTAGAGACAAAAAGGCAGAAAAAGTGGAGAAATGCATAAAGACATTCAAGACCTACATCTTTAAAGTGTAAAAATAAGTGCATCTTAACATCAGAATCTGGAGCAAGGCCATGGAGATCATTAACTCCTTTATCAATAATATTTTCGAGAAACTAGCATAGGAATTTTCAAGACTAACTCGGTATAATAAGAAGCCTACTATTAATTCTAAGGAGATCCAAATAACTATGACATTGGTGTTGCTTAGGGAACTTGCTAAGCACATCATTTATGAGGGGACAAAGGTAGTCACCAAGTTTACTTCTTAAAATTTTGGGTTTTTGGCTATAGGTTTAGGATTTTTTGATATATATGTTATTAGCCTTTTGGTTTATTTAGTAATCAATGATTATGGATATTTGACTATTTTATAGGTGAAGGTTGAATCTACTCATCCTAGATGTTCATAATGATATATTGAAATGTATATAAAAATCTAATTTGTTGTTTTGGTCCTATAGAAGTGTTCATTCAACTGATGGGTTATTTTTGGTGTAAGAAACAACAACAAGTCATGAATGATTAAGTTGACTTTAACTAATAGAAATTGGGATACAACCATTATATTAATTTTATATTAGTATGCAAATTTAAAGTTATTAATGCTAAAGTTGCTAAACTAAATTTACAAAATTTATATTTTTTAAAAATAAATTATATAAAGGGATCAAATTTTAATTAAATAAAATTGAGAAAAATTTTATAATTTTAAGAAATTTATTCGAAATGGTATCTAATATTAACTAGTATTAGTACTAGTATTATACTGTACTATAACCAGAATGGGTATTGGCTCTAATGCAATATTCATAACTTTATTTGAAGCATCTCAAAGGACATGGTAAGTTGAAAAATGCCATATGAGATAGCCAAAATTCATCATTAAGTATAAATAAGGTAAGGTGAATATGGTTACTAATGTTTTATCTTGGAGGTATTTTTTTTTCTTTTTTGAATGCGAAGTTATTAAGATTTGAACATATGCAAGAATTATATGTTAATGAAACTGACTTTGGTAATGTATATTTGGCATGTGAAAATGGGGAATTTTATAAGTTTATTTAGGCATGATGAGTATTTATTTCATGAAAATAAATTAAATATGATTATGTTTTTTATGCATTATCTATTTGTGCTTGAGAAACATAGTGGAGGTCTGATGGCTCACTTTAACATTAAAAGGACCTTAGATATATTAAGCAAGCATTTTTATTACCTTAATATGATAATACAAAGTGGGTTTGTAGTTTGTTCACTTGTAGAAAGGTTAAATATGAGGTTTACTATATGGATTGTATAAGCCTTTATCTATGCCTAAGGAACCTTAAGTGGATATTTCTAGGTACTTTGTGATAGGATTATCTAGGTCAAAGAAGGTTAAAGATTCTATAGTTTTGTTAGTTAATAAGTTCTTAGAGATGAGACATTTTATTAATTGTGATAAACTTGATGATGCAACAAATGTTGATAATTTGTTCTTTAAGGAAGTAGTATGACTATATAGAGTTCCTAGGAGTATAGTGAGTAAATGGGACACTAAGTTCCTTAATTACTTTTGGAGAGTTCTGTGTGCCAAGTTTATAATAAAATTACTAAATTTTACTAATACATACCCTCAAATCAATAGTTAAATTGAAATACTAAACATGAATTTAATAACAATATAACCTATTATCATGCAAAAGAACTCAAAAAATGGATAGATTGCTTACTATTTATTGAGTTTGTGTATATTATGAGTATTCATTCATCTACTAATTATCCACTATTTGAGCTTCATAATGGTTTTAATCTATTAACTCCTTTGGATATATTATATTTACCTGTAGATAAAAGAGCTAGTTTGGATAGGAAGAAAATTATAATGATAATAGAACTTCATGAGCATCAAATTAAAAAGGCAGAAATGAGAAATATATAACCAAACTTAATAAGGATAGAATATGAGTTATCTTTAAGCCTGATGATTGGGTTTGGGTGCATATAAAGAAGGAAAGATTTATACTACAGAGGTTGTTGCACCAAGAGGGGACGATCCATTTTAATTCATTGAGAGGATCAATGATAACACTTACAAGTTATAATTTCCAAGTGAGTATGATGCTAGTGCTACTTTTAATGCTATTGATCTTTCTCCTTTTTTTGTAGATAATGATTTGAGGTTAAATTCTTTAACGGAAAGGGAAAATGATGCAAACATGACTAGCTAAGCAAAGGATACATTACTTATGTCTAAAGGACCAATTACAAGAGCTTAGAGTAAGAAAGTTAAAGAGGTCTTGAACAAGATTATTTAAGATATATGTATGTAAGTGTGTGTGTGTGTGTGTGGATCAAGATTGAAAGAGAATTTTAAGAGTTATTTTAGGAATACCGACTATTATTTATTTTGATTCAATTTAAGATTGGGAAACATTTTGAGGATTAAGACTTACCTTAGCTAAACATACCCTCAAACATGACTATATTATAACAAATGTTTCTCGTTAAATGTGAGAAAATTAAATATAATCTCACATGTAGGTGCATCTTTGTTCGTGTCCTTTTTCTAAACATAGGAATAAGAGTTTTAAAAATGAACAGGACCTAACATAAATCATATAGTACCCTATGTAACTCTTAGGAATTAATATTTGAATATATAGACACAAGAACAATGAAATAGGGCCCATTTTAGTTGATATTGAAGTTTTAGTATAGAACATGATCTAAAATATAGTCGTTTACTATACTATGTCCACTATTGGAAACTCTAATATTTGTATTATTTAAGTATTTTTAAAACAATTTTAGTCAGTTGTTTTAGATACTTTTGATTATTGATAATTGTGAGTGCTTCTAACATTTTTTCTTCATTAATAACTTATCAAATAATTCATTTTTTGTAGCATTCTTAAATCTTATGCAAACTTGGGTTATGATTCTTTATAATCAATGGGTTGGTTTTTTTTATAGCTTTAGATTTGTTGGAGTGATTCAATCCTATATATGAGGTCAATAGATTTTTAATTCCTAAACGAGTTCACATCATCTTCTTTAAGCACTTTAAGTTGCTTTGTAGGTGAACCACTCTAATGATGCACTCCTTCACATCTCTATTCTTGTCATATCTCATAATATACATTTATTTTAAAATATTTCATTTCTCAAAATTAAAAGAAAATTTATACCTTTGAGCAACATTATTTTGAAAGTATTTTGTTATATATGTAGTAGGAAGTCCACTTAACTAATGATATAGAATTAACCTCTTTATAGTCAAATAGAACATGTGGTTTGATCTCTCTTAAGCAATGTCAGTGTTGGATCCCGTTTTCAGAACCCAACATCGGAATCATAAATAAAAAAGAAAAAGTGGCGGAAAGAAAGACCGGATCAAAAACGAAAGACGGATCAAAAAGCTTGCGGAAGTGATAAGAAACGAAAAGCTCAAAATCAACGAAAACGAAACGCAACGGAAAACATACAGCGAAAACCAAAGGAATCGAAAGATCGCAAAACAAAGGAAACGGAACACTTCAATCTAACTGAAGGACAAATTCCGACATCCGAAACGCGTACCTTAGAAAACAAAACGTTGGAAACCATACGACACACTTGGTCTATTAACCCTATCCGACACGGTATAAATTTTTTTCTTTTTCATTTTACTCATCTTTATTCAAAGCAAAACACTTTTTCAATTGAAAAATCATCCATCCCTCAATACGTTTAACTCTTCAACATCAATCAAATCTCATCAATTTAATCAAAATCTTTTTTTTTTGGCCAATGGACACTTAACACACATATCCATATATCCACAATTCATACACAATAAGCACTTAAATATCTTAAATCCATCTACACAATCATCGGACCTCCTGTCCGGAATTCAAACGCAAACAAACACATACATACTCATAGCACTTCAATAATTTAGGTCAATCATCACAGTCATCGGATCTCATGTCCAGAATCCATATCACAATCAATCATAATCATTACACAAATTTTATACCAAACCATAATTCATCATACACAATTTCATAATTCAAGTCCTTATACAAATTCACAAATCATTTACCGTCACATTCATATACCATAATTATACACAAATTTATATCTCAATTCCATACACAAGTCCAGAATTCATTTACATTCCAAATAAATGCACTACAAACTTTAATGGCATTTTCAAGCCACAATACAACATTAATCTCAAAATCCAAATACAAAGAT
>JANIJH010000001.1:4110728-4135844 GCA_024520975.1 Erythroxylum areolatum
AAGTTATGGCCAAAATACTTTCAGCTCTTACTAATCCAAGACTGAACATTAAACCCAACTTCAATTTAGAAATTGAAGGTCCTAGAGTCCGAATTAAAATTCAGTCCCTTAGATAACTTGTAATTCCATGTCTCTAGTTTATTTTGAAATAACAATCAACTCAATTGGATGTCTACAGATTTAGAATTTACTAAAATACTGAACCATGTTCAGAAAATTTTCCAACTCACATTGATTCAATAAAACTCCCTCAATTTAATCTCAAAAATCCCCAAATTTTCCATGAAGAGGTAGAGGGATGTCTTAGGAATCCAACGCTTTAAAAATTGAGTCAATCGGATGTCGGACGGAAAAGTTATAACTAAAAGATTAGAAAAGAGTCGGATTATGAAGAAAATAGCAAAATCAAAACGGCGTCGTCGACCACTGCAGAGCTGCCTCGCACCCTGTAGGTCGCGAGGCAGCGCTCGCCTCACACTCTGGAGGTCGCGAGGCGAGCATTGGAGAAAACCACTCGGCTCGTGATCGCAAGCCGAGCGTTTTCCAGCGCTCGCTCGCAATCGCGAGCGAGTGGTCAGCCTGGCCACTCCAAAGCACACCTGAATGCTATTTTATAATTCAAAATCCCACTAAAAGATCGGGGTCCAACAGTCAGCAAGCTTTTCTTCTTCAGTACTGACAGGAGACAATGTAGATGACTTTTCTTTCATGATGGATAAATTGATATCAGTTATCTGCAAAGAGAACTTTACATCTTACTTCCATATCTTAAAAATAAACTTGTAAAGAGTTTTAATAGTGACATTATTCTTGTTAATAAAAAGAGGAGACTATAAAATAAATGTAATATAATCAACATTTTTGTAAGAAAGCAATGATACCAGAACACAAAAAATATTACATGAAATGAGAATATTAAAATACATATCATGAAACACCTTTAAGAAGAATACATATTATTTAATTAAAAGACCTACACATGAAGGTGGACTACAGATTGCAAAAACCCTTATAAATTTGCTAATTGTGGCATATAGTTCATATATGACTCTACATTCTTCTCTAAGTTTCATATAAGGCAACAACTTGTGGGCATAATAAACATATATAAAATTATAGACATCCCTTAAACATACAAGCAAAGACAATCATAAATTAATTAGAAGGTCATTGTGGTAACTATAATTCTCACACATCTACTACATAGGAAACACTTTTATGTAATCCCCACATACTTTATAGGTGTAAGAATACAATTACCAACCTTATAGGATGTGAAAATCTTTATGCACCTTCTTAATTATCACATAATCAATCTTAATTACATAATTAATAACCTTTATTTGAGAATATTTTTCAATAAGCAAAATTCATGTGATTATAACCTTTAGAATACTTATAAGATAATAAAACTTAATTACTATTCTTAGGACTTAACTAAAAGTTAGATAACACTTTTAAGAAACCAAAAAAAGAAAAAAATTGGGTCTAAAAATGTTAAGCACTTTTGCAATATACATGTCTGCAGACCTTTAGTGTTTCCAACTTATTTTTCCTTCTTTATCACTAACATCTGTTATCTCTGCTTCTCTACATTGGTTATCATTTCTTATTAGCCTAACTAATGATTGTCGACTTTTAATTTAGAAGGATTGATGATTACATCATCATATTTATGGGGAAATTCGTAAATAAGTTGGAAAGACAGCTATGATGACTGTATTCTTCTTTTGGTTGATGTATATGATGGATATTTATATCATCGTCATATACTTAATAGTTATATGATTACCAACTTTCTAAGATGAGATAATCTTTAAGTAACATCCCAGACTACCTACCCATAGATATTGTCCGCTTTGGGATGTCCATAGGGTCAAACCCCTCATGGTTTTGCTCTTCCCACCCTTAGAAAAATGCGTCTTAAGGGGAGAGGTATCCATACTCTTATAAGGAATACTTCATTCTCCTCTCTAACCGATGTGGGATCTCATACTCTTCACCCCTTTAATGCCCAGCTTAGCTGGCACAACGGTTTGGGTATTGGCTCTGATATCATTTGTAATAGCCCAGACTACCGGCCCACAGATATTGTCTGCTTTGGGTTACTGCTAGGGCAAAACCTCTCACAGTTTTGCTTTTCCCACCCTTAAGAAAACACGTCTTAGGAGGAGAGGTATCCATACCCTTATAAGGCATACTTCGTTCTCCTCTCCAACAGATTTGGGAGCTCAAACTTTATGTATTTTTTTATTATAATACCCTTTATTTTAAAATATTTCTTAATAAGAGAAATTCATGCTATTATAATCCTTATTATATTTTAAAAGGAAATATATATTCATTTTTAAGTTAATTGTATGTAACAGGTGAAAATATCTTTGGTTTTCTTTTTTTTTATGTAACCTCCTTATAAAGAATTTATATTAGATTCTATATCAGAAATCCAATAAACCTTTATGACATATATTGATAGGTTTCATAATCTAAATTGGACTCTATAAGTTTGGTCTCCTTTAATTCAATTAATCATCAGACCCCCTTATACTTTATTATGAATCAAAACCTTTTCTAAACTTTAAGAAAACATTTAATCTTGAAATTCACAATTAATACTATTGATTCTTAGATGGAATATGATAGGAAAGCGAATTATGTTTGTTTAGTTGTCGTCATATTTGAAATTTACAATTGATATTGTTAATCACTTTTCACCCTATATAACAATCATCATAATAATTAAAGAGAGTAGAAAATAGTGAGAAATCCAATTCATAATTGTTCAACCAAACTAACCTTAACCTATGTCTACTCTCAAAGCTCCACTTAGAAGTTCATTACATTCTTCCTTAAGTAGGTGAAGAAGAACCTTCTATACAACATCTTCTTTACCACAAATGAAAAATAACACTTACAATTATCAAGCTTTTCTATAGGTGAAGAATATCCTTGTATAGATCTTTTTCAAGTCAAGAGGAACCCTTACAATGTGTATCCCAAATAAGTTTCTCCTTCGTTATAATAAATCAATCATATACAACTCAGAAACTCTCTCTTTTGTTTTCCTCAAATGCTCTTTAGCCTCTCAAGAATTTTAAAAAATGTCAAAAATTCTTCTTATAAGTCAATTATGTTCTATTTATAATAAAACTAACTTAAATAGTTATTAAAAATATAAATTAGATGTTAGAAAGACTAGTTTGTAGGTAGGAATAACTAGCCCATCACCTACTTTTAGTTATCAAGACATCCTTTAACTAGGGTATCAATTAGATGTGTCCATAGCTAGACAAGAATTCCCATTTTGGTAACTCTATAGACCCACCATCTTCTAGTCAATCATAACTATTTAACTAATTGGTTAATAGTGCTTCAATTAATAAACATTGCAACCAGTGTATAATGATTTAACAGTGAACAATAAAACGTATTTACAATGCCAAACAAGACCTATTAACAAACTAAGCCATCCAAGCTTTGTTTCTCAACCCAACAAGTTCTTTCAAAGATTAAAAAATCTTTTAGTCAATAATCACCTAATTTTAGTTATTAGGACATCCTTCAACTAGGGCATCAATTAGATGTATTCATAGCTAGACAAGAATTCCCATTTTTGGTAACTCTATAGACCCACGGTCTGCTAGTCAATCATAACTATCTAACTAATTGTTGAATAGTGCTTCAATTAATTAACATTGCAACCAGTATATATTGATTTAACAATGAACAATCAAACCTATTTACAATGCCAAACAATACCTATTCATAAACTAAGACATCCAAACTTTATTTCTTAATCCAAAAAGTTCTTTCAAAGATTAAAAACTCTTTTCTTTGACAAAAACTTCATTCAAAACCATTTATTTTTTTTTACCAATTTTTATTAAAGGATTAAAAGGGTTTTCTTTAAAGTTTTCCACCCATATTATCTATTGATTATGAAAAAGTATATGTAATACACATGCAATATTTATTTTTGAGTTCTAAGGATCTAATTCCTTTTAGTTTCACATCAGTTGCTATATAATCTTTATTTTAAAATCAATACCACTTTTATGTTGTAAGTTTAGTTTCATTTGGGTAAGGCTACCAAACTTATTATGGAGTTCTAAGGATCTCATTCCATTAGATTCACATAAGTTATTATCCAACCTTTATTTTTTAAATCAATTTATTACTTGTTATGTTCTTTTTTCTATATCAAATACATATTTATAATTCCAAATCAGTTTTTGTGCATACCATATCCTACATTTATTTATTTTTAAATATATATTTTTAAGTTTATTTTGATTCATATTATATATTTTCTTATAAACCAAAAGCACTTTATTGATGCTAGAGTTTAGTTTCTTATTTGAATTAGGACTTGTCGATATGTGCTTAATTGATTATACATTTAATCCATAACACTTAGAAATTAATGATATGAAAAAGCTTAAGATACTCATTTAGTTCATATTTAGTTGTAGGTACAATTTGGAAGTGAAGGAGCTAGAGTGAGTTGAAAGCACTATATTTGACCCGTCTTTTGAAGATTCATACTCACTTGTCTTCATAGAACAAGAAGAAGAAGAATTAGAGTAAGAGGAGAAAAGAAAATGCATGAAGATAAAGAGTATATGTGGAAAAAAGAGTGTTGGAAATTAGTCACCGCCAGAATTATGGGGGTGTCACATTAGTCACCACCTGTGTCACAGGGTGATACATTAGTCGCCTCTATGCAAAGGTGTGTCACAAGGGTGACACATTAGTCACCCCCATGTAAAGGTGTGTCAAGGGTGTGACATACCACTCACACCCGTGACACACAACTCACCACCATGAGTGGTTATGCACATGTCACACCCATGATACACTAACACCTCATAGAGCCCTAAGTTTTTAGTATAAAAATGTTGCTTTATGATGAAAGAACCTATGTTTTCATTGGGGTTTTCATTTTTTGGAGAGTGAGCTCTCGGTTTTGAAGATAAGGAAGGGCAAAGCTTCATATCTTTGGAGAATCATGGAGAAGATGGAGGGCTGAGCTTCTTGATGCTGGTTTAAAGGTGACATCGATGTTGAAGAATCCGATTAAGTATACCTTTCATTGTATTTGTTATTCTTACTCTCTTTAGGGATTGATTATATTATCCTATACATATGAATTTGGGTTTTCATGTATGAATGATCTTTATTCTTGTTATTGTTAGATTGTTTATGTATACCCATTGTTAGAATTTCAATATAATCTATAATTGTTATGTTGAGATTTGTTTGTAGCGACTAATGGTTTCAAATCATTAGGGATAACATAACTTGGGTTAAATGACCTAAGCGTATATGGTTATTGCTTAGATTGGTATGTTTTCCTAATTCATAATGTGACTGACTAATTAAATCTAGAGAGCGTCTCCTAGATTATTCAATAGTTAGGTTTAATTAATGAGCGTCTCTGAATTAAACATGACCTAAGGGAAAATTAGGGTTAATAGAGCTTGTTGTTAATTTTTGACCAATAGTTCAAAGAGAGGTGTGTAGACAACAATCCAATGAAGTATGTTTAACTGCGTGTAGGTTGAGATTGAACTAAAGAATTGATTCCTTAACAAATTCATCATTTTCATCATCTTTGAATGTTTTCCTTAATTTTTTTTCATTGGTTTAGTTTTATTTTAGTTTATTTTAACCCAAACTAAAACCCCTAACCTAAACATTGATCGATTTCATAATAAGAGCTAACCAAACACTCTCTATAGGATCGACCTAGACTCACCACTACTATAGTTGTAGGTATAGTTATTTTAAGTAATGTTACAATATGCTACGTCCCTTGTTATGGGGTTAAATTATAATATAATTAGGAAAAGCTCTAAAGGTGTAAATTTTGTGTGACATTAAGAGCATAAAATGAAATAGAGTGCATAAATTGTTAATTAAAATATTCTCTAAGTTCTCAATTAAACTGAACTAGTATCTAGTTTCCTAGTTCATTCAGAACTATTAGAGTTATAATTTAATTATTTTTAGTAGTTCGTATTTTAATATAAATGTAAATCTTTGTTACATTTGTAATTGGATATATATCATGTTTTATATGGTCATCCTATAGAAAAAGGTGATGTTTCTAATTAATAAAGTTATAATTAAGATTTGAGTTACAAAATATTGACAGCCATGATTGTTTAATCTGTTGTTCAATATTAAACTTTAGAACTTATTAAAGAATCTCTTCTTTATGTTATTTAAAACACTTTATGAACTTAGTTCTTGATTCTCAGTAATCAACATATTAAGCCATTAAAATTTTAGTTTAGCTTTTCTAATTATATTTCATTCTTTTTTATGGGTTCTCTAGATTTATTCCTAGGTGAGCTGACAATAATTACACTTTTAATTCATTGAAATGAACAAAATAAGGTTATATAAAAGCTCACAATGATTGTTACATATGGAAAGGCTTTAATCTTTCTGGTTCTTGATGTAATTTACTTGAAATATATATGTGCTTCACTTTGTTCATTTTTTGAATGTTCATTGAATTAACTCCTTTACTCACTTTGTCTTTCCTTTGAACTTAATCTTTTAATATTATTATATTCTTTTACAAATTACATTATTAATGTTGATGTTAGGCAAGCTTTACAATTTATAGACTTCAAAAAACTACAAGTGCACGGGTCGTGATTTGTAATATGTAAAGGGTCGATCCCATGAGGAAGGTGAACTAATTTAATTCTAGGTTATCTAACACTCGAAAAATTAATAAAATGAAAATCAAAATTGCAAGAAAAGTAAACATTGGATAAGATTGGAAAGAATTTAATTTGTAAATTCAAAATAAAAGAAATTGGAATTGAGCAACACAAAAGTCACAATTGAAATCAATCAAGAAGATTACCAAATTATGAGATAGGTGGTTTTTCCTATCATTAATGCTAATCTAGTCATTTATGTGTTATTGTGGTGTCGGTTCTAGACTATCAAAGAGAGGATTACTCTCTATCAAGTTATAATCACAAACCCTAATTAATAAACTGTAATTAAGTTAAGAATCAAAAGTGTAATCTCTCAGTTACCAACAACCCTAACCTTAATTAGTTCTTACACTCTCTAGTAAACATCCAGGTCTTATACGGGATCTCTCTCTATCTAATTACTTAATTGATTAAGCGCGTAGTCTATTGAATCATTTAACTATCATTAATCCAATCAAATCATTTTTATTTGGTTCACTCTCTCAGTTTATTACCGAAACATGCTAGCCCCATAATTAATCAAATCACCTAATCAAAATAACACAAAAACAACTATATTAACATCGAATCAAGTTCAAATCCTTAAGAAAAAGTTAGAACATCATCAACAATCTAAGATCCATCATCATTTCATACATTAAATGAAAAAAAATAAAGATGGAAAGAGAAAGAAACTTGGATTAGATAAACCGGAAAGGCACCAAAGTCAGAAGAGCTACTTTCTCTCTCCTCTTCTTCCTCTTCTCTCTCTTCTTCGTCTCTTCCTTGAAGCTTTTCCAAAATGGCAGAAGTGGAGGCTCCCTTTTTCTCTCTTTTCTTTTCCTTTTAATAGCATTTTCTAATTAGGTCAACTTTAGGGCTTTTCCTGTGCTCCAAAGGTCTTAAATTTTCCTAAAAAATGAAGTTTAGAAAGTCGGGGCATGCTGTTTATCGCATAGTCTACCACGATTGTGACAGAAAGCTAAACAGAGGGCCACGCTTTCTGTCACGATCATGGCCTTTCCTCCATGCTTTTGTCATGATTGTGGCACATTGGCCACAATCATGGCTTGAACCAATGCTTCGGGCCTCCTCAGAAACTTCCCTCATTATTTGATATTTGTCCTGAAACACTAGGAAACACATCAAGACACCTCAAACACATAAAATTGAAGCTCAAACACATGCTCTAACCCACAAAACACAAATACTTAACTAACTAATACAATTATAACCTAAACACACACTAATCGATTAAATTTAACCATTAAACACATCCTAAACTACCCCCAAAACATGATGCAATCTACGACTATCAATTAATATTACCAAATATAAAAATATTAAAAGTAATATATATATTATCATTAAAATTAGAGGTTAGTACCTCATTTGGTCCAACAGAAATTAGTTTAATTAAGAAAATCTTCTCACATTATCTACTTTTTATTAAAATGATCCTCAATAAATCAAAAAATTAAAATCATGTACTAAATTGGACTAATAAGACTTAAAGAACTGATTTGAAATTTGGAATTTTTGTAAATGATTTTAATTTAAGGTTATCTTGATGTATTTGCTTAAGACAAAGCTTAATGAACAAGATAGGATATTAGCCTTACTAGGTTTTTAAGAACATTTGTAAAAGTTAATATATGGAAGTAACAATCAGGATCAAGGTTTCAAAATATATATCACAACCGCAATTATGATTGTAATATTATGGTTGCATTCTAAGCCATTACCACATCAATATTGTGATGGGAAAATACCTAGATGAAGAAGTTATAAGCATAAAAGCCAAGGTTGTTTTAGTCAAAATGGTTGCAATCCAACAGTAGATTTCACTAATGCTAAAAAATAGGAGAATATATGTAAAGGATTAAAAGAATAAAAAATTAAGAAGAAATAGAAAGAATTAAAGGAATAAACAAAGAAAAAAAGAAGTAGAGAAAGAATTGAACGAATAAACAAAAGGAAAGAGAAAACAAACCTATGAATGTATAAGGGTGATTGAAAAATCAAGGAATTAAAATGCTAAATTTGAAATTAGAAGATGAATTACCAATTTACAAAGTAAAATAAATATCGCGAACAAAAAATAACATAAAATCATGAGAGAATGAATGGTGATTGAGGTAATAAGATTTGGGGGATATAAAGGGTGATTGAGGCAACAAGATTTAAGAGATTATGGATGAAGTTTTGATTGTAAGAAAATAAAGGAAGGACCAAGAAAATAAGTTATTAAGGGAGAAATTTAAGCGATATGTTTTGATTTTAAAAATAAAAAAGAGAGAGGCGAGAAGACGATAGACGAAAAGTCTTTTTAATATTTACATAAAAAGAGAAAATGGAAATAAAAAGTGTTGTTTATTATTTATATAAAAACAAAATCAACAAGTTAATGGCATTAGTTAGAAAGAGCAAATCATATGTAGAGAATTATATACTATTTATTTTTTAGGATTACAATTTTAGAAAACGCTAAATTAAAATATTATGATGGTGATGACAACGAAGACAACAATCATAATAATAACAATAAAAATAATTTTAATAATTTTAATTTCATTATTTAATTTATTAGTATTTGTAGTGAACTAATAATTATAATCTTAGTTTAATTATTTCTTTTAGAAAATAAAGTTAATTTGAATGAATGAGGGTCCTAAAATTGGATACAAGCTGAAGACATCAATATAAACTAGGAGAAATAAGGAAATATTGGATAAGAGGAAACTAAATAACAGATTAGACATGGACTTGTTCCCTAAAGTTGCCTCTCTTTATCTAGTACATAAAGATGATGATATGTCCTGGTGTTAATTTGAACATATCATCCTAACAAAGATCTATAGTAAGAGTTCACTCTTAATATGATGACCACTAATGTTGTTAATCATATTGAAGTGTGAAAATACCCTAGTTTATCACTATAATGATACTACACTGAATTAGACTTGATATTTCATCAGTTACTCTCTTATCAAACACTTATGCTCCTACATAATTTACTAATTTTGAATAACAATGCCATGGAAAATTATATTATTTCTTTCCTTCCATAATGCATAAATCAATCTCCTAAATGATATTTTAAATACAAGGGATTCATTTTTGCATCCCCACTGCCTTCTACTAATTCAAGAGATGATATTAGGCCACTCAAGTCTTGGACATGTGAGGTCATATTGCATTTATTTATATCCTCTAATAAGTAAAAGGATAACATGCATTGGAATAATATGTGATTAATAGACTTAACTTCTTGTCTATACGGTGTGAAATAGTTAATGATATTAAGGCCACCATATAATCTGTCTATTGGGGTAAGCCTCCTTTTGATGGTAAGCCATAGGACGAAAGAAACCTTTAGAATTATCTACTCATACCATACCATCTTATGTTAGTGAACTAGGTCTTAGTAGTTGTTTAAATGATTTATTGAATAAAAGGCCCGTAGAATGTCATATCCATCAAATGGAATTCATTCTATTAGAGTTAAGATTATAATTAGGTGATTTTAATTAAGTTCTATTACCAATAATTCAAACCACATACTTTAATTAAGCAATATACCTATTTAACCTATAAAGCTTCTTTATTAGTTAATCTTCCCTAAATTCTCCTAATCATAAGAATGTTATTAGTGAGTATGATTGGGAAGATCCCTAGTCCTCCTTTTTTCTTAAGAATACATACATTACTTCATTTAACCTTGGCAATAAATTTCCATATGATATCACTAGACTAAAGAAAACACCTGAAACATCCTCTTTACTAATTAGCTTTTAGGGAAAAAATAGGTGTGAAGACTAGTATACATGTATTGACCTAAGAATCAAGTTTACGCGTTGGATTCTGCTAATAAAAGAGAAGCTTTTGATACGCAACCTGCTAACTCTTCTTTGTATCTTTTTAGTCAAAGGAAGAAAGTCTCTATAAGTTTGTTTTTTATGAGATATAGGAATCCTCAAATAAGTGAATGGAAGCTCTTTAATCTTGAGCCCTCTCAAAGTAGAGATCTAACTTGTACGATGTAATACATCTCTTAAAATAACTTCATAACTCTTATCTTTGTTCATAAAAAGGCCATAGAGGTCCTTCCAGGTTTTAAGAGCAGTCGTTTGTCATAAATAGAATTAGGATCATCTCTTAAAAAAATGTAATAAGTCATCAATAAATGAAAAATTATAGATCCTCAACTTCTTGCATTTATTGTGGTATTTGACGTTCCTTTCTTGATTTATAGCATGTCTAATAAGTGTGTTAAAAACTTTAATATATATAGTAAATGAATATGGAGAAATGAGATCCTCCTTGCTTAAGCCTTTTATACCTTTGATTATATTTATTGATCATCGCTCATCATAATTTTATAAGAGACTAAAGTGATGCATTGTTCTATCTAACTAATGAATTTTTTAAGGGAACTAAATGCTTCTAAGGTATTAAATGCTTCTAAGGTATTCAGGATGAATTTCTAGTTGATGGAACTAAAAGCTTTTAGAAAATCATCATTGATTATATAACTCTTGAAGGAATGCTTCTTGGTATAACTTTTGAAGATTTTTTGAGATAGTAAACTTTTATCCCCAATTTGCCTCCCTTTGATAAATTATCCATGAGATGGATTGATGAGATATTTTAGTATAACCTTGAGTTTTGATGCTAGGAGCTTGAAAATAATTTTTAAAACTATGTTGCAATATGAAATTGGTTTAAAATCCCTTAAAAAAGGAATAGATGATTTTGGGATATGACTAATGAAGCTCTTTTTGAGTTTCTTCAGCATCTAGCCTTTATTAAAGAACTTAGAACAATGCCAATGACTAATTTTTTAAAGTGTCTTTAGGTCATTTAGAAGAAAAGAACATTGAGAACATTATTGTCAAGTGCTTTATTAGGTTTGAGATTAAAGAGAACTCACTCTACATTTGAAGCATTAAAAGGCATACACAAATTCTAAGCTTCAGTGACCATAATCCTCTTAGTGATGAGGGATTTAAGAACATGTGAAGAAGAAGAGAAGAAAGAACTAATGCTTAGTGTATTGGTGAAATAATCATAAGCTTCCATCAATAAGACCTTTTATGAAAGAACAAAGATTCCATATGCTTTTTTAAATGAGGCAATGTTGCTAGAATATTTCCTTGAGGGAATTGATTTATGAAAGAAGGAACAGCTATTATCTCCATTTGTTAGCTATTGAATCCTTCATCTCTGCTTAAGAATATAATAATTAAATTTTACTGCTTGAGTATAATTACAAAGCAGTTCTTCTAGCTTTTTGTTTTACTATATCTGTAGGATCTTGACAAAGAGAGTGTTAACTTTAGGATAATATAGATTTAGTAGTAGAAATAGCCTAATGTAGCTATAGCATTTTAGATTGAGTTTTTTTAGCTCCTCTTTGGACATATGCAGTTCTTTATACAAATAAAAGAATTGAAACCCTAAAAATAATAAATCTAGCCTTTACGATAATTTCCTTAAATCCCTCATCATCTATCAAGTAGTTATTAAATTAAAAGGGGCTTTTCCTCTATTGATTCAAGGTTAGGTCATTAATTTCAATTAGAGAGTAATAAAAAAGAATAAGATAGTTAAATAAGGCCTTGCTTTCTAGGAATATTCTAAGCTAGTGGCTATTAATTAATGTTCTATCTAGCTTTTTCCTAAGAAACCATCTTCTATATTGCTTGTTATTCTATGTGGAAAATTGCCCCTCCATCTTGAGATCAGTAACTTCTAAATGGTTTAGGTTATCCTATAATGAGCTTCTTTTTAAAAAACTAAAAGCATAGATAAAGGTGACATAGAAACTAATCTTATTTTGTAATAAACTGACTGATAAATAAATAAGTTGATTAGTAATGATAAGAGTGAAGAATTTCATTTTTTCTAGATTAAAAGATAAAACTATTATATCATTATAGTGATCGTGATGATTATTGATGATTGACTAATGCTTCTTTAAAAAGTCTAACTTCTTATAACTATCTTTCTTAAGCTTTATTTCTGAAGGAACAATTAAGAAAGGCTTGGTATAATGTAAATAATGAACAAAAATTTGCTATTTTTTGGGCTATTAAGCCCTTTCACATTCTAGTAGAGGAATGACATCAGGAGTGGGTTAAGGAGTTAAAGATGTTCCCTGATTTTCCTTTTGATTTTTCTCCTAGTAGTAATTTTAAAATCTTTACCTGAGTCAAAATTATTTTGGTGAGCATTTAATGAGATACCAGGTTTGGTGGTCCACTTAAGGGGTAAGGTGGGTTTATTGCTCATCACAACTAATGGTGGTGATGGCTCATGTTGTTTGATCACATCATTTTTTTATTAAATCTAAGATTCCATATCAATAACAATAAAAGGCTCTTTTCCTAACTCTAATAATTAAGTATTTGCTCCAGTCTCACCTATTGTGTTTGGGGCTTCTAAGTTTTCTACAATGATGTGTTGTTCCTACTTGTTCTGACTATTAATGGGTAAACTTCTCCTCTTAGGACCTTAAGTTCCGTAAAATCATAATAATCACCCTTAAGGAACATCTTATCAATTAGTATCCATTTTTTTCTTAGAGGGCCTATTATTCTCCATTGTTCGGAGATTGTTGCAAAATCTTCTACTAACTTATCATTTTCCCCTAACCTTAAGAGAGAAATCTAATATAGTAAGTTTTGATATAAACTAACAATTACACAGATCTTAGCACAGTTGACATGCCTTATGCTAGTTGTTGCTTCATCCATGCTTATTGACTTTCCATTAAAGCTTACCAAGTGCCTGAGGCTTTTAGTATTCCAATATTCCAATAGTATATTTTAATGTTAATCCACTAGAGAACTTGCTTCTATGTCAAATTCTCAATGTGAATGCTTGGTATCCTTTCCTGAAGAAAGAGGGGCTTGTTGTTAAACTCAAGGACCATTTGATACAATATTTTAAGCACAATATTTAGAGTCAAACTTGAAGAGGAAGAGATTTTTCTCATTCACTAGAACCCTCATCAAACCTAATTTCCTCCAATGAGAATGAATCCATTTGTTCATCAATGAAAAAGCTAGTCACTTATCTAAAAACAACCCAAGCATAGTAGATTTCTATTTAGATGCTCCCTCTTTGAGAACTTCCAATTAAGGTGTAACAATAGGAAGCAAATTCCTATTAAATGCTCCCACTTTGAGGACTTTTAATGGAGGTGTAACAATGGAGCTTCCTTTTAACAGAGAAGGAGGATATAAGTAGTTTCTTAGTAGGTGATAGGTCTTATAATAATTGATGCCAAGAGAGATTATTAGTTGTGGGCTTGAATAGAGAAAAATCATGAAAAACTTCTACATGAGCAATAGAGCTTGTAGTGGTTAACACGATTCGGGGAATTTGATTTATAGAGGGTTTTTTTTTTAGTAAAAGGAGACCTGGGTAATGTGACAAGGATTATAGGGGAAAAGTTGAGAGGGTCTAGGCTATTTTGATTATAAGGAAACAAAGAGTAAAAAATGTGGTTAAAAAAAGAAGAGAAGAAGTTTAAAAGGTCATTATTAAAAGAGGTGAAGGAAATAGGTAAGAAAGAGCTTGAATACTGCAAAATAAGAGAAAAGGTCGAAGGAAGGGGAAAGTAAAGGAAAAGAGGTTAAGGAGTCAGCCAAATGAGTATGAACTCATTAATAATTGTATTAGCACATTAGTTTTTCAATAATTTTTATCATTAATATTTTATTTTAATTTTATAATAATTAATCTAAAATATTTAACTATACCATAAAGAAAATGGTTGCATCATTTCATAAATTACCAACATAATAATATTTAAATTATTATAATAAGATTAAATTTTAATAATTATTTTAGTTTTTAAAAATAATTTAATTATAATAAAAATAATTTTATGAGGAAAATTTTGATAATGAAATATGTAGTATGAACATAATCTTGGTAATTATAGTTGGCACATGTATGTATGATTTTCCTCTAAAAAAGTTCTTGATTTCAATTCATCAAAAGAATGATTGAAAACAACAACAACAACATTGTTTTTATGTGTGGATCTTGAGAGAGAAGCTCTAACTTTTCTCTAAACTCCTCTTCTTACTTCTTTGTGTCCTTACTTGGTCTTTTTCATTGTTGAAGTTATTGAAGACCTCTTCCTTTATTCTATTCTTTTTTCTCCTTAACAATCCTTAGCTTCTTGGTTAGGATTTCAACTTTCCTTACTCCTTTCCTTAAGTTTCTAAGGATGGTTCTTCATGGAGGAGTTGGAGCCCCCACTATCCTCATCTCCATTCTAGTATTCCTTTATTTCTAACTTATTCCTCTCCTTTCCCTAAGCTCTAATTCCACCTTGTTTGGCTTCCTTATTATTCCTTCATTGGGTATTATTTGTTCCCAATCCTTATTCTTTATTGGTTTTAGTAATGATTTTTTGAATTTATCTCAACTACCTTTGTCTTTTTCCCTCCTTTGCAAAATGCCCAACACCCTATTCAATTTTAACTAGACTCTTAACCTAGACACCTAGGTTTTCCCTTATTGATTCTTTCCTCCTCTTCCCCTAATTTTCCTACCTCCTCCTACTCTTCCCTTCTATTATTTATCTCTTTCCCCCTTAACCAGGAGAACTTCCCCACCTCAAGATCATGATCTTATTCCTAATCTTAGCTCTGAGGTTGCCCCCTCTTCTTTTTCATTTCCTGCACCTAATCTTGCTCAACCTTCATCCTCTAACAATGTAAAATCTTCTCAGGCTATAACCACAAGGCTAAGTTGGAAGTGAGTAGTAGGGAATCCCTTGAAGACAAGCTTCATTACTACTCATAAACAACCTCCAAAGGATCCACATTATTGCCCCCTTTATAAGTCCTCAAGGAAGGAGATAACAAATGAAATACAATCTTTATTGGTTTTTAAAGAAAAGACCAGCATTTTCCTCTCATTCATTCTTGGTCCATGCACCTATGGAAGCAACTTGGGTTAAACGAGATTCTACCAAATGAAGAGAATCTTTTACTACTTAGCTTCCTTACTAAAGATGTAACTTAAAATGCCTTAGATGATGGCTTTAACACTTTAATGGTAGGCATTTATATCTTCAACTTAGATAACTTAAAATATGTTATGCTTATTTAATGTGTAGTGGTGGAGATTAGAAAGGAGCTCCTTAAGGACATTCCTTTACTAAGGTTTGGAGCCAATAATATTCTTTATGAAGATTCAATTAAAATTTTCTCTCAATGGAGGCCATTCCTAGTAAGGAAAAAAAGCATACATGAAGATTATTCAAGAAGGTTGACTATAGTGAACTATTGATGTTGGAGAAAAATTCCCAAAAAGAGGATTTGAATAGCAGGATGGATTGAATGCACCCTAAGTACTAGGAAAGCATAACAAGGAAGGAATTAATCTAGATAACAGGTGTCGATCAGACAACCTATCGATAAAACTAAAAATAAACTCAAATTTATCCATTTCAAGTGAGCCAAGCCTTCTAGAGACAAGAAGATCTCTTAGAGAATTAAATATCTATGTTATTGGAACTTTATAAAACGCTAATGTGGTCAAATTATTCTCCTCTAAAGATCAATATAAGGAAATACAAGTAGTCCCTCTCTAAGAACAAACTTATCATTAAGAACTCAAAGGAATGAAGTCCCTAAAAAGGAACCGCTAGAAAAATTAAATATATGCATAAGGTGTAATAGATTAGTTATGAATTCAAGCAATATACTAGAACAAGTTCAAGAGGAAGAAATAAGGGTAAAAGCTTTAAGAGCCTTACCTAACCCTAATGGCTATATTATCTTGGAATATAAAGGGGATTAACTACCTCAGGAAGTAACAATTGCTTTAAAATTAGTTCAATGAAATAAAACATATCCTTATAGGGCTATTGGAAACTAAATTAAAGGAGGAAAAGTGCAAAGATCTTAAGTTTTTAGCCAATCATTAGAGCATCATCACTAAACACCAATTCCCTCATAATGGGAGGATTGTCATTGATTTTGATCCTAACAAAATCAAAGTTTTCCCTCTTGTAACCATGATTAGTTTAGGCACCTCTCAGTAGCCTAAGAAAATTAACTTGTTAATTTCCTTTGTTTATGGCTCTAAGAGTGCATTTCAAAGGAATGTGTTATAAGAGAAGCTAAAATGACTCAATTCCTCTATTGACTCTCCTTGGATCATCTTGGGGACTTCATCGGTACTTTGTATAACTTTGAGGTAGATGGTAATACTTGTTTGAAGAATTTCAAGGAAGAATTTATGGAGTGTGTGAAAGGCATGAAATTCATAGACCTTAATTTTGAGGGATATTTCTATTCTTGGAGCAACAAATAAAATAAAAATGACAAATAAGGAAAAAGTTAGATAGAGTTTTAGTGAATGAAGCGTAGCTCATAAAGTTCCCTAAAAGCAAAGTTAATTATTCTAACCTATTATTCTCTGACCATTGCCCTATTTAGTTCAAAATCTCACTCCAAATGTATCAACGAAACCCCTATTTTGCTTCAATAACTATCTCAAAAACGTTAAGGAATTTGATGAAGCAATAGTTAAGGGTCTTGCCTTAAACTTCCAAATCAACAATATTTTCATTCGTACGAGGAAGTTGAATATGGTGAAATAATAGCTTAAAAAGTTGAATAAATAATTTGGAAACAAAACTCAACTCTTCATGACTGCTACTGCTCATAATATAAAGCTTATTTCAGAGGAGCTCTATCACAAGCCTAATGATCCCGTTTTACAGAAGAATAAGAAAAAGACATAATATAAAGCTTAGAGATTCACAACTCACTACTTCGACAAAAATCAAGAGCATAATGTTTGAAGGAGGGTGATGAAAAGAGTTCTATTTTTTTTTTCGTAAAACTATCTGTACAAAGAGAGGGGTAAACACTTCTTCCTCTCTTGCGCTCTTGCTTATCTAGGATGAAGCAAAATAAATAGCTCCTTGGTTATCTTCTATTTCTAGTTTACAACTTAAGGACCCCATTCTTATATCTAGGAATCCTAATCACCATAAGGAAGCTGAGCTTCGGGGAATGTTCTCCTCTCTTGGAGCAGACCTAAAAGAGAATAAATAGTTAGTGCAATAAATCTTTATTCTTTGTAGGAAGGATTCAATTAATTAATTCCATACTAAATTCTCTCCATACTTACGAGTCCTCACACATTTTCCTCTCAAAATAATTGATAATTATAGAGAGGATGATGAGAAGCTTTCTATAATCCGAGGTATGCAAGCCAAGAAAAGTTGAAGGTCAGTGCATCATTGCAGTTCTTTAGCTAATAAAACCCTATTCACAAACAGAATTTGGAGAATATTGACCAACAAATAGGTTCGATGATTATACACCTACTTCTTTGAAAGGAAAAGTTGTTGCGAGGTTAGGATCAAAATCACTCGTTCCTAATTTATGACTCATCTACTCAAAATCAAGTACTCCCTTGACATGAGCATTGAAAGTAGAATTGGAAATAGGAACAAGCTTCAGTGATGGTTTGATAAATGGAGCAAGTTAGGCCCCATCTATAAGACTAACTTACTGCTAACACTGAAACACCTGTTCCCTAATTCCTCTAAGGTTAAAGTACTAATAAAGGAGAATGAGTAGGCCAACAACTCTTCTCTATTTGAAAACTGATTCGTGATTACAAACCTTGTCAAGGAATGGAAAATCTTTGTATCTGGTTAAAGCATACTTCAAGAAGATATACGAATGCCTCTTGCAGGACCTCCAGCTTCCTAATATATAGAAGATGGCATCGTTTGGGATCATATAGTGCAAGAAGTTACATATGAAAGTATTCTCTCATATAGCTTGTTTGTAGACATAAATTAAGGACATGGATAAGCTCAAGTTCCTCGATCCTTCAAGTATGCGACCTTTATAAGAAAGAGCAGGAAACACTACAACATCTCTTCTTCGAGTGTGTGTATCATGATATAAGAGCTGTGTAGACTCTCTGTTGCTAGCCTAAGTTATGCTGACATTTTAAATAAGCTAGAGCAAAAGAGGAATACTTCGGATAGAGACTCAAATTATTTGCATCATTGCTTGTGAAAGTGCTATGTAATCCATCTGGAAGGAAAGGACCGTCAGGATACTCCAAACAAAAGAAAATATCAGGGACTAGGTAATGCATGAAGTAATCCATTAGATAAGAGCGAAATTTTGATGAATCAAATTCAAGCAATTTGCAGCCCTGCTCTACCTTCAACATGGTCTCTTTAGCTACTGGTTACCTACTTAGGTGAAATAATGGTAGACTTTGTCTGTTACATTTTTGGTTCCAGAGCTTCCATTCTCATATCTACGCTGGAAAGTATAGATAGTGCTGTTTGTTGCGGTTAACCATGCTAGGACTATTTTGTGCCATCTTCGGTCTTCCTTTATGTAAGGATAACTTGTAATCTTAAATTAAAATTTTGAATGAATTATTTAATTTCAAAAAAAAAAAGAAAGAATGATTGAAAATAAATTATGGTCACAAATTGTTAGAAAAGATAAAATTATATGTACAATTCATTTAGTATACTCTTTTCTTCCATTTTAAAATCATTAGAAGCGCTTGAAATGCCAACCAAGTTATCTTTCCAAGTCTACACATGACATTATTAGCTGTATGAATTATTAACAAACAATTCGACGAAATCAACAGAAATATGTGCCAACACACAAACAAGCTTCATACGGTATCATGCAGAACCCTGTGATGAACAAAGCATCTGGATCCTGTGAATTCAGCAATCGAGTAAAGAGTAAAAAACAATATTAGCTCAGTATATTAGGTGGACTAATGCTTTTGGGTCGTCCTCTGGTACTTATCTTTGATCCAGTACTTACTCACAGAGGCCCCGACCTTCACTTTCTTCACGCTTGTAGATGCAGCTGCTTTAGTTTTGTTCAGACAATCTTCCATTTTCTTTGAATACTTGCTTTTTCCTCCATTGTTATTGCTGTTCTTGTTGTCATCTTCATGGTTATCCCATTGATCAGCCCAAGATGTACTTTTTGAATCCATCAAAATGGTTAAGGAACTGGTTATTGCTTTGGCTAATTGGAAAATTCTTGTAGGCGTCCTGTTTGTGTAACTGTATTTATATTTAGTGGCTTGAAACAATGGTAACGCTGTGCTGCTTGTTTTATAGCTCTGATTCCGAGTTTTGGTCTGTTTTCTGAAACTCCCAACAATAGTTTCCACTCTTAACCGTTTTGTAGATGCCCCCAACTAATGGTATTAAACCTGCCGAATTTATGGTATGAAATTCCATAGCTTCCAAGAGTTTAGGAACAGAAAAACTGACTCATTCCAGTTCACTTCTGCCTATCCAATTAGAGGCTTTCTTATTCCTTTGCTTGTTTTGGTTAAAAGGACTTGTTCTTGTAGTTGCATTAATTAGAGGATTACTACTTTGTCTTAACTAATTAAGCCAACTTTTTAGTCAATGACTGTCACAAAATCAGTGTTTACGAAGCCACTTAAAAGGTCAAGAAAATGTTATATGAAAAGGTCACCGTCAGCCGTTGATCATAAAAGTTGAAGTATATAGATTCTCTCAACTCATAAAAGTTGAAAATGTTACGTGGGAACGTTTGGTTTGAGGGTTTGGGAATGAAGGAATGTAATAATTGTAAAAAATAGTGTTTGCTTTGTGTTTTCAATTCCAAGATAATAGATTTATTCCATTAAATTTGGAAATCTACTAAACCCTCCAAATGGGGTGGGTATTAAATTTTCATTCCAATCTAGTGATTACTATTTATACCCCTCCCTCACATAAACAATTTTTATTCTTAATTATATTACTCATCACTCATCATCATCATCTTCATTATTATTATTATTATTATTATTCCATCAGAGGAGTGACATGCTTTAATGGCTTGTCTTGGATAGTAACATCTGGATTAACATGGTTTCTCCCAATAGATTTTTTATATAGATCACCTTATTATTAATTTTATTATACGAAATTAATTATCTTATTATTATTATTATTATTATTATAATAAATTTTGTAATAATAATAATAAATATGATATGAAAAAATAGTATTATATTATCTTTCATTCTCATTAATGCAACAAACCAAACAACATTATTGGTATTAATACAGAAACCCAAGTTACAAACCAAATATTATTTTTTATTTTTCATACCCATTCTCATTCTCTTCTACTATTATACTCATATTCATACAAAACCCTGTGCTCAAACCAAACTCCCCCTAAAAGTTGAAGTATATAAATTCTCTCAACTCATAAACATTTTAAAGCCCCTGCTTAATGCATGCGTTACTTTTAATTAGAAGGGTAAACTTTGAATAAGCCGTTCTCTAGTTTATTTTTTTCCCTACTAAAACCGAAATAGGTGAGATCTCCACCGTCTATTTCCGCAATTTTGCTTATCAACGTCCATTCATTCCAGGAATGATAAATATAAATTGAACTGCAAGCCAGAAAAAATATGGGTATAATATGATGCTGGTTCCAGCTATACCTTGTTCCAAAAGGTTGATCCCCAACTCCAACAGCCCCTAATCGCAGGCTCGACCACTGCTGGGGGATTGAATCACGATTTTATCTTGGTCAACCCCCTAACAGAACGGTCCACTGCCTCTCATTATTGTCAGGAGTCAAACATAAGACCTTGTTCCAATTAACTCTGTTAATTTGCCAACCAAGCCACCTGTGCGGGCTTCCCAGCTATACCTAAAATGCTGATATGGAGTCTATTCCACCTAAGCATCTACTCAGAACCTTAAATTGCCTGTGGCGGCTTGCAGGCCTACAGATAATAACAAGGCCTACAGAGTACAGACAATAACATATGCAAAGGTGAATTATCAGCAAGTTTTGTTTTTGTTACGTGTGCACTTTAAAAGTAACAAAGAATAAAAACAAATGTTTCGGGGTCTAGCATCTAGTATTAGCTGCTTGGAAAAAGACCAAAACTTCCTGGAATCACATGACACAGAGTTTGGTGGAAGTTGCCAAACTTCCCGCAAGAATTGCTCAGTCATTCAACGCGGAATGAAGACATGATGGTCAATTAGTGTGTGAAATGAGCCAAAACTTCCTCCGCAACGCAAACCTTCATGAAGTCGATCGTGGTGATTACTCCAATAAAAGAACCTTCCATTTGAAAATGAAAGGAGAGAGAGATCAAAACATGTGACATAGTTAAAATGAGACATTCACAAATTCCTTTTTTCTGAAAATATAATAACTTAGTACCCGATTGGTTTAGTACCGTAAGCAATAAATTGTTCAAGTTTGACACTTAATATTCAAATTTAAATCAAATTGCAGTAAGAGATCAATTCTTTAAGTTTAATTTTCACAACCTAACACTAAATGCAATAAAAACCTAAACTATTGAGCTCAGATTAAAAAGAAAGAAAGAAACAGGGTACGAGTCTATTTCAACAGAAGTACCTCTCCGGACGGCCGCCAAGCCAAGCAGTTGAATTGAATAGTCGTCATCCTCCAATATCAATAGCCGTCATCAATTTCCAATCTATTTGATATAAACCCCTGAAGAGAAATTTTAATGTTTTGACTTGGTAATGCATCTCCACCCTCAACTTTGACTCTGCCCTCAACCTGCTCTCTCAGAGTCAAACGAGGCTCCGTTTAAAATTTAAAAAAAAAAAGACAACTTTAACAAATCAGCGGGTAAAACATTGCACAAATGATCACCTCCTGTCATGAACGACCTCATCCTCCATCAAACCCAACGTCGCGATCACTTCGTCTCTCAACATCATATTCAAAATATTTTAGAAAATTGAGCAAACAATGTGAAAAGTAGAAGAAACCAAAGAAGTTAACTAGCATTAGCTTCCAGGAACGACGAAGAACCCAAAGCTAACACATTTAGACATTAACGAAACTTGACATTTCATAGGTTGCCGGCCTTCACCAAACTCCATGACTTTTATTTCACCCTAACACTAATAAGAACCCTTCATACGTAGACCCCAAACCTTCTATCTCTAAACCCTCTAAACAAGAAACATCATCTCTAGGTTTTCTTAACGTTAAAATTACAAAACATGAGAGTTAATGTGTTTCTGGTTGTATTTTCAATACTCTTATCGCTTCATTTATGTGTCTCCGCCAGGTTTCTGCCGAATATTTCTTCTATGCCTCACAATCTATTGCCTAACGTAACAAAGACTGCTTGGGATTCGTTTCATAACTTCTCCGGTTGTCACTTCGGGGAACGACTCGACGGACTAGCGAAGCTCAAGAAGTACTTTCATCACTTCGGCTACATCTCAGAAAAAGTCGCCAACTTTACCGACAGCTTCGACGTTCAGCTCGAGTCGGCTCTCAAAACTTACCAGAAAAACTTCAATCTCAACGTCACCGGACAACTCGACGAGGCAACAGTGAAACAACTTGTGCGACCCAGATGCGGCAACGCCGATATAGTCAACGGATCGACGAGCATGAACTCCGGGAAAACGGAATCGCCGTCGGAGCTTCACACTGTTGCCCATTACACATTCTTTCCCGGAAGGCCTCGTTGGCCTCGGAGCAGGCCAAACTTGACCTACGCGTTTTCGCCCGATAACCAGTTGGAGGACGACGTTAAGAGCGTGTTTTCACGAGCGTTCCAACGATGGGCAGAGGTGATACCGTTAAACTTCACGGAGTCGGATGATTTTCAGACGGCCAATATCAGGATCGGGTTCTTTAGCGGCGATCATGGTGACGGGGAGCCTTTTGATGGGGTGTTAGGGACGTTAGCGCATGCGTTTTCGCCGCCAAGTGGACGGTTCCATTTGGACTTGGACGAGAACTGGGTGGTCTCCGGCGACGTTGCGAACTCCGCAATCGCATCAGCGGTTGACTTAGAATCGGTGGCAGTGCATGAAATCGGTCATTTATTGGGCTTGGGACATTCATCGGACGTAGGAGCCATTATGTATCCGACACTCTCAGCAAGGTCTAGGAAGGTTGAATTGGCGAGCGACGATATTGAGGGGATTCAGCAGTTGTACGGTACGAACCCCAATTACAACGCCACAGCGGCAGCGTCTGTTCAGCAGAATGATACAAGTGGGACTGATTCTGTACATTTAAGTTGGGGCCTCAGTGTGTTTTGGACCGTTGGATTGGTTTTGCTGCTTTTGTAGATAGACATATAGAATAACTCAATTCTTTTTTCCATTTGAATACCTCACTTTTAGGGTTCATCCGATACTGTTATTTGATGATCATTTTATATCGATATAGTTTGTCTATAATGATTTGATTTGATTTGATTGACAGTATACACATAAATTTTGCAGGATACATGTTTGTTCATTATTGTTCGTTACATATGTATATACTACATAGGAGCCTTTAAAACTGATCATTCTGATCATCTCATAGTTTGCTTACTTTAATTGGATATTCTTAGCAATTTTGTAAATACTGAAAATTAAATGATATCTGAACACTTTTGGTAGTTAAATATCATGCAATCGTTTAATACAAACACCTCTCTTCCATCAAATCATTAAATCTATCTCTTCTTGCCTTTGAATACTGGTAATTTAGTGTCTTTACCTAACAAAATCCTTATAGTAGGTGCCGCAAATTGCCACTCAACCTTCACGAGCTATTTTACAAAGAAGAGTCCAACATTTCTCCTCATGTAATGCTGAATCCATTCCTCCGGGAGAAAATCAGGGCTGGATGAAGTCCTTAGTGGAGATGACATGTTCCTTTCAGGTTTAACATAAAAGCTAATATGATGGAAGTTTTGGAATCTAGTCTTTGGCACATAAATGGAAAACCCAATTTTTTTCAAAAACGGTGTCCAAGAATGGAGCTCTCAAGCCTTAAATATAAATATGCTCCAACATGGATTAATTTTTATAATATTCTTCTTAAATATTAGACCACTTTAGGATTAAGCTATATGGTTTGCTCCTTAGGAAGATCTATTTGTCTTGATGAATGCGCTACTAGCATAAAAAGAATAAGATACAAACGTATTTGTGTTGAAGTTAAGATAGGGAGGGAACTCCCTAAAATTCTGAATCTAATGAAGTTAGATGAGGGAAGAAACTTGGTTAAGATTGAAATTTATCGAAGATATAAGTTGATGCCAAACCCTTCCAACAAAAAAGTGAGTGGAAACCCACAAGAAAGCTGTTAAAAAATGGTTCCTACTTAGAATTAACGGCGGAGGAAGTTCTCTTTAATTACCTAGGAATCCCCATCAAAACTAAGATACTGAGCTCTAGGGATTTATAGCCACTTCTTAATCTTGCCCATAAAATGTTAGACATTTTTGCCCCAAATGGCAATTTTGTCAATGTCTCTGAAGTTGGACTAACATTAATTGCAATTTTGGTTTTTAAATAAATTACCGGTTAAGT
>JANIJH010000001.1:4166781-4178686 GCA_024520975.1 Erythroxylum areolatum
CAATGGATGAGTGACTGACTGATTGACTTGTGGGTTGTGGTGATTGGGCTCGGGCCCAATACAACCGACCCAACCAAGGTTCAAAATTTTAATTTTCCATTGTACTTTGTATTTTAATTTTATACGTGACTTGGTATTACTGAAGCAATTAAGGTTTAACTATGAGTTTATATTGCAAATTGTTGTTTTGCTTCATATATTCATCACGACAGCAGCAATTTTGTATCCCATTTTTGTGTTCTTAAGGTATGTTTTGATACATGGAAATGCATACAAGAGGACAAAATAATTTCCTGGTCATTTGTTACAAATTGTGGGATTAAAAACAACTGAAGCTCACTTCGGTATATTTTTCATAATACCTAGGCCATACAGCCCCTCCTCTTTCCCCACCACACATAACAGAAAAAAAGCAAGAAAATAACAGTGTTCTATCTTCTGCACGAAAATTTTGCTCATTTATGCTATTCTAAACATATCAAGCATTTTTGACTTCTCTAATCTTAATTTTCACACATGGTTTTGCAGCCAAGTTATCCTCGTACATCTTCTGTTTAGAAAGAATTGGGTGGCTCGTCAATTTGTCAAGTTTGTAATATGCTTAGACTAGGTTAGCTCCAAGTGCTACACTTTTTCCTGGCAACGGAGATGCAACTATTTCAACTTCTTGCTTCTCTTTGCTCTTTTTGGCGCATATTGAACGAAAGCTGGAGTTAAAGTCAATACTTATATTACAATTGTTTAGCTCATGAATCCAAAGATCCTTTGTGGCGATTATATTTGTAGATTGTGATTTATTCACAGATTAGTGTTGATTTGTTTCCAAGAATGGTAATTTCAAGAATGTAACCCATGAATACACAATTATATACAATCTAGTTTCTTTTATTCCATTCTATCATGAGTTTGTCACAGTTTCATTTACATTACGGTTTTATTTACATTTTTACTTTTGCTAATATCTTCCCCCACAATATCATCCCTGAAAAAAATAGAAGTTTGATGTTTGCTAACATAAGAAATTTTCATTTATAAACAATACATAATCAACAAAATATATAAAAATTGCATAATAATGAGAGTATAAGAAAGAAATTGTTCTTCCGACCTTCATTGTTCTTCTGATAAGTTGTGTCAAAGCAAACCACATCACCAAATTTTGAGTAATCTGCTCTCATCTTTGCATCTGACCAAAAAATGTTGGTTATTAAATCATCTTCGTCAACTTGGATAGCATAAAAAAAATTCGGATCATTTAATTGCATTTTATGCAAATATTCCAGAACACCTCCTGTATCTCCTCTTTTTGCATCTCTCGTTCTTTTAGACCGTAAGTAATTTCTGTAGTCATCTGGTATAAAACCTAAATTCTCTCGACCACCTACTTGCCTAACCATGACATCATATGAGGCCTTTGGCGGGATTCCTATGTCATTTGCCATTTCAATTTGCATTGCTACAGGTAAACTTATCTTTCGGTGAGATCTATATAAGTATGTCTTGTTTGGGCTCGAGAGGTAGTGATTATGTTCCTCAATAAACTGAACCACACAAAGTTGTCCGCCTTTTCGACGGCTGACTCTCATTTTAGCTTCACAACCAAATCTTGTTTCAGGGCGTGCTACTTTTACATACATATGTCGTTTGTCTTTTTCTCGTTTACCTTCAACACTACAATAAAATAATCTGTCAATGAAATTTCCAAATTTATCTTTATGGTTTCTGTTTCTCCTTATCCCAAACCCGACTTCTTTAGCATAGGCCAAATAGAATTGGTAAGCATCTTCTTCTGTCTCAAATTCCATTCCAATTTTTGGTGTTAATTCTTTGGATGCAAATGAGTCGGTATCAACTTCATTACTATCTTCAAAATTTAATTGACGACAAGATGAAGATACACCCACCATAGAATTATTAGGGTTGATCCTGAGACAAAACCCAAAAAAAAAGAAAATTATTGAAAATGGATACTTCACTTTTATGATATAAAGAAACACTAAGTGTAGAATTCAGAATTTAATTAAGAAGCAAAAAGGAATCCTTTAGCATTAAACTTTAATAAATATCTAACAATTGGAGCTAAACAAATTCTT
This sequence comes from Erythroxylum areolatum, assembly GCA_024520975.1. Lineage (NCBI taxonomy): Eukaryota > Viridiplantae > Streptophyta > Magnoliopsida > Malpighiales > Erythroxylaceae > Erythroxylum > Erythroxylum areolatum. The sequence continues at coordinate 4,168,875 of JANIJH010000001.1, forward strand.
TCACAAAAGTTTGCTTTCTCTATTTGGCATTCCCGCGTGTTGGTAAAGGAAAAACAAAAAAGAAAGGAAACAGAGGATCCAAATTATCACGCAATATATGCACTAGATTTAGAATGAATAGATTGTGGTTTGATCATTAAGCCACAGGAATCTCTGATGTATTCAAGGTTTACAATTTTTGAGTAAATGCATAATTTATCATTACAAAATGAAAGCTGGTAAGAATCTCCATCTAAGATCACCTCATTTGATTTGCTACGTCTACCATGGACTTGCAGATTGAGATGTTCTACTCAAGGAGGAATTGGAGAATATCCCAAAACAAAGACAGAGATGTGACCATTGGAAAAAAGAGGTGCAACAACATCCTTTCAGATCAAAGGGTGTTGCCTTTAAGTGATAATGCTCCAGATACTAAAAACTCCGATGATCTTGACAAAATGAGCCTACCATCACTGCTTCAAATGATAAGGAAATGATACAATCTGCACTTAGATCTATTCTAAGCAGAAGAGATAAATTAGTATGTAATTTCCCTACATTATATACAATTCCAGAGATTCATTCTACCAACTTACAATTCCCTATATTCTAGCAACTTTTGAAAAAAGAAAGAGAATTTATAAAAGCAAAAGGTAAACATGCAGTAGCACACATAGGTGTTTCTCCCTATTCTTTTAATTGTCATTTGTTTACAAGTTTCTAGGTTTAATTACGATTTCCAAGTTTATATCCATGGTTTTATAGAAGAAAACATTGCTAAAATTTGTGCATAAAATATAGCTGTCCAACAACATTTAGCTTATAAACAAAATTCAGGTTCTAAAATGGCGATACTGATCATTCTTAAAATGTTGCCTTTACAAAACAATGGATAACATACCATCTGATGTTATAAAGGTAATTGAAATGGGAAGTTTAATATTTTGTTCATGATCCATCTTGATGTGAAATAGTGAATGAAAAATGCCTCTGCCAGTGCAGAAAATTCAGAATATCAAACAAGAAGGCCAAAGGATCTTACAACCTAAAACAATAAAAAAACAAAGAAACCAGATTGGAAAAATGAAAAAGGAAATCAAAAGGAGTACCTGATCTAGTTGTGCGCAGCGAAAAGACCCCAGGTCACCCTTGCTTCCAAAGACCAAGGCCCTTCAAGACACCACAAAACAGAGCTTCCAAAAACACCAAATGAGTGCAGGAACCAGTTCCAAGAGACCAGATAGACAGATTCCAGAAGACTCCACTAGATAAAGGGCATTACTTCCAATTTTCTACACACAAAAGCAACATAGTACAGGACTAAGAATAAACTTCGAGAGCTAAAATAAACATCCCAACAAGTACACTGACAGTCATATTTTAACCGACATCCATTAGATGGGAAACTTCACTTGCTCGAAATTAAGATTAAAGAATGTGATCCTAATATTCAAGCCAAAAAAAAAAATTATGATCAGCTAGACTGCTATTGTGTCTGCATAGAGACTCCTTCGAAATTGAAATAAACATTGGGGACATTTTATAATTCAGCACATAAACCGCATGTTTAAAAGGTGAAGAACCACACTCCTCTAGAACATGTAAAGTAGGTAGAGACATTTTTACCAATCAAAATCCAGTAAACAGCTTGCTTAAAGCCAAACCCATGTTTGATTAAACAGCAAAATTAGAAAAAGAAAGTAGATCTATAATAGTTTAAAGCCAAACCCACATTTGATCAAAGAGGAGACAAGCGAGCGCTGGGCAAAACTCTGAAGAATAGGCACAAAAGGAGGATTAACGCAACTTTCTGTTCAGCACAAATGGTAGCGGCGTCAAGAGCAGAATCAATGCAAGAGAAGGATAGAAAGCGTGAAGAAGAATAGGCGCAAGATCTTCGACTGAAGCGGGAAGAATGAATTGAAAGAAGGGGGAGCATCGGCTTGGCTTAGAAAAGCCGAGAGTTTTGTTTTAATTAAAACGTCGACGTTTTAATTAGGGAACAGCACGGGAACAGCAGTTTCGGAACAGGTGATCAGAAGCCATTAGAATATGCATAAATTAAGTCAAACATTTTATTTAATGCTCGAAAATAAACTAATAAAAGTATATATGGAACTATAGAACTTCAAAATTCAAGCATCCAAATTAACTATAATCAAAGTAATAGATAGGTTTAGCTTAGTAAGATACTATCTACAATAACAATAACATTCAGTATAAAACTCATTCGCACGCATGACCTAAGGAAGTTCAATAGTGAGGTATCCTCTAATGGATCAAAATATATAATATTTTTTCTAAAAGTAGCTATGAGTTACCTCTTTAAAGTTCCAACTGAGGTAGTAATGCAATATTTTGATCATCTTCTCTTAGTATTACATTTGAAAAAGCAAAAAGATAGAAAAAGTTGTTGCATAAGTTTGTAACTTAAAACAGGTCAAATTAAAAAAATCGAGTTTCAGCGCTAGGGCCAAAAATGTCAAATCATGAGAGGAAGTACTTCCATTATAAAATGAGAATGCTAGTAGGTTAACGAGCCAAAGTTTGCCTTTGAGAGAACAGAGCGTCTGGCTCTTGCCGTTCTTGTTCCGTTGCGGGCACACATAAACCCTAAATTGGTCTGAGTCCCTTTCAGTCTCTGGAAGCAGGTATTTCCCATCACTTGCTATCCTGAGAAGGGTCTTATACATTTGTTTTTGTTTCCTGTGTTCAATTTTATGAATTTAGTTTTCATTTGAAAAATGAAATGGCCGATCCAATGGGTTCTCACTTGAAATTGAAAAGATTGGGAGCTCAATTTCACCCGGCCTATATTTCACTGGGTTGCCTCAAGGTTTGACATGTCTTTTTTCTCTCATGTCTTAATTCAGGGAAACTACCCTATATTTATTTATTTTTCTCTTACGATCTCCATCTATGCGTGTATTTGGGGGATTCTTATTGATGTACACGTTACTTAGAGTTGTCAAAAGAAATTGCTTTGACTTCTATCATTTAGCTATTGATGAAATTAAACTCCTGCTCGGGATATTTGCTTTCCAGCAGAAGTAATCTATGGAAATTGTGATTCTTCTTATATCTGAAAGTTCTCGGTTTTGAGTTTGAAATGCATTATGGTTTATTTGGGCATCTTTACTGTTTTTTGGTTTTATCTTTGGATAAGGATAACATTTTCTTGTTGGGAAGTCGTTCATTAGCAGTAGCGTCTATGGAATATTGCAAGTTATTCATTAGCGGTACAAGTATATGGAATAATTGTGGACAACGGTTACATTTTTGGGTTTAATTGGTCACTGAAATTTGTGAATGGGAATGACACTGAAAATGGTGTTTCTAGGTGTTTCGGAGTAAAGAGAAAGGAAAGCTGATGTTTATTGAAGAATGAATAATAGAGGTTCTTTTATTGAAATGTCTCTTTCTGAATTAAGTGTCCTTAAAAAATAGTAACAGACAATTGACTTAGTATAAAAATAACGACTGAAACAAGACTTTGGAATATAAATGATACTGGCACCTTCATCTTTGAAGTGGATATTATAACATAATCAACCTTACCAAAATGTTTCTTATCAAATATTTCAATCAAACGCATTCTTTGTGTAGCCATTGTTGCCATATATTTGGCTTTAGTATTGGACAAAGCAACAGACTATCAACTTTTGATCTTGTGATCAAGGTGGGGCAGAATTTGTAGACCCAAAGATTAAGATGCCTTGGGATTACACCTTTCAAAGGTGATCAATAGAGTACACCTAGCTAAGAATTTATGGTGGTTATGCAGCAACAAGGAGGACCTATGGGTGAAATGGATGTGCAAAGTATTCATCATAGATGGCAGCCTATGGATTTTGAAGCTAAAGTAGGACATGTCAGGGAATTTAAAGGAAATCCTAGGCACAAGGTAGCAGATGCAAAACTTGGTGTTTCACAAAATTGGGAATGAGAATAAACATATTTCTGGTATGACAATTGGCATTGCAAGGGTCTTCTATACAAAGGAGAAGAACTACAACACTTGAGCCGAGTGATAATCCTGGAACAAAAGTAAGCAGTCAAATTTGCAACAACCAGTGGATATGGCCATACCATAATAGAAGGGGTGCTGAAATATTACTGCATCACATGCCAAGCTGCAGCAGGGAGCACAAGATGAAGTTAAGTGAACAGAAGATAAAGCTGGAGAGTTTAACACGAAGGTTTGTAAACTTCTAATGTAGGAAGAACAACACACACGAATGAGATGGGTTAAACTGGCGTGTGACAAGGATATAAGTCCAACAAACTCATTGATACTCTGGATGGGTATGAATGGTGGTTTACTCGCAAAAGACAAGCTTAAGACTACCATAAACACACTGAATTGTGAGCTCTGTAATGAAGAGTCAAAAAGTTTGTATCACATCATGATTAGTTGTAGGTATACCAGGGAAATATGGACAGGGTTGCAGGTAATATTGAATATCTGTAATCTAGTAGATTCATTGCAGGGGATTGTTAATTGGCTAATAAACATCAAGATGGAGGATCATGCGGATTGTCAAGCACTCATGATAAGCTGGGCGTCAATGTTTTACTATATATGGAAGAAAGAAATCGCAGAATCTTCAGGCGAGAAATTAGAAGTACAGAGATGATATTTCAAGATATAACCCTTCAAGCAGACTCTTTGTTAGGTAGAGGAATAGCAGCTAACTTATCCAACAATATGAGGAGGTGATGGGCATTGAACTAACCATACGAATGTAGCTGACTTCCAGGAACCATGTTACTGTAATCTTGATAGTTTGTATTACACTAGATATTCTGAAACTTATGATTGTCTATAATCTTTTATTAATGAAATCACTTATTTGTTGGGGAAAAAAAACTTTTGATCTTGTAATTGTTAAGTAAATTAGACTACCAACATGTCAGAAAGTTTGATGCTTATTGTTTCTTATCATCTTTCTCCAATCCTAGATCCAACTCCATATGATGCTACATCTTTTGACTCTCCCACATCGAAATATTGCACAAAATTCTCCACATTTCTTTGTGATATAACATAACGTTCATTCTCAAGAAAACTTTTCATTGAAAATGGACATGTCATTTCTCAAACTCAAGAATTTTAGTTTCATCAATTTATTTTCACATCATCCACATAATAAATCAATAAATGCATTTTTTTTATTTTATTCTTGATAACAAACAAGAATATGAGTCTGAAACTCAAAGTCCACAAAAACTGAAATGTTGAGCAATTTTATTGTATCAAACACATGGTGCTTGTTTAAGGGGATACAATATCTTCTTTAATTAGCAAACATGATGTGGAATTGGAATTTGTTCAAAGAAAAATCCTTCAAGTTGTTTCATTATAATTTTATGATCTAGGTCACCGTAAAAAAATTGCATTCTTTATATTAAATGGTCAAATTTTCCAACTTCTAAAAGCAGCAAGTGAAAAAATTAATCCTAATGTTACTATTTTGGCCACCAAATAGAAAGTCTTTTCGTAGTATAGCATAAAGCTTTGAGAAAACTCATTAACAATAAGATGGCCTTTGCACCACAAATTCACGTGTATCATTATTCTTTGAAGCTTGAACTTCTTGCATTGTTTCTTCTATAATTTGTGCTCTAACAAAGAGGCGTGAAGTCAATGATTTAGTTATACTTCTTAATCTTAAAGGTAATATGGTTGCCTTTTCTCTCTCAATGATTTTCAACATTTTTTGCTCACTCTCTTCTGAATTTAAAGGATCGAACCTAGTGCCTGGAGATTCATCAGTTTTCTGCGTTGATTTTAAGAAATTTCTTTGAATTATATTGGTCCTCGTTAAGGGTAGTGCTTTAAGTAATTGAATTTTGAGCCAATTATTAAAGATGAAGTTTCACTAAAGACAACATATCTAAAGGTGACAAATTTTTGTCTTTGGATCCATATATCTCCATCTTTACTTGTATGAAGCATGGTCAACAAAGACACATTTCTTTACTTTCAAATAAAATGTAGTTCGATTAGTTTTAGAAATATGAAAACAACATATAAAATTAAGTACTTGAAAATAATTGACATTTGCTTTTTGATTAAAAAATAATTTTAGAGGAGCTTTTTCTTTGGCTGACTATAAAGTTAAATGATTTAATTAAATAACTTATGTGTGTATATATGTATATTTCCCTTATTGATATGACAAATAAAGAATATTTCTTCTTACTAGCAAAAATGACATAAATTACTACACTCTTCATATTTTCAAGCACCTTTATATTATTTGGACTAAATGAAACATATTTTTCAAAATTAGTAATTTAACAAGCTAAAACTAAATTCTTTTTTAAACTTGGAATATGATAAATATTGTCTAGTTTCACAGTTGTGGTATTAACATCTATGTTTGTAACACCTTCATTTACTACAAGATAAGTTGTGTTGTCTAATAATAACTCATTCTCTATTATGTTGTCGCAACTCTAAAAAAATGAATCATTGATGGTCACATGATGTGAGTAACTAGAATTGTTAATTCATTCCTCTTTGAAATTACTATAGTTAATGTATGCATAATTTGTCGATAATCTAAGAGCAACGTTGTTTCTCCCTTCAGAATATTTTATTAGGAAAATATTACTCCCATTTAAGTTGATCATTTTCTTCTTCATGTTCACAAACTTCATTTGTTTTAAAAATCTTCTTATGAATTTTTTTTAATATGCCCAAATTTTCTACATATGTAACATCTAATAAAATTGTTATCTCGTGGATTGTTACTTTTAACCTTAATCCTAATGGTGCCTTCTTTAGAATCTTTCACACTTAATTTTCCTCTTCTATAAAGAAACTAAAGATGTTGAAGATAAATCTTTCATTTTTCGAGGCTTTACAACACATGCTCAAATATGCTAAGTTTTTTAAGGACATATTATCAAAGAAACATACTTGGGAAGATAATCAAACGGTAGCTTTAAAAGGCACTTGTAGTTCAATAATAACTAGCTAAATGCCATCTAAGTTGAAAGGTCTAGGCAGTTTCACAATACTCTGTGTAGTTGGTGAATTTGAATTCACAAAGTTTCTTTGTGATTTAGAGGTCAATGTCAATCTTATTCGCTTGTCGATCTTCCAAAAATTAGGGCTTGGTGAAGTCAAACCAACGTCAATGCTAATTTATTTGGTTGATTAATCTATTAAAAGACTGTTGAGAGTGGTGGAAGATGTTTTACTGTAAGTGGACAAGTTCATTATTCATATGGACTTTGTTGTTCTAGACTTTAAGTAGGATAAGAACTATCCACCGGTTCTTGGCGACCTTTCATGAACCTAGGCAAAGTATTAACCGATGTTCATAACAGAAAATTGATACTTTGAATTGGTGAAGATAAAGTGGAATTTAATATGAACAAGGTTTTAAAGAATTCGAAGGAAAGTAGCACATGTACAAAAATTGACTTGATGGATAAAAGTATCCAGGAACAAATAGAGAGTTTTGTTGTAGAGGTGAAATAAATAAAAGTGGAGACAGACTATGTAGTACAAAAGGAGAATAAGGATGAGTCTAAATGAGCTAACGAGATAGAGGAGTTAGATATTCAAACTCATTAAGACATATTAGTTTGAACCAAAGCACTTATAACACCCTCCATAGAGAAATCATCCACTTTAGAGCTTAAACCTTTGCCTACACATCTCAGATATACCTTCCTAGGTGAAGGTCAAACTTAACCCATCATCATTTCTAACTAACTGGATGAGAAATAAGAGAGTAGGGTGGTAGTTATTGTTAGGAAGTGGACGAAAGCTATAGGATGGCAAATATCTAATATTCGAGGTATAAGCCCAAATGTTTGTATGCATCGAATAAACCTTGAAAAAGGATGAAGGGCAGTACGAGAACGTCAACGTAGTTTGAACCTTAACATGAAAGAAGTGGTCAAGAAAGTAATGGTAAAACTCTTAGATGCGGGGATAATCTATTATATATCTGATAGTGAATGGGTCAGCCCGATACAGTGTGTCCCATAGAAAGGTGAAAAGACTGTAATGGAGAGTGCAAGTGGAGACTTAATTTCAAAAAGAGCAATCACAGGATGGAGAGTATGTATAGACTATCACAAACTCAATAAGGTGACTAAAAAGGAATATTTTCCTCTCCCATTCATAGATCAAATGATAAAACGAGTGGTTGGTCACTCATTCTACTACTTCTTGGATGGTTACTAGGGATACGATCAAATATTCATATACCCCAAGGATCAAGAAAAGACCACGTTCATATGTTCTTATGATACCTTTACGTATAGATGGATGCCTTTTAGATTATGCAATGCTCTAGCAACATTTCAAAGATGTGTGATATCTATCTTTGCATATATGATTGAGGATATAAAAGAAGTTTTCATGGATGATTTTTTGGCTTTTGGAGACTCTTTCGAGATGTATCTAACCAATTTGGACAAGGTACTTTAAAGATGTGAAGAATCACATTTAGTGCTGAGTTAGGAGAAGTGTCACTTTATGGTGCATGAGGGGATAATGCTTGGGCATAAGATTTCACACTAAGGATTTGAAGTAGACAGAGCAAAAATGGAAGTTATAGAGAAACTCCCACCTCTAATTAACATCAAGGGTGTGCGAGGATTCTTAGGCCATGCCAGGTTTTACCGTTATTTTATTAAAAATTTCTCGTATATTATAGGAACCTTGACAAATTTTTTAGTCAAGGATATGCCTTTCTTTTCAAATGAAAATTGTTTATCTGCATTTAATCAATTAAATGAGGCACTAACATCAGCCCCAATCTTGTTGCCACTTGATTGGACACTCCCGTTTGAGGTCATGTGCAATGCGAGCGACTAAGCTATAGGTTGCGTATTGGGTCAAATGAGTGATAAAATGTTGCATGCAACATACTATAAAAGCAAGACCCTTACATGACATCAAGTTAATTACACCAACACAGAAGAGGAATTACTCGTAGTGGTATATGCATGTGACAAGTTTTGGTCATATCTCTTAGGGTCTAAAGTGATTGTATTTACTAGCCATGCTACTTTAAATTATCTTTTTTGCCAAGAAGGACGTGAAACTGATACTTATTCGATGGGTGCTACTATTGAAAGTTTGATATACAAATACGAGATAAGAAAGGAGCGGAGAATGTGGTTATAGACCATTTATCATGTTTGGAAAGAGGGAAGTGCGAGCAAAGTGATGATACTGATGAGAACTTCCTGATGAAACCGTGATGTTACTTAACAACTTGGTGATACCATGGTTCACTGATATTGTGAATTATGTTGCTGATGATAAGCTTCCCTCTATCTCTTTGAAAAGGTAAGCTTCCCTCTAATCTATCATATCAACAATGAAAACAGCTCTTGTATGAATGCATATGATATGTATGGGATGAACCAATCTTGTATCGAAGATGTGCTGATAGTTTAATAAGACAATGTGTTCCAGATAAAGAAATGTTGGATATTTTATTACAGTGTCACGAAGCTCAATACGTTGGTGACAAACTCACTTGTTCATATATATTTTCATACCATTTGGATGAGTTTTTATCACTAAAAATAGTCTTTATGACTCTATTTGATTATTATTTGAATTATTGTGCCTTACATTTAATTTGTAATTATAAGGGCATAAATTGTCATATTTTGGTTTAATTATAATAAATTAATTTTTAGATAATTGATGTTACATTTTGTAATTTTTTTTATTGTAGGTTATTTGAAGAAATTAAAGCTCAAAATATTGAGAAGTAGTGATCAAGACATTGAAGAAAAGCAATCTACGTAGAAGACAAAATCTGAGGCATGCATGTGCTAAAGGACCT
>JANIJH010000001.1:4178786-4190596 GCA_024520975.1 Erythroxylum areolatum
AATACATCTATAGCACAATACATATACCAAAACACTCATTTAATTTCATTTATTATTTCTAAAGTCCACTTAAAAATTGGGGTCTAACAAGTTTCGTTCCAATGAGTATGAAAATGCTAAACTTTACAAGGAGAAGGTGAAGAGATGGCATGAATCTCATCTTAAGTAGAAAAAATTCAATGTAGTAGATGCAGTTTTGCTATACAATTCGAGGTTGAGACTGTTTCCAGGAAAATTGAAATTGTGATGGAGTGGACCTTTTATGATCACCTAAGTTGTGACTATGAAACTTAGAATTGGAAAATGCAAACAAAGAAACCTTTAAGGTGAATGGGCATCATTGCAAATCGTATCTTGGTGGAGTAATTTTGAAGGAAAAAGAAGTAATCTCTTTCCTTTCGAAAAATTGAACATGCTTCCAAGGTCGTAAGGTAAAGCTAATGACTGTAACTTAGCACATTTTATAGTTAGATTTAAATTAATGTGCAATTAGATTTGTTTTAAATTCCATAAATAAGTCTTAATGATTTGGACTATGTTGGCTTACTAATTTTCTTACTCTTTGTTAATCAAGTATAAGATAGGACAGCAATCTCAGTGTCAATTTGAGATTCCACCTCCGACACCATCACTACCTCAATCACCATGACGGTTCTATACTTTAACCCTTGTATTTTATTTTTATTGTTATTTTCAATTATTCTCATGTTTCTCATGTTTTGTTTGTTTGTTCTTCTCACATTAAGGACAATGTATTATCCAAGTGTGGATGTGTACATTATATGTTTTTATTTGAATGTGAATTTTGCATGCTAAATTTTAGTTTTGCTTAAGATTGTATGATGTGATTTGTGTGAATATGTCAATGGCTAGGACTTAATGGAATCGATTTAACTTTGAACATAGTCTTTTGGGTTGCTAAACTTTATTAACTTGAGAAATTAGTACTCTAAGTTGGTTCGATTTAATATGCATGTGAATTAAGATACAATTTTAGTTTATTCCCTTTATTAGTTCATTCCCTTTAGGAATTTACCACATTTATTTATAATTTTAAGTCAATCAAATTCATTGAAATGTTAGTCCTTTTTATGAGAATGATTAGCTTAAGAAATGAGCTAGGCAAGAATATATATATTAAAAGAAGAAGTGTTTTTCTTAAACAAATAACTAATTCACTGGCCCTTTTTCAAACAAATCGGGTTATGAATAGAGCTAGTAACTAGTTAAAAATGTGATGTAGCTAAGTAACTGGAGGACATTCATCACAAATGTTTGCCTTTGCGTCAAAAGGCTATAAGCACATTCCAATCAAGTTGCTTAATAAAAACATGGTTTAGTTAAGTAATTAGGGTATATTCATCACAAATGTTTGCCTTCGCGTCAAAAGGCTAGGTTTATGTTAATAAAATTAACAAAAATAATGTGTTGTTTAATAAATCCTACTGATCTTATAAATAACATTATTTCTTATGAAAAGTTTCTTAAGGATAGTTACAATTTTGATTGATCAAATAATTACCAATGTGTGTTTGTAAGTAATAGGAGTGAATGAATGTGACATTAAGTCCTGATTAGTATGTATATTTAGTCCAAAGTACATAAACACATATTTCATAAGTTAATAAGTAGAACAACGTGAGGGATTGTATTTGTAGTTAAATTTGTTTCGTGAAGTTTAATGTCATTGTCCCATTATTGCATATGTGTGTGTTTTGTTGTTAGTTCTGTTTGGTGTGTTTTTGTTTTACTTGTTTTGTCTTTGCTTGAAGACAAACAAAATTTTAAGTATGGGGATATTGATAATGTTAAGTTTTATAATGTTTTAGTGGGTAGTTTAGTATGTGTTTAGTAGTTAAATTGAATTCTTAGTGCATGTTTAGATTAGGATTGTGTTATTTAGTTAGACATTTGTATTTTGAGTGTTTTATAGGTTAGAGCATGTTATTGAGCTTAAATTTTGTGAAATTGAGATGCCTTAATGTGTTTGTTAGTGTTTCAATTCAAATATCGAAGAACGAAGAGAATTCAAAGGAAGCCTGGAGCAAAGCCCAGGGCCACGATTGTGACAAAAGCATGGAGGGTCTACTATGATCATGACAGAGAGCAAAAATTAAATGCCACAATTCTGGCAATATAGGCCACGATTGTGGCTTGTGTGACAGACAACGCGGAAAGCCTCCAAGACGTGACTTACCAAGGGACATTTGAAACTTTTTGGACTTGGAAAAACTCTAGGGTTTACCTAAAATGGAAAAGACTATATAAAAAAAAGAGAAAGAACTCCAACTTCTACAACTTTGGGAAAGTCTAAGAAGAAAGAAAAAGAAGAGAGAGAAGAGAAGAAAAGAGCGGGCTTTTGCTGTTGCTACTTTCTCGAGTCATCCCAATCCCGTCCAAGTGACATTTCCTTTTCATCTTTGTCATTTTTATTATTTGAATGTGTAAGATGCATATGATAATGTTGATGTATTTGGGATTGATGATGATGTTCTAACTTTTCTTCAAGGATTTAAACTTGATTCAATGTTAATCTAGTTGTTTTTTCTGTTAATTCATTTGGGTGATGTGATTATTTGTTATAACTTTATGTTTCAGTAATAAATCAAGAGAGTGAACCGAATACAAATGATTATGTTAGTTAATGAGAGTTAATTGACCTAATAGATAATGCAAATAATCAAATCCGTAATTATATAAAGAGAGATCTCATGTGAGGACCAGAATGTTTAATAGAATGTTGAAAATCTGATTAGGCTGTGGGCCGATTATTAATCGAGAGATTACATGTTCGATAATGTGACTTAATTAGGGTTTATCAATTAGGACTTAGTGATTATAACTCGAGAGAGAATAATCCACCCTTTGATAATATAAAACCGACACCACATTAACAAAAAGTGATTAGGTTTACATTGATGATAGGATAAATCCCTTTTACATAATTTTGGTAATTTTTCTTGAGTGATTTCCTATTATGAATTTGGTGGTGCTCAATATTCGATTTTGTTTGTGTCAATTTTACAAATTAATTTTCTGTCAATCATCTTCACGTATTTTCTTTTTTGTTCATTTTTATTTTCATTTCAATAATTTTTTAGGCCTTAAATAACTCAAAATTAGATTAGTTTGACAACTCCTCGAGAAATTGACACCTTACAAACTACACCCACGACTTGTGCACATATAGTATCTTGAGGGTTTTTAATAGATTAAAACTTGCCTCAACAAGTACCCTAACAATGTTAATAGTCAAGGTTCAATCTGAATGTCTTCTAAACATGAGGAATAATTTTAAATGTTTTGAAAATGTTACGATTTAGTTTAAACACTATGAAACATTAGGGTCTATTTTGTATACCAGTATAAACATTAGGATTCATTTTAGCTCTTTTGGCCTTTCTTCTTACCTTATTGTATCCTTCTTGAAATATAACCTTTTAAAAGTTTTTTAGGTTGACTTTCCAGAACCAATTTTATGAATATGATCAATGAACTCTTTACTGATTGACGTCTTGATCTTCCACCTTCTTTGTCACTTAGTTTTATCGAGAATATTAGTTACAATGTTTGCATCTTAACTAACATCTAGTTCCCACAAATCTTGACCTTGAATATAAGTCTCCATGCACAATTGGCAATACTTGTAGTTTGTGTCTAAACCCCATTTTGTGTATTAATATTGTTTCCTTTATTTACTAACTCCACATTGCAGATTTTTTCTTTGCAAAGATTTCTTATCACAACAATAAAAAAGAATAAGAAATAGCATAATCTTAGCCAAAATATTGATACCATGTAGAAAAAAAAATTCTTATTGAAGAAAAGAGAAATGAAACTAGAAGTTTGGAGAATGAATAACAAATTTTATTAAAGCGTACAAAGATTACAATATATGGTTAAATATATAAATTAAAAAATAACATATATTTTTTAAACAAATTGAATCCTATCAAATTAGAGTAAAATATTAACACTAACTATTTATCTAAGTTTATCCCAAAAAAAAAGGAACAAACAATTAACTTAGGAAAAAATAGTAACTTAAACAATACTTGGAATATAAATGACAGTAAACTTAAACAATAATATGAACCAATTTGTAGCATATGATAAGTTTGTTAAATTGTAATTAAGTGAAAATCTTCAATTTGACGAAGCTGCTTTGAAATTAGGGATGACAATGAGCTAACCCATAGGCTTAAATTTAGGTATTTTTAATGGTTCAGCACATGGACCAAATTAGGCCTAGGCTCATTCGAGACCCATGGGTTGGCCCATTGCCCTCTCTATTGGAAATGTAATGCTGTTTATTTTATTAATAGAACTCTCACAAAAAGATTGCCTTCCTATCTTTTTTATATTATAAAATCTTGAATGTATTGAAGCAATAAGTCCACTAGTTAAAGACAAATTAATTTTTATGAATCAATGAAGTAAAAAATGTTGAATATCTTATACTATATTTATTAATAAATATTTATTCATTATATTTTATTAAAATAAATATTTGAATAATTGAAATATAAATTAATTTACTACAATTTATTTTAATATATTTTAATTATTAAAATTAGTTTTATTATTTCTAATTAAATATTTTATATTTTAAAATTATTTTAAAATAATTATTTTAAAATTTAAGTATTTTAAAGGTACTTTAAATTTAAAATATAATTTCAAATATATTCATTTTTGTTTTAAATTAATACAAATAAATTGATTAATCAAATTATATCAATCATAATTCTTATCAGTAATTAATATTAAATAACTAAATGATATATATTAGTTAATAATGAAATCATATTATAATAAAAATGAAAATAAAATTTTAAACTAACTTTTATGGCTATTATAAGTTATAACAAATTGAACAAAGATGATAAAATTTTTTTAGTAAATAAAAATAGAAACAACAAGAAAATCAAACATGCCAGTTATTAAGAAATAAAAAAGAAATTCAAATATAAAACTGAGTAGCTAATCAATGGACTTTTGAGCATGCAGTTTTCTTATAATCATTGGAGCACCATGCTGCGGTCGAAGAGTGAGAACTTGGCGTGGAGCGTGGGAGTAAGAAGGGGAGAGCTGAAAAGAGAAGCTTCTCAAAATCAAGGTAATGGCCAACTTGACTTCCGTCAAAGCGAAGTTTTGGCCAATGCATATTCGAGGACCCCATCCAAATGGAATGTATGCCAGTTGATTGTTCGTTGCTTTTGCAATTCCTTCACTAAACCTCTCTGGTTTGAATTCACACGCATCATCTCCCCATATTTCCTTGTTCCTATGAATTAAGATTGTTGGAAAGAAAACCAGCGTTCCTTCTGGTAGTGTTAAATCCCCAATCTTCACATCTTCAGCTACACTTCGACCGAACTCAGAGACTGGTGGGTATAACCTCAGAACTTCGTACAATATCATGCTTATCTGCAGTTTATAATAATAGCTTAGAAAGATTTTCTTTTCTCACAAATATACAATAGTTACTTACAACTTTGAGACGATTCAATCCATCAAAATCTGGACTATCCGTGTCTCCAAATGCCTGGAAAGCCTCTTCTCTTGCTCGTTGTTGCCATGTTGGATGCATAGCCAATAGAACCATAGTCCAAAGAAGTAAAATGGATGTGGTCTCTTGGCCAGCCAAGTAAAAGAGCTTGCACTCTTCAACAACCTCTTCAAAACTCATTCCAGCGCTCCTTTTATTTTCATTTTCTTCAATTTCTCTCCGATTCGACTCCAGAAGCGTACCCAATAAATCCTGTTTGTTATCTCTCCCTAATACCCTTTCTTTCTCTCTTTTGCTGATTATGATGTTACCTATTAACCCTTGTATCTCTTTATCGATTGCTTTCATCCTCCTGTTGTTCTTTGTTGGCAAGAACCTACAAATAAGCGACATACTCTAGGATGCTGAGAGCTAGAAGTACATCAAGTTTCCCTTATACAAGAGAAATAGACGCTTGTGGTTTTAAAGGTATTCAAAGGAATCGACAACTTAATATATGTCAATGAACCAGCCAATAATTAAGTATATATATTACCTCCACCCTGGTATGTAAATCTTTTGTACGGCTTCCGAGGTATAGTCCACTTGTTCTGTGATGAGATCAAATATCTTTTTCCCTTCTTCAAAGCTGCTACCGAATGCTGCTCGAGATATGGCATCGCTTGTCAAGTTCTGAACATGAGGCCATACGTCAACCTCACATGAACCCTCCGGCTCTAACGACGTTAACTTCTCCCATCTGCTAATTATCATATTGCTGCTTTCATGAAATGCTGGTACCAGAAGCTGTTACACGCATATTTAACTATTATATAAATAATTATAAGATCAAATCCAAAGAACAACCGTTTAACATCCCACCATCTTTCAGTTTTCAACTGAAAATATTTTTAAAAAATGGCACAATCATTGATGATTATCAAACTGAAGCATGATATAGTTATATTGTATGAGACATGAAGGAGAGAGCTTGCAAATTGCAATTAGGTCAAAAGAATTAATAGAGGAGACGGGACACTGATGCATGTAAATGTAGTTCAATCACCTTTAGCTTCTCAAGATGGAATGCCGGAGTAACAATCCTCTTATGCTTTTCCCATTTGTGACCATCATACTGTGCAAGTCCACTTTGAAGCAACTTGATCATCGGGTTTGCGTTTATCTTTTGACATTCTCGAATTTTCATGGTTGCATCTTTGATATACTCGGGACTTATCAGGATTACCTTGGGAATTGGTCCAACCCACATAAAACAATCTTTACCTGCAAAATGTATGTAGATTGGAAGGATGTTATATATCGTCAACGTGAAAAGAAGATGGAATGTGAGTTGATGAGGTAAATATAAATAGGATGCATGAATGCATCAACAACATGGTACTGAATAAGGAGAGTATGTATCAGTGTGACGCACCGTAAGTCTGAACTGTCTGATGGGCAAATGGAATGACGCGAGACGATGGATCTTGTGAGAAATCAATAGGTGTGGACAAAGCTTTTTGTGTCATGAGAGTATTTGTTTTCCAGTCCCCATACAGGAAGCGGTACTGAGTGCCTCCAAGACCTTGTTGTCTTAGAAACTTTTCGACCCTCCTTGGCCTAAACCAAACCCAATCCACCATTCTCCATCCACAAGCTACTACAGCAACCAACACTATCGACACTCCAACTGATAATATTTCCATAATTAAGGTCTTAACCTCTTTTAACTTTGTTCACCACACAAGCACGGAGGGAAGTTTTATTCCCAGTCTCGATTGTATCTCACTCATCTAACCTAGCTGCTGGCTTGGCTGCCTTCATACAATGAGTTAAAAGCATTGGTATTTGTAAGCTAATCTTTTCAATATTTAGCTGAAATTTAAGAGGAAACGCTAACCAAACAATAAAGCACGAACTAAGCACGTTCACTTAAAAATGTAGTCAACGCCCTTGAGGTTGCACGACTTAACACGTACAGGCCCTTGCCGCTACTCATCTACGTTCCAAGCATCTAATCAATCCCTATATTGGTTTCTGATTAGTGCAAATGATCTTCTCATACCAAGAATACAGATAATGCCAGTTGTAAATATATGTATATGCAAATATATCATGCGTATACTGTTGAGTGCTTTGACACCTTCTAATTAAACTTTATTGTATCCATTGATTCATCCTTCCAATAAGCAAAATCATCGTCAAGATTCTGTAAATTGCTATAAAAAATCACGAAAAAGTTTTACTTCTAACGTGAACTTCACGAAAAATACCTACGAATTTTTTCTTGTTGAAAAATTGTTGTTTTCTATCCAAATTTCTCAATTATCAACATCTGGTTTGAATTTTTATTTAAAATAATTTATTAAACTCTTATACACATTTTTCTTTCATTCTTTTCTTCATTATCCTTTTTTTTCTTTTTCAAAAATAAAGATGAAAGTCATTGGGAACAGTTTTTAGAAAACATGAAATCTTGGACACCAATTAGCCGATTATAGGAGTATGACTAAGCAATATCAACTGCACGTTTACGAAAACATTTCTTTAAATTTTTTTAATAAATTCGTTAACAATAATACTGTATCGGGCTTAGCTCTAGTCTAATAAATATCGATACCATTCAATACAAAGTAACGTTTGGAATAATTTTATAAAATTAATAATCTCTCAATACATACAATTTTTTTTTTACTTTAATGATATATTAAAAAATTATAATAATATAAATTTGATATAAAAAATACTTCTTTATTCTTATTAATATTATTTTCATATATTTCTTATAAATTAAAAAAAATTTAATTTCAAAAGTTATTATAATATTTTTCATATTTATATATTAAAAAGTATATATTATTAATCTAAAATATATAACTTTTAAAAATATTAAATATGATTGTAATAAACTAATATATATAGACTATGCAAAAGTCTAATGGTATAAAAATTTATTTAATACATTCTTATTTGTAATTTTATTATTTATTAAATAAATTATAGACAATTTCTTCATTTTTTATGTATAAGTAACTATTATTTTATATAACAGAAATTTGAAGTTTTTCAATTTAGTCCTAAAAATTTTTAAAATCATATTCTGATTAGTATTATGATTATTGACCAGTATCGATTGGTATTAACAGAAAAATATGACATTGACCAATACTAGAATCTAATTAATACAAAATTTTCTTGTTCTGTATCATTTTTAGCTGGTACGATAAGTGTCAGCCGATACAAACTATTATTCTGAACAATTCTTGTGAATCACTATTCCTATAAAAAATGATGTTCAAAATATCCAACAATGCTTACCTTTTTTTACAATTTTTGTTCTTTTAAGTGTTATCGTTATAATTATCAATCATGCACTTTCTACGTACTCAATATAAATTTTCATTTCGATTAACAAATATTAAAATCTATCAACTGGTAAATATCAACAAACTCAAAAATTTGAGGTTATACATTCTCTTCCCTCTAAAATAAGTTTTATTATAAAAAAATAAATAACATAAAACTTCAAAGATTATTACCTAATATTCAAACTATATTAAAACTCCGCTAAAAAAAAGTATATTAAAACTCTAAAGGAAAGGATGTTACCTGTTTTTCGAAGTATAAGTCATTTGTCTTGTACTCTTCAGCACTTATAAGAATAAAACGTACATCCAAAATTAATTTCTACTAATTAAATCAAATTATATAATGACTTACTCAGTTTTATTTTCAAACATATCAATATATCTTATCATCATACCTTATGTTAAACCTAAGTTATGATACTAAATATGACACCCTATATCTAAACAAATTTATGATACTATTAAATTTGATTAAAAAAATTTGAAATATAAAATTTTTGGAAAACTCCCAAGATACCAAAAATTATAGGTTAAAGTCACAAATTTATTCAAGATTTCGTATAAAAATCTACAAGCCAATTGGATCAGGATTTGTTTATTACATTTGTTACTTAGTAATACGTTTATTGATAACTTACTGGGACTGTAATTTTTCAGTACAAATATATCATTTTTAAAACACTGACACTGACACATACACATTCATAATGAATCTTGTTCATGCTACACTGGTAACCTTTTATTGGCGATAGATGCGAAGAGTTAGACTAACTAGTAATAATAGCCGGCATGGGCTTTGATGTTTTGAGTGTAAATGACAAACAAGATTACCCTTAATTTGTAACCAAAGTTTTGGCGGGGCACTATAAAGATTAATAGCAGGATAATGATAGTTCCACTTCTATTTTTTAGTTGTAATTTTTAATTTTTAAATAAAAATAAAAATTTGTATGATTATTAATATCAGTATAGTTATATTTTATTATTGATGATAATTAAATATTAGATAAAACTTAAAGATAAATTAATTTTAATTAATTACATTTATTTTAATATCTTATATAATATTTATTAATAAATTATCCATAAAATTATTTTATTTTTAAATAAATAATCTAAAAATTAAATTTCATTTTAAATATATTTTAATTACTCAATCAAATTTTATTTAAAATGTATATATTTTGAGGATATTTTAAATTTAATTATATTTATTGAAAATTATTTAATTTATTTTATTATAAATTAAATAAAATTAAATAATTCATAATTTTTATTAATAATTAATTGAAATTGATTAAATATATAGTATAATATTAAATTAAATTAAATTATTCATAATTCTTATTAATAATCAATATAACAAATAATTAAATAATATATATCTAATTGATGCTAAACAAGATAATAAAAAAAGAAAAAAAATACTTTTTGTGGTTTTCATAAATTTTGAAAACTGAAAAAATCAAAACTAAAAAAAAAAACCAAAAAACTCAACCAAACATGATTTTTTACTAAATTTGAAAAAGAAATTAGAAAATAGAAAATCAAAAACAGAAATAACACAGCCCCTAAGAAATTATGACATGACCTCTGAGATTTACCGAAGGTTCAACAGCCTAATTACAAAGTATTAATTGAGCTTTCATTTATTATGTTTCAGCTATTAACAATTTGACTTAATTAACGGTTTCACTTTCTCTTTGTGCTAAGTTCCAACACAAGTTTTTACCATGCTAGGCTTAAACCTGGGCAAGGGCAAGAATGGCCCTACCCATGGCCCACTCTTATGAAGAACAAAATAAGGCCTACCTTTGACCCTTATAAAGAACAAAATGAGGCAAAATAAGATTTATTCTTGACCCTTATAAAGAACAGAATGAGACAAAATAAGACTCACTTTGGACCCTTATAAAGACCCTTTTATTATTTTGCCTAGAACCTATAAAATGTTAAGAACAACCCTATACTATGCTAGTTACTATTATCAGAAATCGTACTTTAGATTTCAGGTAACAAAACAAGATACCTAGTGCAACCTCTACTATAAATTCCTATAACAAGTACAAACAAGAATTTACAATTTTATGGTTATACTTTAACTACCAATTCATTGAATTCATCCATTATAGTTGCTATAAACATAAGTAGTGTAGGAGGTGGAATATGGGTAGAGGATTTATGAAATCTAAAATTTCCCTTTCTATTACATCAAAATTATTTAGTATCTAGGTATTTATATAACTCAACACATAATTCTAATCGCTTTCTAGATAATTCCTAATTAATAACTTTTAGAGACACTCAAAAGATAAGTACATAAATGTCACTTGATAACTTGGGACTTCTAAAAGACTCATCTAGAAAAATATTAGAACTTGAAAAGTCATCAGTTACTCTAATTCAAAACTTGGTTTAATTTCCAACATTGCCTCCCTTAAACCAAGTTTCTAGAATTCACCTTTCCAAGCATGTTCTTTAACTTCATAAACAATTCATCCATTAAAGGCTTTGTGAAAATATCAACTACTTATTCCCCAATAGGACAATATTTAATCACAATGTCCTTTTCTGTAATTAATTCACAAATCTTGTGCACCTTGATGTCAATATGCTTAAAACAACCATGGAAAACAATATTTTTTGATAATGGAATCGCTGATTTATTGTCAAAGAAAATAGACGTCGGCTCTTTTTAAAGTGAATCACATGTTAGTACAATGCTTACAAAATGATAACGAATACACAAAAGGGGGGTTGAATTGTGTATTCCCCTTTTTAAAAACTCTTTCAAAACTGTTTTGTTAAAAAAAATTATTTTACATAAAACTTCAGTAAACTTGTGTTAATCAAAACTTTGAAAAACTTGTTTCAAAATTTAAGTAATAACAAAACTTTGAACTTTAAGAAAGATAGAGTAGAGAGAAGTTGACACAGCGATTTTATACTGG
>JANIJH010000001.1:4212849-4225115 GCA_024520975.1 Erythroxylum areolatum
GCCCAATTTTGTTATGGATTGTGGTTTATTAAATGGCTAAATACTGTTGAGTGTTTTATTATTACTAAAAATACAAAGTGGGCCCAAATTGTTTACTGATCCCCGCACATATGATCATATTCAAAAAAAATTATACTGAGTGTTTTATACTAAATGTTTGACTGTATTCGAGTGCTCTAGCATATCACTCTCGTGAGGCGCGGACTCGAATATCACCCACAATATCGGGTTCGGGTCCTGCGGGAGTGGGGTGCTACACAACCATTCTTTTTTTTTTGTAATTTTGTGACCTTCTACCATTGATTTCTAATTACCTCATTGAAACTAGGACTATCACTCTTTGAAAACCGCAATATAAAATTTTTAAGCTAAATAGAGGACACATGCACCCTCATATATGCTTCCAGGTTCTATCATTGATGGGCTTTGTAGTCTACTTTGGTTCAACTAAACCAAACCATTTGTTCAAAAGGTCAATTCATTCTTTTTGACTCAATTATTGACTAGTTCAAACTAGATGTAAGTGTCTTCAAGTGACTCAATTCCTCTTTTGTGGTTCGTTTTGCCTAAGTTGATTGATTTTGTAACCATTTTACACTCTTTGGATATTTAGACTAGTATACATAGACTTGATATTACCACACCCATTATTGTTTCAGTTCAAGATACTAAAGATGTATTTAGGGATTAAGAAATATCTAGTTTTTTGAAAGGTCACAAATTATGATGTTATATTACAAGTGATTTTTTTAAACCTAGGAGAACCAAGGAGAAAATCCTAAGAATTCTAGAATTTATTAGAAGAATGAGATTGCAAAAATTATAAAATTTTCATATGGTTCCACACAGACACATGAGCTAATAATCAAACAACAATTTGGTCATTTTGGAATTGAAAACCTAGATTTTTATGTAAAATGTTACTCTGTATCCAATATTGCTCATTAGTTTTAGTTACTAGGTAATTGCATCACATAAAATAGGAAGTTAGACAATTTGTATATGATTTTGTTCCATAATTACAAGCTATCTGAGACTAACTTGCTACCTTTAATCCAAAATGGCATGATTTAAAAGAAGTTGACTTATATGCTAAATAATAAGATCACATGAATATAATCAAACTCTTGATTTCCCTTCATATGAATTTAAACTAATGTATAGTTCTCTTTTACATTGTGATCCGTTATAAAAAATAGAGACAATTATTGTTGATCTTATATTTGAGGAGACCAAGTTAGCTACACTAAAATCTCATTAGTCCTTTGACAATGTCTTAGCTATTGTAGGATCTACATGTTCTCATCCTCTAAGAAAGGGAAATTGTAATTATTGAAGAAAACACTACATATTGGTTATCTGAATGTTCAACCAAGCTACTAAAAAAGGTTCCTAAGTAAAACTCTAGTTAAAAATAATGCAAGCCTTCTTCTTTCATTGTTGTGGTCACTAAGGATTCCAGTAAGCCTTTTGAGTTTGAAATTGTTAATCTTTTTGATCAAGTTATCCTTGATACCATTAAATAAAAACTTCTTTCTTCTCAATATGGTAATTATAAAACCCTAACCATGTTTTTCATTGTAAGTACTAGATCTTATTATCTTGATTCTATATATTGCAATTATATGAGTTTTATACATTTATTACGAAAAAATAAATAGTCAGTTTTCCATACACCTACTATACACATTATTGATAATTGTACTATATTTTTTAGTCATGTTAGTACAATGTTTACATGTAACCTTATATTACTAAAGACCTTCTTAGTTTCAAAGTTGTTACTTAACCAAATCTCTATTTATCAACTATATGAAATTGGTCTTGATGTTCATTTTACAAGTTATGGTTTTCATGTAGGATTGAAAGACGAGGTAGATCTTTGGGATATGGCATAATGAAGGATAATTTTTTGAGTTTACTTCACTTTATCTATCATCGAGTTAATCTAGTTATAGTGTCATTATTAAATTTGAAACTTAACACTCCAATTTTGTATATGTTTCTTTTCAACGTTTGAATGCTTTAATTTCTAGTATTTTTCTAGGATTTGTTAAAGAAGAAACATGTTGATTATTTATCTTATTAGTTAGCCAAATATTATGGTTTCTCTTTTAATAATAGCAATCTATTTTATGCTTTCTCATTTAATAATAGCAATCTAAGTCACATTACGATATTTAAGGCCCTTTTCTTATTGCTACAATGTGAGATTTTAAATATTTTTTATCTTTTCTAATGAATTTTATTGATGTATTTGGATTTACTTGATGCATACAAAATTGGACTTGCAGGATATAAATGCTTAGTTTGCTTAATGGACAAAAATTAAATTTATAAAATAATTAAAGTCTTTAGAACTAATAATACCTTAGACTGTAAGGATACTTCATTCTTTTCTCTCATTTCCCAATATAGTCTAATGTTTAATCACTTTTGTCCAAGTACTCCCAATAAAATGGCAGAGCTAAAAGGAAACATATATACATTCTTGATATAATTAAGGCCTTACTTATAGTTGTAATATAATCAAGGCTTACTTTTTCCTCTTATCCTGAGAATTTTTAAAAAGAAGTAGCTCTTACTAATGTTTGTACTATGAATTGTGTTTCCTATGCTATTATATGTAATAAATCTCCCTGTGAACATCTTTGTTACTGTACTCTTGAATACAGTTCCTTTCGAGCTTTTAGTTATATACGTTTTGTATTTCTTTGGTCACATGAACATTTCAAATTGGAAGCTTAAGCCCATTTATATTATTTTATAAGTTATCAAATTGACCATAAGGGATATAGATGTTGAGATCATTTCTTTAGACTTCCCTATATCTTTAAATATGTGACCTTATATGAATATAAAATGTTCTCATCCTTTTCTTTCTTCTAAGTCTCACCTTCCACTTATTTCTTTACTATTCCCTCTATTAATTTATTCACTAATAATATTGACTTACCAATTTTTATGTGAGTCTCTCCCAATTGTGGTCTTAAAGAATGAAGACCACCTATCGAACTTGAGGATCTAGCTCTGTTAGAGGATCCAATTTCTCCCAAATCATTCCAGTCATCACAAACTATAAAGCGAATACACTCCATTATCATGATAATCTTATGTTGTAAATCTTCCTCATCTTATATACAACCCTATTAACTCAACCATCACTTCCCTCTAAGAGCCCAAGAGTTATAAAGAAGTTAATACTAATATTTTGTGGCATTAAGTTATGAAAGCATAATTACAAGCCTTAAAGAAAACTCATACTTAGAGATTTAGCCTAACTTCCTCCAAGAAAAAGTTTAATGGCTATAAATGGGTCCATGAGATCAACACAAAAGCAAATGGTACATCAGAACATTTTAAAGTTTGGCTTGTTGTTAAAAGATTCATTCAAGAGTATGATATTAACTATAAGGAAACCTTTGCCCCTTATAGTTGTTGCTGCCATTCATAAAGAACATTATAAAGTTTGGCTTGTTGTTAAAAGATTTATTCAAGAGTATGACATTAATTATAAGGAGACCTTTGCTCCTCATAGTTGTTGCTACCATTAATAAATGACAATTATTTTGAATGGATTTCAAAAATACCTTTCTCAATAGTAACCTTTCTAAACTAAGCGTATATATGCCCACTTCTAAGTTATGATTATCCTCCAAATACTATTTGTCACTTTAAAAAGGCTCTTTATGATCTTATACAAGCTTCTTGAATGTGGTTTGCCAAATTTAGCCCTATTGTTCACCAACTTGACTTTATTTCCAATCCCTATAATAATTTCTTGTTTGTTTAATATATATATAAGGTTACATGCTCTTATTACTCTATGTAGATGATATGATCATTGCTGATGATAAATTTCGTGGTGTTTCAAATGAAAGATCCAAGACATCTAATATATATCTTTGGCTTAAAAGTCCTTATATGATGATTCATACTACTATCTCTCATAAATAAAATATATTACTGATCTCTTTTTTGCCATAGATATAAGTGATAACAAAATTATGACCATCTTTATTGAGAGTGATGTTCATCTCACATTATTAAGATGACAAACCTCTAGATGACTCTACCTTGTATAAACAACTTATGGGAAGTTTGGTATTCGTTATAGTTACTTGTCTTGATATAACTTATACAATCCATATTACGAGTTAGTTTATAATAGTTTCCCAGATTACTCATTATATTACAGTGCTTAATAGTCTATAACATGTCAAATGTACCCTGTTCCATGGTATCCAACTCTTATGATTATCCTATTCTTTAGAGATCTACAGATATTCGAATATCAATTAGACTAGAGATTCTACCAATTGATGCTTTACAATTGGATTTTATTTCTTTCTTAGTGATTCTCTTATGTTATGGTTAAGTAAGAAACAAACTAATATGGCTCATTCTGGTATTGTAGTTGAATATTGAACCTTTTTGGAAGCTACTTTTAAACTTCTGCTGTTACGTTGGTTATTATATGATATAAAAATTGAACGTTAATTCGTCAACCACTGTTATTTATTATGATAATAATCATATAAAGTGTCATTCAAATTGTTCAAAATAATGTATTTTATGAACAAATAGAATACATTAAATACGATTTTCACTTTATTTATTATCATTTTTAGTTAAGAAGTATCTCTTTTGTCCCTTATCATCTTGTGATCAAATAGTTGATAACTTCACTGCAACTCATATATCGAACCGATTCAATAAGCTAATTAAAAGCTCAAGCTGACTTCATTCCCTTCATCCTGAGTTGGAGGGGAGAGGTGTTAGTGAAACAAACTATAATGACGCCAAAACATAATTGATTGCACAACATTAGCAAAATATTTGGATAAATAATTTGTAAATAATCTTTTAATTATTTACTTTATTCATGTTATAATAACTTTGGAAATTGTAAATAGCAAGAGTATTCCGCTATCACAAGTACTGGAAATTGTTCGTCTAAACTTCTATATCTGCAATGGAATTAAAGTCTAGAGAAGGCGTAAACTTAGATCGAAGGTTGGCGAAGCCAAATTTGAACCAAACTGCTCTATGGTCTATGATGTCGGCAGAAAAATTTGCAAGTTTAAATCAAGAGATTAGTAATTGGATCGTCAATATTTAAATCATGGAGTGATTCTGGTTTCGTGAAACTCGTTTGAAATTATAGCATAGTGTTGGCGACATTGTTTTAAGATGGAAGATAGGCAGTCACATCATGGGACAAAGTGTTGCGGTCGCCTCTTTTGGCGTCAGGATAATGGGAATAAAGAAAAAGAAATGACAATATACCTTCCAAGTTGCAAGCCGCATCCCAGTTTTTCCGATTTATCTTAGGCTTTAAAACCAAAGAGATAATGGATAAATATCACCACTTTTTGACAATTCTGTCTTATCACAATACTTTAAGTCTTCTCAAGATTGCTTACACTGAATAGTATGGAATATTGACGAAGAAAAAACAACAAAAAAGGTAACTTTACAGCTTCTCGGGCTCGCAAAATCCGTAACGCGCTACATATTTCTGGTATATACTTCGCATCATGTCCGAGGATGTTCGGCATGCTTCCACTGAGTTGGATTGAGACTTGAAATTGAAACTTGGAGTATCTGCTCTGACTCCGTCAAGTATAATAGTGTACAAGACGCTCTCAAAGTTCTGCGTCTACCCTACACTGCCATGCACAAAATGCATGAATGTTCATCACCTAAAAACAGGATTGCATGTGTTCTTAATGATTATCAGGAGCATATGATTCATATAAAGGGTATAGGAATAAAAACCACTTCAAATTAGCCCCATCTTTAATCAGATAAGCCAAATTCTACCGTCAACAAGAAAGCTCTAAGCTTGATTAGTTTCATGAAAATTGTCATTCTCAAATATCTAACATAGAAGAGTCGAAGGCCCGACTCAGGATACTTAATTATCCGGAAAATAGGATAATGTCATTCACACTACAGAAATTTCTGTTAGATGTGGTCCCTTATATGGAAGGACACTATTTTCAATAAATGTGACATTGACTTCGATATTGTATTTGTTGAAAACCAAAAGAAGACATGTGCATTTGTTGAATTTACAGTTGTTTCATGCAGTGGAGTGCCTATATAAGGCACTCCTTGCTTCGTACAAAAACAAACAAAATACTTTCAAGAAAATCATAACAAAGCAATGCTCTTAAATTAGGAAATATTTTTTTCAAGGGTTGATGAGTGACAAAATAGTGAGGTTAGTATTTTTAGGTCGAGAAATATCTTGTGAGCTACTATTTTGATTTTATTTCTATATACTTACTATTTGTAATAGTAGAAGAATTATTCTGAATTTTGTTCGTGAACGAAGCCTAAAATTAAAGGTGAATCACGTTAAATATTTTGTGTTCATTTAATTTTTTCAAAAAATATACTCGTTGTACCCATCAAGTGGTATTAGAGCTGTGTTTTTTTTTATTGAAGATATTTTTTGAGAAGTAGCACGTCACAAAGAAGACAAAATTACAAAGAATTTTTTGACTTGATCCGTTCGAGAAGCTGACGTAAAACGGCAAGTTGATGAATAGTAATCTCAAGTTTTTTTAATTTGAAAGTTACAAGGTGACGACACTGTAGATATCCCTGCAATATTTACAGAGTCCCACGATACTATTCCAATAGGGTCCTATGACATTATTCTAGTGAGTACTATTCACACATTATTATTTACCGGGTCCCATGGTGAAAATTTAGAAGATGTCTTTTCTGTCAAATTTTGACCCCTTGATTTCATCTTTGAGGTTGATTTTTTCAAATAGCAAAATGATCAATCTAAACAGTATTAACTACTGTATATTGTGTACCAAGATGAAGAATTTCTTGATGATTACAAAAATACATTTGCCAGTATTTTCGACAACTAAATCGGAGGAGATGTCCAACGAAGATTGGGAGTTTGAGCATGAATGAGAGTGTAGTTATATTCGACAGTTTGTCGATGATAATGTGCATAATCACATTTGTAATGAGATTCATGCAAGAACGTTACAAAATAAGCTAGAGCAGTTGTATACTTCAAAGACTAGTAACAACAAATTGTTTTATCTGAAAAAATTGATGCATATAAAATGCCAGGAAGGTACTTCTGTAGCTGATCATTTATACAATATGGAAGAGATGGTTGATCAGTTATAAAAAAATGGGTATAAAATTTGACAACGAGGTGATTGCTCTAATGATGTTAGCTTCATTACCAAAGTCTTGGGAGATTTTGAAGGTGTCTTTGACAAATAGTGCACCAAATAGCATATTAAATATAAAGTTTGTTAAAGGCATTATACTAAATAAAGAGATGAGATATAAATCACAGTATGCAGCCTCTTCATCACATTCAGATGTTCTACTTATGGAAAATAGAGGAAGGAGTCAATCCAAAGGTCCAAAGTCCAGAGACAAGAGCAGAGGAAAGTTAAACAGATATGCAAATGTGGAATCCTATTACTGCATGAAGAAAGGCCACATTAAGAAATTTTGTCGAAAGTTGAAGAAGGAAAAAGGCAAAGATGTGAAGAAAGACGAAACAGTTATGATAAACAAATTAACATTGTTGATGCATTCAACCTTGTTATTGATACAAAGATAGTCAGCCTAGTATCGCAAGAAACAAGTTGGATAGTTGATAGTGGAGCTACTGTTCATATTACATCTCACAAACAATTTTTCTTATCTTACACACCTGGAAATTATGGCGTTATTAAGATAGCAAATGGAAATCTGTCAAATGTTGTTGGCAAAGAAAATGTTTCTTTAGAGACAGCGAATGGTTCAAGACTGTTGCTGAAAGATGTCAAGTGCATTCTTGATATGAGTCTGAACTTGATTTCTGTAAACATGCGAAGGTTTCCGAATACTTTGGGAAACAAAAAATGGAAGCTTGCTAAAGACTCCTTAGTAGTGGGCAGAGGTCATAAGCACTTATGACTGTATATGATGCAGGCAAAGCTCTCTAGTGATGTTGTCAATACAGTGTAGAAAGATAATACAGTTGATTTGTGGCATAAAAGACTGGGTCACATTGGTGAGAAAGGTATGACTCAGCTTGTAAAAAGAATATGCTATCTGGTCTGAACCAGATACATCAGAAGAAATGTGCAGATTCTCTTGCAGGGGAACAAAACAAGTTTTCTTTCTAGAATTCTCCTCCATCCAGAATGAAGAATATTCTAGATCTATTCACTCAGATTTATGTTGACCATTGTCAAAGTCACTTAGTAACGTGTAGTACTTTGTGACTTTTTTTTATGATCATTCTAGGAAAATATGGGCCTATACTTTGAAGATTAAAGATCAAGCGCTAGATGTGTTCAAACAATTTCATGTCTTAATTGAGAGACAAACTGGGAAGAAGTTGAAGTGCATCCTGACAGATAATGGCAAAGAGTATATTAGATTATTTGATACTTATTGTAAAAAGCATGGTATTAGACATCAAATGACACCACTAAAAACACCACAATTGAATGGTATAGCTGAGAGGATAAATAGGACTTTGATGGAAAGAGTCAGATGTCATTCAAAATTGCCTAAGGCATTTTAGGGTGAAGCTTTACTTGCACCTGTGTATACATTAAATCGTTCACCATGTGTTTCTATCTACTATAAAGTTCCAGAAAAAATGTGGTAAGGAAAGGATATTTCCTATGATCATTGGCGGGTCTTTGGTTACAAGGCCTTTGTCTATATTCCTAAAGATGAAAGGAAAAAACTTGATGTCAAGACAAGATAGTGTGTATTCATTAGCTATTTTGGCTATAGGTTTTATGATCTGGTGTAGAAAAGATTTATCAGGAGGCATGATGCTATGTTTGTTGAAGATCAAACTATTGAAGATATCAACAAGGTAGAGAAGGAAGTTCCAAACTATGATGATGACTTAACAAGCTTCCGATTGAATCCTCCAATAGTGGTGCCTAGACAAGTTGGAGATGAAGTACAGAATGATCAGCTAAAAGCTGATAATGCAGATGCCTCCAATGAAGTTGAACCAAAGGATGATAATGGTATTAATATTCAACCACCAGCACCTGAAGATTCTCCAGTCCCATTACGAAGATCAAGTAGAAATAGACAACTATATATTAGATATCCACTTAATCAGTATGTAATGCTGACTGACAGGCGAGAACTAAAAAGCTTTAATAAAGCCATGAATGATGAACACAAGAAGAAATGGAAATAAGCCATGTAAGACGAGATGAAATCTTTGCATGAGAATAAAATATTCAAGCTGGTGAAGTTATCAGAAGGCAAAAGAGCATTGAAGAATAAATAGTTTTTCAGGATCAAATAAAAAGAACACAACGACCATCCTCGATTCAAAGCAAGATTAGTGGTCAAAGGATTCAGACAAAAGAAGGGTATTGACTTTGACAAGATATTTTCACCAGTAGAGGAAATGACATCCATATGTACAATGCTAGGGTTAGCCGCAAGTTTTAATTTGGAAGTTGATCAAATGAATGTCCAAACTGTCTTCCTACATGAGGATTTGGAAGAAGAGATATACATGGAGTAGCCAGAGGATTTCATAAACAGGGGGAAAGAAGATTATGTTTATAAACTAAAAAAGAGTCTATATGGTCAAAAATAGACACCAAGACAATGGTATAAGAAGTTCGAGTCTGTTATAGGGGAGGAGGCTACGAGAAGACTACTTCAAATCACTGTGTATTTGTGAAGAAATTCTCTGATGATGATTTTATTATTTTATTGCTTTATGTAGATGATATGTTGATTGTTGGTAAGAATGTTTCTAGAATCAACAATTTGGAAAAACAACTGAGTAAGTCTTTTGCCATGAAAGATTTGGGATCAACAAAGCAAATTCTTGGCATACAGATTATTAGAGACAGAAAGAAACTATGTTTGTCACAAGAGAAGTACATTGATAAAGGACTACAAAAATTCAAACTGGACAAAGCTAAAGCGATTAGTTGTCCTCTTGCTAATCACTTTAAATTAAGTTCTAAAGAGTGCCCTTCTACAGATAAAGAGAAGGAAGAAATATCCAGAATTCTATATGCTTCAGCAGTTGGAAGTTTAATGTATGTCATGGTTTGTACAAGGCCAGATATTGCTCACGCAGTTAAAGTTGTGAGTCGTTTCTTTTCAAATCCTGGAAAGGAACATTGGGCTGAATCAAGTGGATTATCAGGTATCTTCGAGGGTCATCTAAAATATGCTTATGTTTTGAAAGAGCAGAACCTGTATTAGCTAGTTATACAGATGCAGATATGGCTGGAGATGTTGACTTGAGAAAATCTACATCCGATTACTTGATTACTTTTGCAGGAAGAGCTGTGACATGGTAATCAAAGTTACAAAAATGTGTTACTCTTTCTACAACAGAAGTGGAGTTTATTGCAGCAACGGAAGCCTGTAAGGAGTTGCTATGGATGCAGAAGTTCTTTAATGAACTTGGTATCAAGTAGGAATAGTATCAGCTAATTTGTGACAGTCAGAGCGCTGTTTACTTTGGTAAGAATGCCTCTTTTCACTCATGATCAAAACACATTGATGTGAGATATCACTAGATTAGAGATGTGATGGAGACGAAATAATTACAGTTAGAAAAAATTCATACTGACAAAAATGGAGCAAACATGTTAACCAAAATTTTACCAAAAGGTAAGTTCGAGTACTATCGATCAGTAGCAGACATGATAGAGCCCTCTATATAATTGGAAGGGGGAGATTTGTTGGATGTTAGTCCGTCACATGGAGGGACATCATTTTTATCGAATGTGACACCGAATTCGGTGCTGCATTTGTTTTTTAAAAAAAGGAAGATAGCTTTATTTGTTGAATTTGCAACTGTCTCATGCAGTGAAGTGCCTATATAAGACACTCCTTACTTCATACAAAAAGCATACAAAATACTTTTAAGAAAACTAGAGCAAAGCAACACTCTGACGTTAGGAAATATTTTCTTATAGAATTGATAAGTGATAAAATAGTGAGGTTAGTATTCTTAGGTCGAGAAACATCTTGTGAGTCACTATTTTAATTTTATCTCTATGTACTAACTATTTATAATAGTAAAAAAATTATTCTAAATTTTATCTATAAACGTAATCCAAAATTAATAATAAACTACGTTAAATATTTTGTATCTCTTTTACTTATTTGATTTTCTAAAAATGGTGTACTCAATGCGCCTTTACTTATTTGATTTTCTAAAAATGGTGTACTCAATGCGCCTGACAATTTCCTGTGGAGTGGTAGTTGTCCCTTCTACTTTCTTTCACCTCGCACAGCGAACGCGCTAAAACATTCGGAGGTGGAGCAACGTTGACATTAATTTTAAATTGACAGTTTTTAGCTATTAGGTATAACTACGTAAAACTAGCCTTACTGGAAGTTATTGTTGTTGTAATAAGGAGCAATATTACACTACGTGTAAATTACTAAATTATAGTTACTATTCAATACGTCATTTAATTAGTTTTAGACGTAGTTTTCTTTAATTTAAAGTACAAATATATTTAACCAATATAAACTTATATACTACATTTACGATAGCATCCACGTCAATTTTGGTAAAATGTTGGTGGATATCGTGCAGTTGTCAATCATCAAAGCCTCAGGCTCGTTTACGTGAGCAAATATGTACACGTCCTGACCAATCCAAAAAGTAAAGCACATAAAGTTGAACGTGTTACTCAACTTGTACCCAGTCAATTTCAGGATAGCATCGATCGAGTTTTTATTTATAGAAAGATAAAAGGCGTAAACTTCCTTTTTATTTTGTTTATTCATTAAAAAATGTTTTATTATTTTTAAAATAATTTAATATATTAAAATTTAAAAGATTTACAAAAATTGTGTCAAGTAATTTTAATTAACATTGTTACAAAATTAATTGCTGCTTATATAATAATAGTCTTATAATTATCATAATTTGACCATATTACCAAAAAATTAATAAATTAATTTTAAAATGTTTAATAAACTTTTTAATATAGAAGATATTTTAAAATAACTAAAGTAATAAAAAATACTCGCTGCGTTTGGTTGCTGTCTCCAGTAACTGGAGGTGGAACGGAACAGGATAGAATAGAAAAAACACTGGAGACAGTGAAGTGTTTAGTTGTGGTGGACAGAATAGAAATTTATGTCTTCGTCTCGAGAACAAAATGTGTTTGGTTGCAGGGGACAGAACGAAAAAATAGTGCAAATGACAAATATGTCCCTGGTCCTTAATATGATTTGAAATATGTAATTCATTGATACTT
>JANIJH010000001.1:4225215-4240668 GCA_024520975.1 Erythroxylum areolatum
AATAATAATAATAATAATAATAATAATAATAATAATAATAATAATAATAATAATAATAATAATAATAATAATAACTAAACATTAATAAACATAATAGTATAAATTATAACTAAACATAAACATATAAGAGGTGACGGTGCTTAGAGCTTGGAGATAGAGATGACTTGTTCCTGTCCTTTCTTTTTGGAGAGGACAGAAATTTGTGTCCCTGTCTCTCGAAAATAGAGGATAGAGATGAAAAAATAAAAAGCAAACACTACAAAGATAAGAATTTTTCTATCTTGTCTACCATCCCCATCTCTGGAGACACTATCCAAACGCAAGGTTGGAGTAAGTTAAATCACAATAAAACTTGCATTTATCACTTTCTAAATAATATCACAAAAGTGAGTGCACAAGCTCCATCAATTTCTACAACCGTGAAAAGATGTTAGCAATTTCAAAAGCATGGGAGTGCTTCAGGAGTACTCATGCCCTTGTGGAAGAAGTGCCCAAGGCTATTTCCTAAATACAATATATCGACACCATATGCTAAAATTTGTGTCATCATCAGAATAATGACTGTTATCTCTAGTGTTGTGTTGGGAGTTGGGACCAAGTTATACCATAAAGAGGAACAGCGTCTGCCCTTGGCCAAGCCTCTACTTTTTGTCTTCCTCTAGAACCAGATTTTGTCCTGTAATTTCCCTCCAACAACCCCATCTTATCGTTTTTTCTTTTACAAGCATCTCGCTGATGCCAAATTGAGCCACTTTTGTTGATCTTCTCCTAGCCTTTTTCTGAGTCTTTCAGGCTTTGAGCTTGAAGCAGAATAATGGGTCTTCTTCCATCTCCTTCGCCTTACCAGAGTGAAAAAGATGAAGAATCTTATCATCCAAGCTCCAATCACCTCTATTCAGACTCATCAACCTCATCTCTCTCATCTCAGCCTAGTCTACCTTCTGTTCCTTCACTAACCGCACCATTTCCTCATCAGAATGATCAAAACTTCACCATTCACCATGAGTGTGTTGCCACTCTCAAAGGCCACTCCTCTTATGTATCTTCACTTGCTCTGGAGGGCAAGTTTCTCTACAGCGGCTCTTCTTATAGCGAGATAAGAGCTTGGAGACAAGACCCTTTTGATGTTGAGAATCGGACAGGCGATATTGTTGCTATTAGCAACGGGGCCGTGAAGTCTATAGTTGTATCAGGAGATAAACTTTTCAGTGCCCACCAGGATTTTAAAATCCGTGTATGGAAAATTGATACCAAGAACGATCAACGATACTACAAATGCATAGCTACACTTCCTACGGCGTGTGATCGTTTCTTAAGGCTCTTTTCAGAGAAGAATTACCTGCAGGTTAGAAGACACAAGAAGTGCACTTGGGTGCATCATGTTGACACCGTGTCAGCACTAACAATGTCGACGGATGGCTTACTTCTGTTCTCTGCTTCATGGGACAGAACGTTCAAAGTTTGGCGAACATCAGACTTCAAATGTTTGGAATCAGTGAGGAACGCACACGAAGATGCTATTAATGCCATTGTCTTATCTAGTGAAGGGCTTGTTTATACAGGCTCGGCAGATAAGAAAATCAAGGTTTGGAAGAAGCTATCAGGAGAAAAAAAGCACTCTTTCATGGCCACAATGGAGGCTCACAAGTCAGCTGTCAATGCTTTAGCTCTTAGTACTGATGGGTCCGTCCTATATTCTGGTGCTCGTGACAGATCAATACTCGTGTGGAAAAGAGAAGCTGGTGTCGCCATCGATGCCGGTGGTCTGCGCATGGTGGTGGCCGGTGCCCTTAGAGGACACTCAAAGGCAATCTTGTGCTTGGCTATTGTCTCAGATTTGGTTTGCAGTGGCTCTGCTGATAACACCATAAGGATTTGGAGGAGAGGAACGAAGGAGAACTATTGTTGTTTAGCAGTTTTACAAGGCCATACAAAACCAATTAAGTGTATAACTGCAGCCATCGACACCAATAATGGCTCTGATTCTAGTACTTGTGTAGTTTACGGTGGCAGTTTGGATTGCGATATTAAAATCTGGAAAATTCAGGTTTCGATTCTTTAGAACAATGGTGTATTCGCTCTGGAATCTTTTAGATAGAGATGAGAATTGTTTAATTTTGATTTTCTTTTTCACATAAAGTGAGTGTTACTCTTACTATTGCTATCATGAATGAAAACGTGAAAATAACAGTCTTTATGTTCTTATAAACAAGATGATTTTTCAGCTTTCCAATCCTTAAAATCGAGTTGACAAAGTGATACACTTTTAATCTAGAAGATATGAAGATTTCAACTTTCAAAAGGCTAAAGGAAAATTAGCCAATTACAGCTTCAGCTAATCCTTTCTTTACTTCGAAAATCCGTTTCTGTGACTACTATCATTATCATTTTGCCCCTGCTTCTCCAGCCATCGGATATTCACAGTGTTTAGGGCTATGACCACGTACCCTTCAGATCTTCATAGCGTCAGCCAAAATCCATTAGACGTCAGTCTGCCAGCTATTCTCATTATGTCTCCCCTGTTTGTAGCCTAGACCTGTCTCCCTTTCGCCATATGTACCCGAGACAACGGAGCAGATCTGCTGCTCCCAAATTGCTATTTCCTGTTGCACTTCTAAGATTTTAGCTATTCAACTTATTGTAATAAATGGTTGGGATTTATTAAGTACAGGAATTTTGGGAACTGTTCGCCGAGACAACTGCCACCGCCATCTACATCCCTTGGGTCGTGATAGATGCCATCTCCATTTTTTGTGTGGTTATTGTAGCAGTATGTTTCTCCATCTGTTTGTTATCGCCATTCGATCAATCTCTGTTCAAAATTTCCACTTTTATACGTGTTTATTGCCATGCGTAAGTCTTTAGTTCCTCTCACCGTCGCATGTCAGCAGTCGTTCTCTATAGCCACCGCTCTTTCGTTCTACATCGGTGGCGCTCTGCTTCTGTCACTTATGTCAGCCTGTGATCTTCGACTCAGTCAACTCCCATTTTCTCCAATCTTTGTTTTACTTTAAGAAAAATAGGTGCACCTTAATTACCAAGAACGTTACACCTCCGCACGTGTTTTTTTAACTAGTTCACCTTGGAGAAATGTGGTATTGGAAAACCTATTTTAACTATTCTGACCAGCCGAAGCTATAAGCTTCGCGTGCAAGGAACGTTTTTATATATATATATATAGGTCCCAACCTTTAATGTATTGTTACAAAAGATATCACTCACTTAACTAAAGAAATAGATGAAACATATGAAAATTTTGTAGATTGATTTGAAAATTAAGATAGAAAGTTTGTCAGATCATCAGTTCATGACATAGTTTTGTAATACTCCTTTTATTCATATTCAATTTGTTAATTGTGAAACTAAAGAAGATGTAAGGCGTAACACGAGCCTTCGTTACCCTCCTAGGATCACATTCAACCGAACTTTTCAAACCCAAAATGGGTGTGTTTCTTCAACGACCTTTTAAAAAGTTGATCACCAGAATATTAAGGTCTTTTTGCAGCTTTTTTATTACGTGAACATCTTGACGGGTTAAAGAATTCGTATATTCATGATTTGCTTAAGTAACTACAGGAGATCTTAACCTTATATATATATAGCATCATATTAGATTTCTCCACCACAAGCTTAATATAAGTTTGATTTACACTGATTAGGGTTCATTTTCTTCGTTAAACTTTAGTCCACCAACTTAGATCATTTTTTAGGTTACTTTATTATTTTTATCCGGATCAAATTCGATTCACTTAACTGTGAATTTATTAAAATCATTAAAATTATAAGTAATTGTTGTCCAACCTTAAGGAATTTTCTAGCAATCTCTCCTTTAAATAATAATTAATTATGGTAGTTGTAACAATTACAAAACTAGTATAAAAAGGGTTAAGTCAAATCAATGTATAGGTCGACTAAGTTTAAAAAATCATTTGATCCAAAAATAATGAAAGTCTATCATTCTGTTTCGTAAGATTTTCGATATCGAAAAATATCAAATGCATATGTCATGTGTGACACAATTCTAATATAATCACGTATATCTAATACCTCACTAAAATGAATAAGAAAATAAAGGGTGTTAAATTAGGATGATACATGTATGATTTGAAAGGTTTCATCTTTTCGTTTGTAGGTCTCAATTTCTCTACACTTTATGCTAATTATATTAGAGAGAATTGTATTCTCTCACTAAATGTAAAACCACATTAGAGAAAACCTTTATGGAATTAAATACTTATATTCCCTTATGTCCTGTCAGTTTAATATATTTACATATGAAACTGTATATGCCATAAAGACATAAACTCAAGGTCAATCTGTATACATATATGCCCAATGACCTGTTACAACTGCTGAAGATCAACATAGATTTTGAGATTTTCACCTGTATTATGACAATATATAGCAATATGTATGACTCAGAGCACAATGATGTTCATCTTTATTAATAACACATACTATCATAATACATGAACAACATACAAATGTACAAGGAGAAAACACAATGATCCCTGATTAATAGTGTCTAAGGACTTCAACACACCCATCATGTATACATGTATCTTAAAAACATTTGGACGAAGTCCTTTAGTTAAAGGATCAGTAAGCATGTCCTCAGTCCTCAAATGCTCCACCTTAATGTCACCTTTCTGTATGAGTTTCTTTATGGTCAAATACTTGACTTCCAAATTCTTGAACCTTATGATATTCTAATTGTTTCTATCGAACAACA
Organism: Erythroxylum areolatum; assembly: GCA_024520975.1. Classification (NCBI taxonomy): domain Eukaryota; kingdom Viridiplantae; phylum Streptophyta; class Magnoliopsida; order Malpighiales; family Erythroxylaceae; genus Erythroxylum; species Erythroxylum areolatum. The sequence goes on from JANIJH010000001.1 coordinate 4,229,948, forward strand.
CAGTAGAAAGATTATCACAATATAACTGAATGGGTCTAGCTAATGACTCAATCATAGATAACTCATAAATCAAATTCCTAAGCCAAATTGCCTACGTTGTAGCCTCGTAGTACCCCACAAATTTTGTATGCATAGTTGAGGAAGTCACTAGTGTCTACTTGACACTCTTCCACAATAATACACCATGTGCTAGTTTAAATGTATATCCTGATGTGGTCTTCCCATCATCTGGACATATAGGAAAGTTCAAATTTATATAGCCTATGAGATCCATATTGTTGACTTTTCCAAATGTCATGATATAATCCTTACTGCCCTCTAGATATCTCAACACCTGTTTGACTACATACTAGTGATCTATTCTTGGATTAGCTAGATACCTACCCAATAGTTCAACAGCAAATGCAATGTTTGATCTAATACACACCTAGGCATACATTAAGATACCAATAGCACTAGAATATGGGGCATTTCTCATAGCCTCTCTCTCTAGCTCTTTCTTTGGACATTGTGCCAAAGATAATCTCTCACCATGAGAGATAGCTGCTACAATAGGTTTACAATCAGCTATATTAAACATTTGTAGCATTTGCTTAATATATGCTTTTTGTGTGAGGCCTAATAAGTGTTGAGATATATCCTAATGAATTGAATACCTAGGAAAAAGATGCTTCACTAAGATCCTTCATATCAAAGTGTGTGTCCAAAAGTGCTTAACCTTATGCAGCAAGGTCAAGTTATTTGATGTGAGCAAGATATCATTCACATATAAGCACTTTTAATATAAACACTTTTATATTATAATGAGCTAAAAGTGCTCCGGCTTGACCTTGTAATATAAGCACTTTTAGCTTTATTCTCCACAAAGCTAAAAGAGGTAATAACCTCAACCAATTTAAGGTACCACTGTTAGGAGGCTTGTTTTAAACCATATATAGATTTGCTTAGCTTACAAACCATGTCAATTTTATCTTAATCCTGAAATTCTTTAGGTTGCTTCATACAGACCTCTTTACAAAGGTCTCTATTTAGGAAAGTGGTTTTTGACATCCATTTAATGTAGCTTCATATCATAATGAGCTACTATTGCCATAATCACTCGAAATGTATCTTTAGATGATACAGGAGAGAAGGTAACGTTAAAGTCTATCCCTTCTCTCTAAGTCAACCATCTGGCAACCAATCAAGCTTTAAATTGCTCAACTTTACCTTAAGAGTCCTTTTTGGTCTTAAAAATCCATTTACAACTGACAAGTTTGCAATTCTGAGGTAAATCAGCAAGCTATCATATCTTATTATGCTCTATGGATTGCATCTCTTCCTTTATAGCATCCCACCACAAATTTACATGGGGTCTATAAACTTCTAAAAAAGTGACTGAATGTACAACATGCCAAATATCATAGTCTTATTCACCCAAATAAACTATTTAATCTGATGAAATATTAGGTCTCCTTACTGTAGTGGATCTTCTTAACTAAATTGGTTCTTGTACCTTAAGAACCCCAATTTGTATATGGTACTTAAACCTAGATTCATCAGGTTTGACTATATAAGTGATGGATACAAAATGACTGTAGTGTCTACCCTGCTCTCATCTGAAAGGCGAGAAGGACCATCTTATCATATACATCATACTCTAGAAACTTGGTTGTTTGTGATTCCACTATTCTATCCCCTCCTTTTCTATAGTACAATCTGTATGTCTTAGATTGGTTAGGATATCTTACAAAATAGCAATGAGTGGAATGAGTATGCAATTTATCTTTATAAGGATTATCTAAGCGTACCTTAGCAGGGTAACCCCACACACAAATACTGGTGAAGCTAGGCTTCTAATCCTTCCAAATCTCAAAAGGCGTCTTCACAACAGATTTACTTGGGACTCTATTGAGAATATGTAAGGCATTCTTTGTGGCTTCACCCCAAAGGTAGTAAGGTAAGTACTATTTTATATTGACCTCATCATGTCATTTAAGATGCAATTATACCTTTTCACCATGCCATTTTATTCAGGACTACCTGGCATGGTGAACTAAATGATTTTCCATATGATTTAACATATTTGGCAAATAGATCCTTTCCTTGTCTTAAAACTCCATGTTTTCCATAATATTCACCCCCATAGTTTGACATGATAATCTTAATAGACCTTTATAATTGGTTCTCAACTTCAACCTTAAAGATCTTGAATTTGTCAAGAACTTCGCTCTTCTTTAAGCAAGAACACATATCCATAATGGGAATAGTTAAAAATAAATGTAAGTCAATGTCTAGAATTGCATAAAGTAACTTTATAAGGTCCGCATACATTTGTATGTATGAGGTCCAGCAAGCCAGAAGCACGAGTTGACACATTTTTCTTTATTTTAGTCAACTTACCCCTATAGTAGTCAACACATGTTTCTAGATCATCAAAATCTAGAGTTGAGAGAATATTTTCCTTAATCAATCTCTTAACCCTATCTCTAGAAATATGGCCCTAGCTTTTATGCCCATCATATATGACATCCTTTATTAAGGCTCTCTTTTTCATCAACTATTTGGAAAGATATGAAGAAGCATATATCTCATTCGGGGTAAGACACATTTTATACAAACCATATGATAAGAAGGCAATACTAATATGTTTTGCATTAAACAAAAATTATACAACAAAAGCATTAATAACAAAACTATAACCTTCTTTGTCCAAAATCGATACAGGGATCAAATTTTGTCTAAAAGATGATATATAAAATGTGTAATGTAAAACCAAAACACCCTTTATCAAGGTTCAAACACACATCTCCTAAAGATATAACATTCATTTCTTCATTATTGGACGTCATTAATCTTTCCTCCTCTTTATTTGGATTTATCCTATATATAAACCCCTGCATTGTAGAGCCAACATGATTAAAAGCTCTATTATCAAGCCACCAAAAACTTGATGTGGCTATAGCAAGATTAGACTAATAGATCATACAACCTAAGGAGTTGCTTGACAATTCTTGCCTTTCCTTTTAGGTCTTATACCTCTGGCAATCCTTTTTTTTATGTCTATAGGACCTTGACCAGTACTAGATTGACCAACATCAATATGTGGATAAAATTTAGACCTTTTACCTTTGAATTTAGCGGGCTTGACCATTGTCTTTCTTTGGTTGCTATAAGGACTATAAGAGGTGCATTCTTGAGTTTCTCTTCCTCATCAATGCATAAGGTAATTAGAGCATTTATGTGCCAAGACTCATCCAAGGAGTTGTATGTTGTCACCAGAACACCAAACTTTGAAGGAATAGAATTCAGAGCGTGATGTACAACACATGTCTCATGATAACGTCCAGTGCCTTTAGCTTATTTTACAGGTGGACCATCCTGATAATGTATCCCTCACTCCCCCTGTTCCCATATATCAAAACAACTTCTTTATCAAGGTACTTATCTTTACATTATAAGAGACCATGTATCTCTGGGAGACATTATTCAAGAAACCCCGAGCTATGGTGGTCTCCAAAAGTTCACTAAGTAAATGGTCTAGAATGGATCTCTTAATGGTCAAATAACACATCCTATTGACCAGTCCTAAGCTATATATACTGCTCTATTAGCCTCTAAAATGATAGATGTAGATGGAGTTGGCTTATCCTTAATCATGGCCATATTAATATCTGTCATCTCTAATGCAAACTCTACATCTTGTTTCCATTTCTTGAAATTGAAGCCAATCAAGGTTTCAATTGTGACACTTTTGTTGTTTATAGAAAATATGACTGCAAAATTGACAATGTAATGGTCAACCCAAATGTAGTATAACAATAATAATCAAGGCCACAAATAGTGTCTATATCGAGAATCTTATCACACATATCATGAAACACCTATAAGCTGAATACATGATACATGCAGATTAGGCCTCCACATAAAAGTGATTAGAGTACATACTACCGACTCTTATGATGCTACCACATATGGGTGAATAGATTACTCAAGCAATGGCTTCCTCCATCTAATGCTTTTATGCACAACTCAAATTCTAATATAAGGTCAACACCTATGGGAAGAATAACCAAACATAAAACTAAAGACATCCCCAAACTTACAAGCAAAATAATCTAAATTCTAACTTGAAAGGCCACTGTGGTAACTACATTCTCATTAGTATCCAAATAGATCCATAAACACAAGGCTTACAACTGTAAATTATCCTCACATTCTTTATAGGTATATAGTATATGACAATGTACCATCAATAAATGCAAAATTTGTATGCACATTCTCATTATCACATATCAGTACTTTTATTCACTGAATTTGATAATTAATCAAAAGAACAATCTCAATCAAAGTGACTATCATGTGATACTAAACAATAACCGTACCATATAAGATACCAAAACCTCACGTAACTCTCACATTTGAAGTTCAAAGCATGAAAATTCACTCAAAATGGCTTTAATATCCTTTAATTATTTTTCTGAAGTTAAACCTTACTTATTACCATTTAATAAATCTACAAAATTAAAAAAACTCACTTTATGAATTGACTAAACTTGAAAAACTGACCCAAAACGACTCGGGGTATCATTATCTGAATTTTGAAAATTTTGAATTTTTTAAAGTAATGTAGCCAATGTCAGCATTATTGTAGCAATGTTAGCTTGACTAAATAGAGACGTACATGCGCGTGAAGTGAATGGCACGTGCACTGCACTTGTTGAGCCTAACACACCTCTGGATTGATTAGGCACAATTACATCACGTGCCCACACGCACCCATACCCCTCGTACCTATCTGGTGCGTTTTACGTATACACAAACGCGCCCACCACCTATAACGTTTGTGCTGCAAGTGCTTGACACATGCCCTCACCCGAGTGCCCCACACGGTGGCCATATTGGACCCCAAAATTTTCTTTCAATATTTATCAATTTATGTGTATAAATTTTTTAATTTAGTTGATTAAATTAGCAAGTATGACTAGAAATTAGAAATTAGAATGAAGTGTAAGAATTAAGTTAGCTTAAATAGTTAGTGGGCTTATGTTAAAAGAAAGAAGGGTAAATATGGAGAGCCTAGTTTAATGAGGGTCAAAATGGGAAAAAAAGACAAAACAAAAGGGGTTGGAATTAGAAGAATAAGAAAGAAGATAAGAAGAAAACGTGAGAAGAAAATAAGAAAACGTGAGAAGAAAAGAAGAGAGGAGAAAAACATAGAGAAGAAAGAAATAAGAGAAGAGAGTCGTGAGAGAAGCTAGGGAAGAAGAAGAAAATGTGGAAAGAGAAAGAATCAAGCTTGTCCAAGGTAAGTTCATGTTTTTCTTCTTGCTTTGTTAGAGAAAGAGTTAGAAAGAGAAATGGTTTTGTGTAGAGAATGGGTGTTGTATTGGAAGAAGATGATTTTAGGGTTTCTAAACTAGGTGTTGGTCTTTTTAACTTAGATAGACCATGGGTAAGTTAGTGCTAAGCTCAATTTAGTAATTATTTCATTTTTGTGATTTTTAAGCTTTATAAATTTTTTAGAAATTGGATTGAATGGAAAATTTGATTTATTTAGGAAATCAAAGGAACCCAATCTAAGAGCAAGATGAAAGACAAGCTTAACTTGGATTTTGCAAGCTAATTAGGTTGGTAATTTATTTATAGCTATTCTGTGATTATGCAAATTCTTGTTTATGTGTGTGAGTGTTGATTTCTTGAAATTGAATTGTTGTGATTTGATGGAAAATGCATGATGCATTGTGATTATGTTATACTGTAAAAGAGGTTATAACATTTTGAATTAAATGAAAAGAAGGAAAAAGCATGAAAGTATAAGCATATGATAAAATGAGTATGTGCTTTTGTTTGGGCAAGAAAGGAACCATTTCGTTCGGCACGTGCACGTAGACAAGAGCCTTCTCCTGGGTGACTGCTTGTGGTATATGAGCTTCGAAAATAGACTTATTTTGTTCATGGTGAAAACTTCGGTTTCTCCATTTTGTACCCATGGGACCCCTCGAGCCATTTGGTTGTGCATGACATCTTTGAATTGTTAAGTATGATGCATTTGAATGATTTGCTTAATGGATAAAGTCTATGTTATGTGTTATGTATTAACTGCTTAATTATAAGTTTTGAGCTAAATTGGTGAATGATTGAATTGCTAGATATATATAAATACATATGCTTGAATTTGCAGTAATTGTCGATGGTTATAAATATATTAGCCACTGAGTGTTATAGCTTAACCCAATATTTTTCCACTCCTCAAGTGTAGGATGAGAGGGTTAGCAATCCTTGCAGGGCATCGGAAACTCCAAGATAGTTAGAGACTTTTGTAACTAAGTTAGTTCAATCATTCTTGGATAGCTTTATTAGCATATCAAACATTGAGCATCCAATGTATTGTGTACCTTGTGTTAAGTCTTTGATCTAATGTTGATATGTAATTAAAGCTATGTATGAACTTCATTTTGATTTAGAAATGAATGAAGAATTGAAGAAATTTCCAGTGTGTATGTGCTTATTTATCTTGTAGTTGTACATTTCCTATTTCAAGTCTTTCATACATGTAGAAATTGTGTTTTGACTTCAGGGAAAAAAACTAGATTAATCTAGGTGGAATTAAACAAATTTGTCTCTTGGAAGTTGTAGGTTATCTTTCTAGCTTTTCAATGTTATATAGTATGAAATAATTGGATATCGGAGTTGAGAGATATGATTATTAGAAGTTGGTAATGCTGTATAGGACGGACTTTCAGGACAGCTGCCTTATTTTGACATTTTAACCTTATAGAAGCAAAAATTGTTTTTGAGGTCTTCATAGAAATTGTAGGTCTAGAAGTCCTTTTTGAAATGGTCTTTGAATGATCTTAATTCGATATTTGTAGCGAAAGTTATGCCTATTTTACCAATATAGGTCGGAAGAAGTCGTGATCGCTACTCTGCGGATTTTCGCCGCACGGAGATAAAAATTATCTGAAGGAACTGAATTTTAATTTAGTCTCTAAGACTTTTAATTTTTGGGTGGAAGTTGAGTATGGTGTACTATTTTAGTTTAATAATAGTCCAAAAGTATTTAGGCCATAACTTTCAGATTTCTAAACCAAATTGAATGATTTTGGTGTCATTAGAAACTTAAGACAATGGTGAACAAACATTCTGAAGAAGTCAAACTAAAATTCTAGTTGGAAGTTTCCCAAAATCTGTTCTGAAATAGAAGAATGAGTTTGCTCACGTTTTATGATTCCGAATGTTAGGCTCCGAAAATGGGGGTCCTACATGACATGTATCTAGCTCATATGCCATATGCTCCAGATGCCCATTGACTTAGCTAGTATAGAGTCGTTGGGTGTGCATATGGCACACACACTCAATTGTCTCCTTCTCCCGTCGCCCTTATCGCTAAAAATGGTGATTTTGGATGACTTTTTGACAATTTTCCAAGCTCTCGTTTCTCAATACTATACCTAATTCACCTCAATTCAAGCGTCAGTATGTAATTAAAAACATTGATTATGTAAGCGCTCTAATGTCAAGTGTAAGGCATAACATGAGCCTTCGTTACACGTACAGGGTGAAACGTGAATGTGAATAGAAGGAAAAAACACAAAACATACTTGATTTTGTTTTCATAACTTCAACTGAGTTTTTTAGAGTTGAAAACGGGCATGTTTCCTTAATGACCTTTTCGAAAGTTGACCATTAAAACATTGTTAAGATCTTTCTGCAACTTTCTTAATATGTGAGTCCGTATATTCACGATTTGTTTAAGCAGCTACAGGAGACCTTAACCTTATATATATAACATCCATATTGGGCTTTCCCATCATAGGCCTAATACAAGTCCAATCCATACTAATTAAGGTCCCTTTTCTTCACTGAACTTCAGCCTATTAACTCAAATCTTTTGTTGGACTACTTTATTATTTTTATCATGATCAAATCTGATTCGCTTAATCGTGGATTTATTAAAATCGTTAAAATTGTAATTAATTGTTATCCAACCTTAAGGAATTTTCTAATAGAAGAAATTTGAAAAATTTTGACTAATCTATATCAAATCACTAGATTTGCACATTATACTACTTTTTATTTAAAATAAGAACTTGGTTAGTTTATGAATGATTTTCTTGTGCAAGTACAATTAATTTGGAATCAAATATCTTGAACTAAAATTAATTTTTATCCTAGTCAAGTTCACATGGCCTTCTAACTTGAATATGAAATTGTTTGAGTTTTTGTATTTTATTGAAATCCATTACTTACACTAAATGATCCTATTTAAGAAGTTTAGAAGATTTGCCTTAATCTAGATAAAATTCTGCATGTTAAAATTGTTATTACAACCATTTGATCCTCGCTTAAAAATTTGGCCATCAATTTTATAAGAATTATCATCAAATTGGTCATGTTTTTGTAAATTATCCTATAAAATGTAGATATTGTTGTGGTTTTGGTCAAATTTTTGAACATTATCAAACTCCAATGCGAAGGCTAGGATTATAAAATGAGTTCTCTGAATCTAAGAATATCTTGAAGTATATAGATCTTATAGAACTACTCTAGGAATTCTCTTTAGATTCCAACAGCTAATATTCATTATAGGCATTCCATTTATATATTTTTTTTATTTTTAAGCCCTAAGGTGTAACTTTGCATTTCAATTTAATTTTAAGACTTAATATCTATTATAGGTATTGCATTTTTAGTTTCAATCCCTAACCCCTAGGTAAGAGTATAATTAATGCAAAGTATAAACTAATTCTAAATGTGCAAAAGACACGCCAAATTCGTATTTATCCCCACAATGCCATGCCATAGATGATTTGTCACATTTAATTTCTTTTAGTTCTAAAGTTGATCAACTTATACTTAATTCTCTATCATTGTTATGACTTTTTCCCCCTAATTTATGTTTTAACCTTCTATTATTGTTAACAATTAAGATCCGGGAAATCATATACTAATTTAATTATATATTTTCACTAAACTAACAATTTTAAGTGTTACTACACTACTTTTTGTTATTAAATTATAAACATTGTAGTTGAAACCTATCCACACTGTATCTGAATCCATTTAACTTACCATATTAAAACAAAATACATTTATCCCTTTAAGCTTTTCATCGAACACTTTATAGGTATAACAAATTCATCCCTAACTATTAACAAAAACATTAATACCTGGCATTCTTTACCAATGGAAAACATTCAGACGCATAATGAACTACTAATAGCTGAAATAAACATAGACAACACAAAGGACATCAACCAAAATCGACCCAAACAAAAGCTTCCTTAATAAAATCAAACAGAAATTAAAAAAACCCAAGTGGAAATGAGGAATAACTAACCACGATTGACGACAAACCAGAGACAGAGACAATAACGATGCTGTATAACCAGAGAATAATAAAAGACGACAATGGCGAGGTTGGAGGGAAAAAATCACAGCATTTTCAAATACCTTCGATAGATAGGGAGAGGGGTTCGAAGCCCTGGCTTAAACATGATAAGGAAACAACATCGTTTGTAGTTGAACATTCATTTTCCTTCTAATTAAGAAAACAATATGACGTTATTGAATATCGTAGGCATTTTTTGCTGTGAATCATTGGCGTTGATTTTTACGACAACTTTCACTAATCCATCGCTAATTTATGTCAGCAAAGTTTCATCTCCTCTTTTACAGATGAGTTTTTTTCCATCACAAATTACCTTTTTTTTTCCAAAATTTACCTACGAAAAGTAGTTTCTATCACTAATTTACTGCAGATTTTTTTCCGTCGGTAATTTACATTTTTCTTGTAGTCTATTGGCGCTGAAAGCTCTACTATTATAAATAACCTTGAGACACTACTGAAACAAATCATTTCTTTTATTTCTTTTAATGTCATTTCAAAATTTGTATCTTCCTCTATCTGTGTTTTGCTACTAAGGATTTTAATTTCATGTGATTTTGAGGTACTAATTAAACATGTTATCCCTTTTAATTCCTCTAGTATCATGTTTATTTGCAATGGTACTAAAATAAGCATAACTCTTAGTGGTCATGTATCTATCTTTAATTTTAGTTTCTTAAAATTTATTGTATCTCTAATTTAGTCATCAATCTTATCTTTGTTGGTCAATTATATAAAATAATCAGATACAGTATCTCTACTAATTAGAAGTAAGACTACATATAATTGGACATCTTTAGATCTTACGAATCAGCAAGACTCTCACCGAATTGTTGTTGTGGTTGTCTTCAATTATATGATTAAGAGAGGATGCACGATACATCGATAATTTGAGTTTATCTCTCTTCCTCGTCCTTCAAAATTTAAATCCAAGGTTGTGAAAACTGGACTGGACCTGTCGGTTCGGCCGGAAATCGTCTGAACTGGCTATTTGTCCGGTTCGGTTATAGTTATTAACCCTGGAATATAAAAACCAGCCGGTTTATCCAAGAACCGGTTATTTGATAACCGGATGAAAAGTTCAAAACCAAAACCTAAACATTTCTCATCGTCTTCTCCTTCTCTCTTCTCAGAATGCCTCCATCGTGCCTTTCTCTCTTCTCTCTTCTCAGATGCCTCCATCGCACCTTTCTCTCTTCTCAGATGCCGGGTGCTTGTCGGAGGAGCTCGGGTTGCTTTCAGATATGGCCTTACATGATTCAATGAGTCCTTCGGAGTTCAGAGAGGGAAACAGATCGAAACAAGGAGACAATGTCCACTCTTATAGTTCCACAGCAAGTACCCTCTGTGG
>JANIJH010000001.1:4274853-4284867 GCA_024520975.1 Erythroxylum areolatum
CCATTTCCAACACAATATTTGGGCATGTATAATTTTTCTTTTACAATATATCAAATATGAAAAGACAACCTAAATGCACAATTTATCATTATAATTAATGATTAAAAAGTGAAAAAATGTTTAAATAGTTTCCTTAAGCATGTTGTCAACTATGTATGTAACTGTAAATAGAATTGGATGTAAATGATTGTTTTACTAAAATAAAAATCAACAAAAAATTAATACTTTAATTTTTTGATTTGATTTTATATATTTTTATATAATAAAAAGTTCAAACATATATTTCTAAACTTTTATTAAAATTGTAAGTTTTAGTTAATATGCATTATATTTTATTAATTATAACAATTGATTTTATATATTTTAGTTTTGCATACACCAATTGCATTTAACTTCTAAAGTTCTAAGTTCTAACAAGATAATTATTTATAATTATAGCATAAAATTTTCAATTGATAACAATGGTCCAAAATTCAAAGCCAATACCAAACACAACTTACAAAACAACATACTTTCATTTCCAATTTTCAGTTTTTCACAATCAACAACTATACTATATTACTATACCAGACTACTAATACCAGTATACCCATTTTCAAATTCCAAATCATAAATACAGAATTGTAACTTCAACTTCAATTCTTCAACAATACACCTTCGGCAGAATTAACTTCAAGTCTTCATCAATCACTACACAAAACCCTTTGAGCAGCTTCAACTTCAACTTCCTTCCATTCAGGTTAGCATAACAGCATACGATATACCCAATTTCAACTTCAATTTTCAACTCAACACCAACAGAAATACAACCAATTTAGAAACACAAGCATTCCCAATATGATAATACCATCGACATTCAACAATAACAATCACAAATTGATCATCCAACTTTCATAAATCCATCATCCAACACAATAAAAAATTAAATCAAGTAGGAAAAACATGATAAATGACAAAAAACACACACCCAAAAAACCCTTCGGTGGTGTGACTGGTGGTTCGGTGGGGTGGTGGTGCGGTGTATGGTGGTGCCTGGTGCGGTGGACCTCAGCTGCAACAGTGACGACAGTAACAGGCGGTGGCATCTTCAGGCAGTGTGGGTGAAGGTTGAAGATGAGCTGATGAAGACGGCGAGGCGAGCTCAAGGCCACAACAGAGGAGGAGAGGAGGAGCCCAGGAAGGACAAGGTTGAGGTGACGTCGACGGTAAGAGTCAGAGACGATGAGAGCAGGCAACGCGACAGAGAGAAAAGATTTTGCCTATGTAATTTATAACATCATCAAGGCATACAAACATTGTTTTTGATATAAACGATTTGTAACTGATCTCTGATGATACTTATTTTTAAGTCGTTTTAAAAAAAAAGTAGTAATAGTTTCATCAACCAATTCTCTTAGGACTTGGTCTCCTAATTATATGTACCCTTGATAAAATCTCTTCCTTATCTGACACTCCTAAATTATTCAATAGTTTTTCTTCTTCTTCTGATGTTACTGCACATCCCTGCTAAACAAAAACTGCTCTCATCATCACCTTCTATAGAGTGAAGTCATTTAATTTGTTGAACTTCTCAATATCAAACTTATGTAAAGAAATCTTGACAATAAACTTTAGATCTGAGACAAATTGTTTCATAAAAAAGAAGCAATATATAAGAAAAATAAGGAAGTAAAGAGCAAAACAATTTATGAGTAAGGAAATAAATTCTTTTATTACTATGAGAAAGATGACAAAAAGATAAGTATGACCAAAAATACTTACAACTTTTAACAAGTTAATCATAGAGTTATGTTTAAGAAGTCTCATTAAAGTGAAACTTTATTACCACATGATCCTAAGGTCATTAAAATTCTATTTCACTATAATTCAAGGCATATCTACTAACCTACTTTCTACTAATTAAAGGCTTCACACACCTAAATGTTTTGCCATATAAAAGCTAGAAAGAGTAAAATAAAAATAGAATTTTAGATTTTAGAATAGAAAACAAATCTTTACATGATATTATTTGATAATGATAATCTAAACAACTAATTATTAATTATACATACTCTGATGAACAAAATGATGAAATCATCAGCTTCCACCAAAGCTTTATTGTGAAACATGTCTTGAATTTTTATAAATATATAATTTTACTAACCTTAAGCATTTATAGAAATAGAAGTTTACTAACATTAGACATTTGTGGAAATAGAAGTTTATTGACTTTAAATTTCTATAAAAATAAACTTCCACTACACTTAAACTTTTATATGTAACCCTAGTCTATAAATACCTTGTTAAATGTTGTGTAAGTTGTTGTTATATCATATTTCTCCTTGTATTATCATTTATCGTAGGAATACAAGAAAATTGCCTCATTACCTAAGAACGTGTGTCATATATTGACAACACCATACAAATTATAGAGTTTTTCTTAATTTATTTTATTCCTATATTTCTTTAACTTACATGATAATTAATGTCAAAGTAGAAGTTTTACTATATCTTCACATTTTTTATATCAAAAAATTAATAGATCTCACATTATGAAAAGTGAAGATAAGGGTTGCTCATGTTTAGTAAGGATGCATAATAGTGTTGGAAGGAGAAGAATCTTTTTGGAGTTAAAGAAGGAAGAGATGCTATGAAAGACGCAAAACACAATACTTTTGAGTTCAATGTCGAGGTCCTGAGAGAGGTGGTTGATGAAGCCATTGCTTTGTTATGGAAATAACTTGAAAATAAGTATTAAAAGAGATCACTTATGAATTGTGTATGTCAAAAGTAACATTGATGATGTTTGAAAGTACGCAAATGACTAAGAATAAGAGAAAGTCACAATATAAATCGAAGACTAAATTTGTTGAATGCTTTTATAAGGAGAAATGACACTTTAAGAGGGATTATTGTTAAGAAAATATATGAAACGGAAAGTATTGTTACAATCTAAGAGAGTTCTAACAAAGAGGATGGAAGAGGCACCAATGTTTTGACAGATAGTAATTTTAATTATGTAAATTGGTGAGTGATAAACACTAACATGTTTTACTGAATGACCTTTAATTATGAATGGTTTTGTTCTTTTAAAGAATGGAATGATACAATCAAATTGGATGATGATAGATAGCATATTATCAAAGGATGCATGAGGAGATTGTTATATCATTGAATGCCTAGTATGTTCTTGAGCTTTGAAAGAATCCAATTTCTATGATTACTCCTGATAGCTAAGGGTATAACTTTTCTAATGATGATAATTAGCTTAAGGAGAAAAAATATATGTTAAATGTGATAAAAGCAAAAATTATCATGGAATATTTTAATATGAAGATAATAATGGAATCAATAATATGTCTTAATTACTAGGAATAATGATGATGGTATAGAGTTGTAGCATCACATCATATAAGTGAATAGGAACATGAGATATTAAATAATAAATTGTTGTTAAATGAAACTATGATTAGGAAGACGAAGTTACGTGAATCTTGTGTTCTTAGTAAATATCTTAGAGTCAAATTTAATTTTAGTAAATGTACTTCAACTAATATCTTTGATTATATTTTCTCAAATTTATAGGATTTTAACTCTAGCTCAATCCTATAAAGAACACGTTTATTTTTACACATACAATGATGATTACTTGAGAAAAAATATTAGTGTATCTTAAAAATTAAAGAATGTGGTGTTTGAAAAGTTCAAGGAGTGGAAGACAATGGTTAAAAACATACCAAACATAGAACAAACCATTTGATGAGTTTTTGAAGAAGGAAGGTTTAGTGAGACAGTGCATTGAATGTCACATATCACAACAAAATAGCGTTGCAAAACATATGAAAAAAACACTCAAGTATTGAGCTTAAAGCATGCAATTAAATTTTAGAGTTATGAGGCACTTTTAGGATGAGGTAGATAATACTGCCACTTGTCTAGTAATTAAATCTACTTTCTTAAACTCATATTAATGACAATAAACTAGAACTTTAAAAAATGGAGTGCATAATTTCTAAAGTATATCGCTAGAGTTACAAGCTATAGATTATGGTGTGAAAAGGAAAAAAATGTAAATTTTATGGTTAGCAAAGATCTTGCTTTTGATAAATTTGTCCATAGAGGAATATAGTGATTTAACTAGTAAAAAAAATCAAGGTGCTGACTAAAAGGTGGAGTTTGAAATTGAAACTTCAAGTAGGACATTGGGAAATTAGTCTATGGACATGTAGGAGGAAAAATCTACACAAAGTATAGTAACAAGGAGGACAAGAAGAGAAATAAGGAAACCTGCCAAGTATTTAGCTTATATTGATGTTGATGAATCTAATAATGTCACTCATTTCTTAGTATTACTTGAGAATATAAATGGTGATAAACTAAAGACTTATAAAGAGGCAGTGGATATTAAAGAAGCATCATAATGGTTGGTTGTCATAAGTAAGGAGATGTAATTTTATACAAGAATGAGACATGGATGATTATACCTTTACCAAAAGGTGTAAAGCTAAGGATGCAAGCAGTTATTTAAGAAAAAGAAGGTATACTTAAAGTTGAGCTAGCTAGATTTAAGGTATAACTAATGGAATAAAGTTTTACTTGAAGGGAATTAACTATGATGAGGTATTCTCATTAGTTGTAAAGCATAAGACCATTCGAGTTCTTTTAGTATAGTAAACACATTTAAATTAAAAGTGGAGCAATATGATGTTAAAGATGTGTTTTTTGTATAGGAATCTAGAAGCAAAGATTTATATGTCAAAAGTTAAAGGGATTTCTTCGCTCTAAGAGGAAGGATCGTATATGTTTCTTAAATAAATCATTATATAAATTGAAACATTCACTAAGGCAATAGTATAAGAGGTTTGATGCATTCATGCTATCTCATAATTTTGTTTGAAATGTTTACTCTATAAGGAATTTGGATGGTTCTTGAATTTATTTGTTACTATACATTGATGATACATTAATTATAACTAATAATAAGGCTGAAATTAATAGTATAAAGAGCTTGTTAAATAGTAGATTGACATGAAAGATTTGGCTAAAGTCAAAAGAATATCTTAATAATGGAGGTTTAGAGGGATAAGAGAGTTAGTTTATTATACTAACTGCAATAAAAGTACATTGAAAAGGTGTTATAGAGTTTTCAAATGCATTAGCTAAAGCTAGTTTGCATTTATTTGGCAACACATTTTAAACTTGATATTAGTGCAATATGTAGTTTAGATGCCCAGAAGGATGATACAAAGCAAAGGAATATTTGATTAGTGATGTTCATGGCCATTCAAATTTTGATTATAGAGGAACTATCTTGGGATGGAGATTATTGACTTGATTTATCTTTACCCTATTTAGACATTAAGTCAGTTAAAAAATAATGCTTCAGATGATAGTTTTGTTGCTTACAATAAAGTGAAATATATGTCATAAATATAAGAGGTTAAGGAATGTATATGGTCGTATAGTCTTGTTGATAGTATGGGTGTGGACATATATAACTTTATTATTTATTATGATAGTTAGAGTACACTGAGTGTGGTTAAAAATCATGTCTATTATGACATATTAGAACATTTTAATATCATGTTTCTATATGTAAGATAAAAACAACTGAGAACTCAACAAATATGTTGACAGAAGGTGTTACTTATGTATGGCTTTAAATATAGTTTAAACTTGGTAAATGTTTGCAATAGCTTGAAGTCTTTAGAGATTTTATGGTATGGAGTGATTATTAATTAAATATTGGAGAATTTAAGTCAAGGTAGAAATTATAAGATACGTCTTAAATTTTAGTGGAAATATAATTATACTAATCTTATACATATATGGAAATAGAAGTTTAATGATATTAGGCATATATGGAAATATAAGTTCGTTGATCTTAAGTTTATATGAAAAGAAAGTTTCACTATAATTAGACTTCTTACATGTAACCTTAGTTTATAAATAATATGTTAAGGGTTATGTAAGTTATTGTTTTTGTCATACTTATCCTTATATAATCTTTTTTACATACATAAAAGAAATTTATATCCTTATGTGTAAACATAGATAACATATTGATAAAAACATGTAAATTTTGTGTCTTTGTTTTGTTTATTTTTATATTACTTTCATTTACATGAAAATAATAATTATAAAGACTATTGTATATAAAAAGTAATAATACTAATTTCCACATATAATAATAACAGGCAAGAGATGAGGAGTATAGATACTAATTACACACATTAATTGACCAGATTTAAGTGTCCCAATTTAGAAACTATCAAATCAAATTAAATTGTTCTACAACATCTAATCAATAATACTTTACAAGTGATGCTCAATAAGTCTAAGTTGTTCTTTTCTTTTATACACTTGATCCCAATTTGAGCTTATTTAAAGCATTGTCATACAAAAGTGATTCTTTCCTCCCTTTCTTTCTGTATTATCTTTGTAATAAATGAACTTTAGAAAAAGTTGAATCCTGTGATTCTAAATTAGATTATGTTAAAATCGATATTCCTCATCTAAGAAACAAAAACACAAGTGGCCTTTATATTGACGATGTTTGTTGATCCATCAAGATTTGACGATCTTTGACAACTTATTTCCTTTCCTAATGCTAAGTTTTAATAAGATATGCATTAGGTGAAGATCTCTTTATTGGTTTATACCCTACAACTAATCCATTTATTTTAGATTAATGACATAATTATTTAAAAGCACTCTTTATCTTATACATATTTAGACATGTATGATAAAGTGTATGAGGTAAATATACATTGCAAATGAAATTATGATGAGATCATAATTATGAGATTGATATTTCATTGATCTATTATTCCTAAATTATTCAGTCATTTTTCAGTTGAAATTAGGGATTAATAGAGCATAAAAAGAATAACACACATTATGTTTTTCCTTGTAAAAAAAATAGTCAATCTAATAGACTAAAGTATAGAGATATTTAAACAAATATGTGGGTACTTGTTAAAGAATAGTTCATTAAATCGACCCTATATGAGAAATTATCTAGATTAATATTAATTTAGAAATCTTTGGCCAAGGTAGAATGGAAATTTAGAAATAGTTTTCAAATGATATTAACAGAATCAAATATTATTGCTGGAGAACTAATACGATTGGACTCAAATAAAGTAGACATTAATTCCATCTATATGTCTAATCGAAACACTATATGATAAAATGTTAGAATTATACAGAAAAATCATGCACGTAAAGTTAGTTAAGATTACTTTAATATTTTAAAATATCTGGGTTGTTATGATGCAATACTAGATATCAATCTTGATTTATATATATAAATAGTTTAATTAGAGAATTAAAGATAAATTAAAGGAGTTTAATTTTTCTAATTCTAAATATAATTTAAGATTATAATTTATGTGTATTATTAACATATTTAGGAACCAATGGTTCACATACAAAGGATAGGTTGAAGAGAGAAAAGGTTTTTTAATCAAGTTGGACTTGATTGTAAAGTTTGAGAAACTTTAGGATTAAATATGAGATATTTAACAAATAAGTATCAATACAAGATATTAAATCTTAATTAGACAAAATTGATATTTAATTCGAATTAATTGTAATTCTAATTAAAATTTAAGTGAAATTAGAATTTCATTTCAATTAGATTACTAAAATATTGAAACCTATTATATGGGAGCTACCATTTTTTGCCTAACTTTTGCTATAATAGTTATAGATGTGTCAACACATTCTGTGGACTTTGTTAGAAATTAGACACTTGTGCGGCTATGATGGTTGAGATGAGCTCATTTTAGAAACGATTCGAGGGAAACATTAAGAAAAGTATCAAGCTTCATAATAAGGCACAAATTTAAAGTTAATGCTTTATTATGTTAATCATGTTATAGAATTTTAAGCGATATCGGCATTCAAAAAATCAATATGAAATGATTTCATAATTATTTCGCTACATATAAAATCAAATCACACCTTGATTTATCAACACTCTTCATCTAAGTCATGAAATGACAAATCCCTTCTATTTTGTTGTTTAACATTTAGGAAAACATTGCATTTCATGCAGCAGTGGACCAAATTCATTCTTTTATTAAACAGTAAAATTGTGTTAAGATTATCTTACATATATTGGTTAATCCACCTCCTATATTTTTGTTCAAAATTAGTTAATAATTATGTTTAATCCAGGAAGAATTAGGATGGTTCATGATTCTATTTTTTGCTATACGTTGATGATATTTTAATTACAACTAATAATAAGGCTAAAATTAATAGTCTAAAGAGCTTGTTAAGTAATAAGTTTTAGATGAAGGATTTTGGTACAACCAAGATAATATCTTAGGAATGGAGGTTTGGAGGGATAAGAGAATTCGTTCTAATTGCAACAAAAGTACATTAAAAAGGTGCTATAGACTTTTCAAATGGATTAATTAAAGCTGGTTTGTACTATTTTGATAGTAGATTTTAAACTTGATATTAGTATATTACCTAGTTTAAATGCTAAGAAAGAATACATAAAGGAAATTCCTTACTCAAGTGCAACCGGGAGTTTAGTGTATGTTATGGTGTACATAAGACCAAATCTAGTATATTCAATTAGTGTAGTAAGCATGATTATGAAAATTACTTGGAAGTTGTTAAGTAGGCTATAAAATACCTAAGAGGTACAGGTGATATTTGCTTGATTTATGATTTTAGTATTCAATAAGTGGTGTTGTTGGCTATACAGATTTTGATTATGGTGGAAATATCTTTAGAAGTAGGTTTTGTTGACATGAGTTATCTTTACCTATTGGACACGATATCGGTTGGAAAATAATACTTCAATTGATAGTTGCTTTGTTTACAACATGAGCATAATATATGTCATTGATAAAAGAGTTTAAAAAACGCATATAGTTGCATGATCTTGTTGATAGTTTAAGTGTGGGCACATGTAACTTTATTATTTATTGTGATAGTTAGAGTACACCAAGTGTGGTTAAAAATTCTATCTATTAAGAAAGATTAGAACATTTTAATATCACGTCAAATTTTATTTGGGATATCGTTGAAGATAAGGTGTTTTCTACCTAAAAGATAGACACAACTAATAACTTAATAGATATATTGACAAAGTTGTTATTCATAAAAAAGTTCAAGTATAGTTTGAACTTTATGAATGTTCGCATAGCTTGAAGTCTTTAGAGACTTCTATGATATGGAGTGTTTTTTGATTACAAGATAGAGAATTCAAGTTAAAAGTAGAAAATTACAGGATATGTCTTGAATTTTAGTGGAATTAAAATTTTACTAATCTTATGCAATATGAAAATAGAAGTTTAATGACATTATGCATACTTCATTGATCTTAAGTTTATGTGAAAATAAATTTTTATTATAATTAAATTTTTTTACTTAACCTTAATTTATAAATATTTTGTTACGGGATATGTGAGTTATCGTTGTTATGACGCTTATCCTTATTTGTCTTTCTTACATGAATGAAAGAAATTTATATCTTTACTTGTAAACATAGGTCAAATATTGATTAAATCATGTAAATTTTATGTCTTCATTTTTGTGTATTTTTACTATATTACTTTCATTTACATTTACATGACAACAATAATTATAAATATTAATGTATATACAAAAGTAACACTACTTATTTCCACATACAATGGCAATGGCAACTAGCAAGAGACGAGAAGTATAGATACCAAAATTATGAATACCGTTTCGTTCCAGTCGGTACCAGCCAGTACGTACCATACTGGACCAAAACTGGTACGAAACTAAGGTGAGTCGTACCAAATTTAAATATTGGTCGATAGTAACCCGTTTTAGATGGTACTGAATACTGGCCAAATACTGGTCGATATCGAAAATTCTAAAAAATATGGAGACCTTTTCTGTAAAATTTTCAAAAAATTTTAAAATGTTCCTCCCTCTCTCTTACCTCTCATTTCCCCCTTTTTACAATTATTGTGAATTTTTAATTTTTGTTTTTAAAATAATAATAAATATTTTTATTACTAATAATAATTATAAATTAAA
>JANIJH010000001.1:4314146-4328308 GCA_024520975.1 Erythroxylum areolatum
AAGCAAGAAAAATGCATTCCTTAGTCTCTCTTTAAGCTTACATGTATTGAAATTTTGGGTCCTAACCCTTAATATGGGGACGGGATGTTACATATTGAGTCTCTTACTAGCTTTAGTTTTCCATAATTATTATTCTTATTAGTATTATACTATTAGTGTTTTTTTTATTATTAATATTATTATTATTAGTATTATTGTTATTATTAGTGATTAGTATTTTTAGTATTATTTGCATTGATTTTTCCTATACCTTGATTTTCAGGTATTTTTACCAGTACTATTATTACTGTTATAATTATTATTCTCTTACTAACTTTAGTGTTTCGTTAGTATTCTTCTTCTTCTTCTTCTTCTTCTTCTTATTATTATTATTATTGGTGGTATTATTATTATTATTATTTGTGACTAGTATTATTAGTATTATTTGCATTTATTTTCCCTATATCTTGAGTTTTGGGATAGTTTTAACCGGTACTATTATTATTGTAATAATAATTATTATTAGTTTAATCTAATTTAGTATATTTTTATATTTTTCTTATAGTATATATACATTCTTTTTATTTTTATTCTTTTTTATTTTTATTTTAGTTTATTTTTATTTTATTTTATTACTTTATTTATTTATTTTTCCTGGTAATTTTATTTTAATTTTGTTGTTAGTATAGGGTCAAGGTTTTTAGAGGCTCCTTAGGCGTAGACCTGAGGGACAAGGGTAGCCCCGAGACCAGAAGGATGTCTTCAATTCGCATGGCTGGGACCAGTGCGAACGGGTCAGTGCGTGCAATAGGCTGGGATAAAAAAGATGTGGACGTAATGAGATTCGGATCTTGGAACATTGGGACCCTTACGGGTAAGTCCTTAGAATTAGTGGAAATTTTATATAAGTACAGGATACAAATAGCCTGCATTCAGGAGACAAAATGGTCAGGCACTAAAGCAAAGGAGATAGGAGGTTTCAAACAATGGTACTTGGGAAGTACTCGGATGCAGAATGGGGTAAGTATCCTGGTGGTCAAGGAACTTATAAGTCGAGTGGTGGGGATTACAAGGGGTCAATGATAGGATTATTGTGGCTAATATTGTTGTTAGCAATGTGGTTCTCAATGTCGTGTGTGCGTATGCACCTCAAACGAGTTCAAATGAACGACAAAAATGTTTGTTCTAGGAAGCGTTAGAGGGAGTGCTGTAACATTTTGCTGATACGGAGCAGATCATCATTAGAGGTGATTTTAATGGCCATATAGGGGCTGATACAGAAGGATATACAGGAGCCCATGGGGGCTTTGAATACAGCATTAGAAATGATAATGGGATTGCTTTATTGGACTTGGCCGTAGCATATGAGTTAGTCATAGCTAATTCCCTTTTTAAGAAAAATGTAGCGCACTTGGTAACTTTTCAGAGTGGCACCTCAAAGACACAAATAGATTATCTCCTTATCAGGAGAGGTGCCAGATCATGGTGCAAAGATTGTAAAGCACTGCCAGCTGCATGCATATCGGCTCAACATAAATTACTGGTTCTGGATTTTGGGATTAAAGGATGGAAGTCACAGTTTTCTAACCTGCATTGTCGTAGAATTAAGTGGTGGAGACTAAGAGGGGACAAGATGGAACGATTTAGGGCTCAAGTTCAGTCAACTACAATATGGTCTGTGAGCGGGGATGCAAACCTGATGTGGGAGGGTGTAGCCTCTATAGTGCGTGCAACTGCCACCAATCACCTAGGGGTATCCAAAGGGGTCCCCAAAGGGCAAGGAGGTGGGTGGATGGAAGGTTGGTGGTAGTCAGACGAGGTCCAAGGGATGGTTAAGGCGAAGAAGAGAGCTTTTAAAGATCTTTTAGCTAGTTCAACAGAGGCAGAGAGGGACATTAATAGAGTAAGGTATAGGTTGGCAAAACGGAGGGTTAAGAAAACTATCATAGTGGCTAGAGGGGAAGCATATGAGACTATGTATTGCGACTTAGATACGTTTAGGAGAGCACAAAAGATTTTCAAGCTAGCACGAGATAGGGCACGCAGGACGAATGATTTCAACCAAGTTTATTATATATGTGATGAGGCAGGACAAGTACTTACAGAGTCCCAAGACATCAAGAGGAGATGGCAGAGGTATTTTCACGGCCTGCATAACAAAGAGATAGTGGGCAATGTGGAATTAGGAGAACACTCTGCAGCGGGGCATGTTCATGAAAGGGGCACATGGGTGAGGATTACGAGGGGTGAAAAGGCAAAGGTGTTGAGAGAGATGGGGAGCGGTAGGGCCATAGGACCAGACTAGATCCCTATAGAGGTATGGAAACGAATAGGATTTGTTGGTATTGTATGGTTAGTTCAACTCTTCAATGTGATTCTAGAGTTAGACAAAATGCCAGATGAATGGAGATTAAGTTGGTTGATCCCCTTATACAAGGCCAAAGGGGACATCTAACAATGTCACAACTATAAAGGCATCAAACTAATAAGTCATATTATGAAGCTGTGGGAGAAGGTAATTGAGAAGAGAATCCAGAGGGCTACTTCTGTATCGGTCAACCAATTTAGATTTATGCCTGGTAGGTCCAAGACAGAAGCGATACATCTACTTCGTAGACTTATGAAATGCTACAGGGAATGAAAATGGGATTTGCATATAGTTTTTATTAATTTGGAGAAGGCGTATGATAGGGTTCCTAGAGACCTCTTATGGAGGTGTTTGGAGGACAAGGGCATTCCTATCACCTATATTAAAGTAATTAGGGATATGTATGAAGGAGCATTGACTAGCGTAAGGACGGTTGGAGGGGACATGGAAGCTTTTGCTATTAGTGTTGGTCTCCACCAAGGATCTGCGTTAAGTCCTTTGTTGTTCACATTGGTGTTAGATGAGATTACCAAACATATTCAATGAGAGGTACCTTGGTGTATGTTATTTGCAGAAGATATTGTCCAAGTGGCTGAGATCAAGGAGGGTGTTAATGCCAAGTTAGATTGCTGGCAAGATGCGTTAGAGTCGAAAGGTTTTAAAATGAGTAGGTCTAAGATGGAGTATTTAGAATGCAACTTTTCAGGAAACCAGGTGGAGCATGATGTGGCGGTAGTAATTGGCACCGACGTCATACCACAGAGGACGAGTTTTAAGTATCTCGGGTTTGTCATTCAGAGTGATGAGAATATTGATGCTGATATTTTACATCATATTATATCAGGCTGGGCCAAATGGAGAAGTGCATCAGGAGTTTTATGTGACAGGAAGATTCCTTTAAAACTCAAGGGGAAGTTTTATAAAACGGTGATTCGTCCAACCATGTTATATAGGCATATAAGACAATTGTTGGTAGCAGAAATGCGTATGCTTAGGTGGATGTGTGGCATTACCAGGAGAGATTAGGTTCGAAACCGGGTGGTAAGAGATATACTACGAGTAGCCAACTTTGCCGACAAGTTGAGAGAGACTAGGCTTAGGTGGTATGAATATGTGCGGAGGAGGCCCTCAGATGCTCCAATACAAAGCTGTGAGGGTATAACACTTAGTCACTATAAAAGGAGAAGAGGGAGGCCTTACAAAAATTGGCGGGAAGTGATCAAAGAGGATATTTCAGAGTTGGCCTTTAATGAGGTAGTCTCTAGAAATAGAAAAGTTTGACACGATCGGATCAGAGTTAAGGATTAACCGTCCAATTACCCAAGATCAATACAACAATTACTAGGAGATACCGTGTCATATGTGAAGATTGCCCAGCAGGTGCAGTAGGGGGCCATTCTGACAGGGTCTCTAAGGGAGGTTCCCTTACTTACTGTGTGACAAGGAGGGATGGACTTCGTAGCCTATTAGGTTCTCGCAGATTTGGCTTCCTTCAGGTATTCCCCTTGATTATTATTTTTTTTTTATGAATTGTTTCTGTAACTTGCATCATTCTTATATTGTTTCATTTGCATGTGAGTCCACCAGAAACAACCTCTCTACTATGTAGGAGTAAGGTTATGTATTATCGTACCTCTTCAAATCCCGCTTCATTACGAGATTTCAGACTGGGTGATGATGATGATGATGACGACAACGAATTCTTGTGAAGATTTCATCTTATGGATTCACGCTTCATTAGGTAATTTCACCAATAGATCCTACTGGTCTCTCTTCAAGAATTCCTCGCAGCATGTTCCTTAGCATAAAATAGTTTGGCACAAGCACAGTTCAACTCGAACTTCAGTTCTATTATAGCTAACTATCAAAAACAGGCATCCAACTTCTAACAGATTAGCCAGATACTCATACTTGCCTAATTAGTGCACTTTATGCAAGCTCTCTCTTAAAAATGTTGAGCATTTATTCTTTCAATGCTAATATACTATTCGCTTAAGACAAGCAATCCTTGATCTTTACAACATTAACAACCCCCTGATTCCTAGACTAGTATTACTAAATGGGACACCAATATTAGGATGAGTTTGAAAGTGATCTATAGAATTTTTGGATTAGATTTCATGCACTTAGTCTCTGATTGATGTGATGAAAGAAATAAAAGAATCTTCCCTGAAAGTTCCTACAGCAAGAAAAATCTTCTGCAGGCAATATGTTGTTGAATTAGAAATCATATTTTCACTTATAAGGAAAAACACTCATTTAGCCCTCAATTTCAACTTGTTTGGAGGATTAATTAACTCTTTCTTGTAACTTTGCAATCTTACCAAGATCCTTTTGTATTCAACTAACAGTATTGATGTAATCATCTGAACATTAGATGATTTTTTGTACGTACATAGAACTATTTTGTTTTGCCTTTTATATATAAAGGATATTACTTATTTAAATTAATAAGATAAAAATTATTATTAGTATTACGTAACAGAAGGATATAAAAGCTGTGTGCAATTAAAAAATTTCACGATAATTGGTAGTTTAATTTTAACCCACAATCATGATAATGAGGAGTGCAACCCGGACCACAATCACAATTTTAAACTTTAAACATGAGTAAAGAGTGATAGTAGAAAAACTTTGTTAAAATGGATATGATTTCTAAAATAAACTGGGACTGAAACTTACTCCAATGCCATAATTCTGCCATCGTAAGAAAAATATAGAGGATAATATACGACATTTTCCAAAGTAATATCCTTATTGTAGAGATTAGTAAAACATTGAAATTTTAGTTAGAAACTAGTCAAAACACAAGAAAGAAGAAAAGCTTACAAGAATGGCTGGCGTATTCTGTATGAAAAACTTAATTTATAATTTTAGCCCACTTATCTTCGTCGCACACGAAAGTCGAAAGTCAAGTACGATGGTTAACAGTCTGTAATCTTCAAAAAACTACAGGGCAATAATTAATAATTATGATTTTTGTTATCGATGGAAAAGCCAAAGGTGTTGTTTGTGAACTAATATTATCTGCTACTTTAATTTTAATGGAAAAGTGCAGAAAGATCGATTTTGAGGGAGAAAGGTTAAAGGGAAGAAGACTGTTATTGAGCTCTCCGTGGATCTCGATCTTGTAGATTGTACAGTGCAAGGTCCTAGGTAGAGCAAGAGTTGTCTGTGGGGTTCCTGATAATTATTTCATGTGAAAGTAAAGGAACAAAGCCATCAAATCCTGCTGAGAAAAATAACACGCAATTCTTTGGATTTTTATCACCCTGTTCAACGCAAAATACCCTCCAGCAATCATCATGTCCTCTACCTCTGTCCTCTCATTATTACTACCTCACTTTCATCATCATAATCATCGTCCCAACTCCATCTTTCAGCAGTCACCAACCCCACCTGAGCCAACATCATCAATCTAACCTCATAAGAACTAGAAAAAGAAAGGAGGAGGCGTTCAGGAGTTAAAGTTGAAGATGGGCTCAGTCAAGAAGAGAAAACTCTATTGTTATTTTCTTCAACTGCCTTGTACCTTGGTGTGAGAAAGGAGTTCTGCTGCTTCTTGGAACGAATTTACATCTCAGTTTCTTCTCCTCTCTCTTCTGGGAATCGAAGCATCATGGTCCGACTGTTTACTAGATCATGTATACCTACGAATAAGTAAAGTTTCCAAGCTTTCACCTTTATGGGTTTCCTAATTTTGAATTCTTATCATGCATGCTTTGTCTAAACATGACATGAAAATGAATTTGTTCGGCTTGTGTGTATGCGTTAGGGAATAACATGCTGAGCTCCCCATCTCTATATCTTTCTTTTTCTGGATATTACCATTGTACTCTTTTGTCCTGTTGTTTTTAAGGATTTTGTATTAGTGCAAGTTTCTGAAATCTGCAGGTGATATAAAGATCTCTGGTCTATCTTTCCTTATGTAACTATGGAAATAACACTTATTCAGATTCCTGAACTCTTGTATCATGTTTTGATATAATTCTATTCTATTCTATTGTATCATATCTTTGTACATACTACGTATACTCCTATGCATGAATATATCAATAATCATAAACTAAACACTGAAACTAGGACTAGATGCCTCTTTAAGTTCAACTAATTAAGTGTTGATCATCTCTTTTTGTCCATTACAAATTCAGTTATTTTAAAATTATTATTGGAAAAATAATAATAAGCTCCTAAATACTTACACATTCACACAAACACTCACGCAAACAATGAAAGAAAAGTATTCTTGTAATGGAACCAACCTAAAATTAATGCAAAAAATATAAAGAGAAAAATACTTTCAATAATATAATAATATTTGTATAACAAAAAGTTGACCAATATAAATTTATTTTAGTATAATTTTCTTTAGATAATTTCTAATGATTTAAGGTTCTATTAATTGGAATGTAGACACAAATTTGTAATGACTCTTAAAGCATCTGAATTAATTGAGATTTGACCATTTAATTACTCCGTTAAAGTTACTTCATAATTCCAAAAGTTAAGTTTATTTATAACACTCCTTATAAACTTGATTTTTTATAATTTCAAACATTATCTATAATTTTTAAAATCATCATACTTGAGGAATTTAGTGAAAATATACGCAACTTGATCAAGAAACTTCATAAATTTAATGTTAATTTCCTTCTTAACACTATATTATGGAATAAAATAAAATATTATATCTATATGCTTACTCCTATCATGGAACATTAGATTTTTAACTAAATCTCTAGCAGATTTATTGTCCATCATGATTTTTGTTACTTCCATTTTCTCTAAATGAACATCTCCCAACAACCTTCTTAATCAAATTGTATGACAAGTACAAGAGTTTGCATTATATCTAAAAAAGATAAAGCCACTATTACTTTTTCTATCATTAAGATCTTTGAAAAATTCATTATAAAAAAATCTATTAAATTAAAGTTTTGGGAAGAAGAGTTGTAATTTTAATATACTTAAAAATTCTTTTAGTTATCTTCAAGTGAACTTTAGAAGGCATACAAGATCGATTAATAATTCCAACTATAGATAGGATATATGGCCTTGTACAAGTCAAGTACCTCAAGCTTCCTGAAATATTTTTGGGCAAAGTTAGATCTACACTCCCTATCTATCGAACATTTATTTTAGACTTCATATAAGTGTTAATCGACCTAATGTCTAACATCTTAAACTTCTTAATTAGCATCTCCTCTCTATGACCTTCTTGAGTGATAAAAATTCAATCTTTCATTTGTTTCACCTTGATCCCTAATTAGAAAGACATTAGGCAGATGTCACTCACCTTAAACTCATGGGTTATCGATAAGTGAGAAATGCATCGTATTTTAGGGTATAATTTGATATATATTTATTTGCTTATTCGATTATTCAGTATGTATTTTCGATAGAATTGTGTTAGTTTGTGAATTATTTGTGTTTAAGTATTTTTATGGGTTAGTACAAGCATTTAAGCTTAATTATTATGTCTTTGAGGTACCTTGATGTGTTTGTTAATATTTCAAGGTCAACAGAGAGGAATGGAGAAGTTTCGGAGAGACATGGACCAAAACAACGACTCATGATCGTAGCCTATCTGTCACGATTGTGAAAAAAGCATAAGACTTAGCCTATGATCATGGTTTGCCTGCCATGATCATGACAAAAAGCATACAAGTGGCCCATGATCGTGGCCTACATCGAGCAGATGCCCAAATACATAGAAAAGTCAAGTTTTGAGGGATTTTTCGGACCTTTTAACCCTAAAAAAATGTAAGGCTACGTAGAACACATTAAGTATATAAATAATGAGACAAAATAGAGAAAAAGTTTCTTGCATCAGCCACTATCATGAAACCCTAGAGAGAGTTGGGAGACTAAGAAAGAAACGAAGGAAGAGAGATGTGGAGAAGAAGTCTACACGAAGAATTTCCTGGAATAGGAGGATTGTCGTCGTTGCTGCCTCCATCATCCATTCAGATCTACTTTCGAGCGTATTTCCATTTTTATCTAGGTATAGAATTGGAATAACTGTTAAGATAGGATTTATGAATGTTGAGGATTGTCTAAACTCACCTTTGGGTTATTTTTATCTTTGATTTAATAAAAATTTGATTGTTTAAATCAATTGGATTCAATGTGATTGATTTCTGCATTTTCATAAATCGGTAATAGACTGAGAGGGTGAACCAATAAAAAATAATTAAATTGGGCTAACAAGAGTTAGGTAATTTAATAAGAACAAGAAATCAATCAAATAGGTAATTACGCGACGAGAGATCTCACATAGGTTTCGGTAGTCTAGTTGAAAACTTCAGATCTAATTAAAGTTTGGATAAATTGTGAATTGAGAAATTTCAATTTTCATAATCTGATTAGGGTTTATAATTTAGGGCATTTGGTTATAACTCAAGAGAGTAACCAACCCTACGATAATCCATGACCAATAATCCAACATTTCATAATTAATTAAGTTACTGTTGAAGATAGGTAAAAATTTCCCCTTTCTCTTGATTGGTAGCTTCTTAGGTTGATTTTTGGTGTGTGCATTGCAATTTGCTGATTTGTTAATATTTCGTGATTTATTCTTGAGTTGAACTGTTTGATTGAATTGATTAATTGAATTGCGTTATTGTTTTAACTTAGTTACAGTTGAATTTTCGCAATTTATTTCAGCCTTAGAGTTTAGGATTAGATTAACCGTCTTCGTGGGATCGACACCTTAGATACTATGCGAACGACCCATACATTTACGGAATATCAAGGTTAAAATATTAAAACTACATATATCGAAAAACCGCAACCAAGTTTTTGGCATCGTTGTGGGGTAGGCGATTAGTTTAGTTCTATAATTTAAGGTGTTTAGTTTAGTTTTTAAATTTTTATTTTCATTTTTTCTTTTCTATTTCTGAAATCATGCTCTTACATGAACATAAGAGTCAATAGAAGTTTGAGTCGCATAGCTGAAAAATTAGATTTAGACATCACTTTACTAGAACAAACCATTAGGAAAGCTCAACGTAATGAAGAAGAAGAAATCGTGAAGACAACAATGGTCGAGGAATTTCAGTAGGATTTGGACCACGGAGCAATCCAAGGACAACAATAGAGGACCCTTATGGACTTTATAAGACCAGGGTTCAATGCGGCTAATCAAGGAGTAGCTAGACCACCAATATTAGTTGCATAATTTGAAATTAAACTAGATCTCTTAAACATGTTTCAACAAAATGTGCAATTTTATGGACTAACAAACGAAGACCCCAGCGCGCACATAGTGAACTTCTTAAAAATTTGCGATACCTTTAGGTACCATTAGATGTCAGAAGATACAGTTAGAATTAGGCTCTTTCCCTTTATCTTTAGAGATAGAGCAAAGGTTTGGTATCACTCCCTTAACCCAACCAATGTTACCATTTGGGATCAGTTAGTCTGTGTCTTTTTAGATAAATATTTTCCCTTGACTAAGACCACTAAGATCATCAAGAAATCACTAACTTCTTACAAGATGATAAGGAATCGAACTACGAAGCGTGGGAACGATACAAGGATTTGCAACAGAGATGCCCACGTTATAACTTCCTAAGGAATTTATGTTGCAAACATTCTATAATGGAGTTACTCCGCATACAAGAGGCACAATCGATGCTGCTTAATGAGGATCATTGATAAGGTAGACAGTTGATGAAGCAGAAGATTTAATAGAGAAGATGGCAAGTAATAGTTGCTTACAAACGAATGAGCAGAGTAGATAATCTACTACATTCCGTGAACAAAAAGGAATTGTGTTTTTTAATCAAGTGATGGAAATGCAAGCGAGGATTGATAACTTGACTCGACAGCTCAACAATATGAAGACTTCGTTCTCAACTCTAGTGAAGGTCGTACAACTTAAGTGTGAACTCTGTGGA
Source organism: Erythroxylum areolatum (assembly GCA_024520975.1). Lineage (NCBI taxonomy): Eukaryota > Viridiplantae > Streptophyta > Magnoliopsida > Malpighiales > Erythroxylaceae > Erythroxylum > Erythroxylum areolatum. The sequence goes on from JANIJH010000001.1 coordinate 4,324,395, forward strand.
AAATTGGACTATGACACAATAAACTATTTCTTGATAAAGGAAGAAGATCTAGAACAAGTGAATTACATGGGAGCCCAGCATGGATGAGGAGGGGGAAACAACCTCTACTCCAACACTAACAACCCTGGGTGGAAGAATCACCTAACTTCTCTTAGACAAACAATGCGAGAGGATAGTTTAAACCTCAAGGGCAATTAGGCTTCCAACAAGATAAACCAAGCTTAATGGAATCTAAGTTAGATAAGATTTTAGATAAGTTTGGAGACATGGAGATTGCATATAGGAAGCTTGAGAGTAAATTCGACAAGTTACCAAGAACCACGCCTCTTCAATACATAATCTGGATGTCCAAGTAGGTCAACTAGCTGAAGCAATATCTACTCAGAATGCAAGAACCCTTCCAAGTTATACCGAGTCTGACCCACAGGAAAAGATCATGGCCATCATTCAGTCCTAGGAAAAGGAACTTGATCATACAAAAGAGAATGGAGATAAAGGAAAAGTACAAGTAATTGTGGAACTCCTTTCAAGTGAGTTCAGAATTAAGCCAATCAAGGAATCTCAACCCAAATTACCATACCCTATTATAGCACAGCGAAAATCAATGTCAAGTAGGGTAACGAGAAATTTTGAGGAGGCTGACTTAAGCAAAGTTAAGAACATAACGGAATGCCTACAAATGAGGCTCACATTAACGGAATCAATGAAGAAGAAGGTTCAGGAGCGCGAAGCAGAAGGAAACGCCAACATAGCACAGAAGAAAAAGGATCTAGGGGATTTTTACTTTCCTTGTATTATAAATAGAGTCAACATAGACAGGGCATTCGCAGATTTGAGAGTGAGTATCAATATGATACCCTACACCTTTAGTCAAAAGTTGGGGTTAGGAGAGTTAGTACCTACAAAGATGTTAGTAAAGATGATCGACAGAACAATCCATCAACTGAAGGGGATTGTTAAGGATGTGCAAGTAAAAGTTGATAATTTTACTTTTCTTACATACTTCTATATATTGGATATTAGAGAAGATGTAGAAACTCCTATGGTCCTTGGAAGACAATTCTTGGTGAATGCTCACTCAATCATTGATGTTGATGGGGGGAACTAACTCTGAGGGTAGGTAAGCAGTAAGTAAGCTTCAAAGTGTCAAAGAAAGACAACAATCCTCCTTTACCTCTAACTAATGGCAAGGAAACCAATCCTCGAGGGCAATGGGAAGATATTGCAGATCTTAGGAGTGCCTTCAGAAAGAAGCGATCGCGTAGAAGAATGCAAAAGAAGGAGAGCCACAAGGAAGGTGGAATCAAGGGCATGGTAGCTCATGTGTAAATTGTTAGATTAATAACTGCACTGCCATTGCACCACTCATTTGAACCACCATGTGCAAAAAAAAACATCAAGCTACCGATGCTAAAAGAAGCGCCACATGGGAGGCAACTTATGAAATTTTAATTTCCTTAAATTTTCATCAGAAAGTTTGAATTTCATAGTTAGGCTATTTTGTTTTCAAATAAAATTAGAAGGCATAGGACGTCGATGTGAATTCTATGATCGATGAAGCAATCTGTCACGACCCGATACCACATCAAGCCTATGACAACCACCACTTAATCGAGTTGAGGACACTCACGGTATCCTTAATTCGACTATGCAAGGTTAACTGAATATCTCTCTTCTTTTTTTTGAAAAATTTGTGTAGCACAATGGCTGTATTTTAAAAATCTCAAAACTCAATCAAATACCTACAAACAATTTTAAGAACACTTTTATATTCACGTAAAAAAATTTACCACAACTTCAGGACTTTAAAGTCCACTCAAAGCAATCTCAACAACATTATCAAAGTTCATGCATAAGGTCTTTTACAACAACAAAACGGACAAGAGTTAAATTGTTAAATTATCAATTTGCGCTTATTTTGTACTTAATTCTCTTTAATGTGCTGAAATTATTATTCAAAATTAATGGAATTGTCTTATAATTATTTATAGATGATTTTCAACACCTTAGAGATGAAATTGAACCAAAACTATGCAAAAGAATGAAGAAAATCTGAAATTCCAAGTTTGACAGCAATTTAGTGACTAAGCGTGAGCACGTATAAGGATGAAATCAATTTGCAGATCTATTTTCAAGATTCAAAATCAAGATTTTCACAATCTTTAAAGATCATATTGCCATCTATCAAGGGGATTGACCACCTGAAATTAGGGGATACATTATTTGCTGAAAATCAAGGAAAGATAGAGAAGAAATTGAAAAAAGCATAAAAGGAGAGTGCAATTACTGTTCACCCAGCCTTTGTTTTAGAATAGATTTTTGTTTTTTACATATTTTCTCTTGGTTGTTTTTGCGTTTTCTGCATTTTTTCTTCTATATTTTCGTATTCTTTAAGAAAGACCAGGGATGGAGACTTGTTATGTTATTATTTCTTTGATTTCTACTTTTGTGATGAATAGCTAAACTCCTTTTCTTGGTTAAGGGAAGCCATGTTATCCGTTATTATGTGCGAGATGTTTCAATAAAGTTTATGTTGTTAATGAATATTGAATATCTTCCAAATTACTTTTTCTATTTGAGTTGATTAATTTCTAGGTACGCAACTAGGGATTAATTCGTTCAATAGCTAGATTAATAAAATATGATGTTCAGTTTTGTTAATCACAAGTAGAAATTAGGATTACCTTCTTTACGTTAGAGTCTGAAATTCTAATAAGATATTCGCTTGATTGATTGCATGTTGTAAATGTATTTCTCTTGCTCATTGATTTCTTGATTCGTAAAGCTATTATTCAATTGAACCTACGATCGTATCTAGGTTGTTATTTAATAAGAATGCTAGGATACATGTTTCTAGTCATTACATTTAAGAGAAAACATCCCCAATGAACGTTTATTAATGATTGAAATTTTATATCGAGGATCCATTTTAGCGCGATAACATCGGTGACCCGAAAACTAAGGTATTTCCCATTAAATTTTCAGATCCAATCACTTTTGTTAAATTCAAATTTTTGTTATCTATTTCTTAAATTTTGTTAATTGAAAACAACCCCCCTTTTCATTACTTTCTTTTAGTTTTAAACTTGCTAACCTTTACCGTTAAAAATTTCTCGTGGGAACAATATCCACTTACCACTACTACATTAATTTGTATTAACAAGAGTTGGTTTCTGTAGCATCCCACTTCCGTAAGACCCAAACCCGACATCGAGGGTGATATTCGAGCCCGTGCATCACGAGGATGGCATGCTAGAGCACTCAATTCCAGTTCAAAAACTCAGTAAAACATTTTTTTATGAAAAACCAATCACATGTGCAGAATTCAGTAACAATTTGGGCCCACTCTAATACACAAGCATTTCAATCAAAACGCAATTTCAGTAATCAAATTACAACACAGCAATAATCAATTGGGGCCCTAAGAAATAACAGTACTGTTCTGCGGAATACAAGTTTACATATAAATCAGAATAACTCTAATGCAGACGTGAACTAATCCCGACCTCCAACTCTGACTACATGCAGTAGGCATACTCCCGTTTTGTCGAACGGGGTACTCTTCAATTCCTGAAAAATGGTTGCAATGTTGGGTGAGTTTGCGAACTCAGCGAGAAACCATCATCGATGGTTCACCCAACTCATGCATATACAACAATTCACATAATATGACATAATCTCATATACAGAAATATCACATGTACTTACATTTCACAAATATAAGGCATTTCTCCTTTCACACAGTTCACATTTAAACATTCTTATATGTAATGCGCATGTGACACTTTCATTTTATTACATTGTTGTGACCGTGCGCCTGAGTTCGTTAACGGTGATCCAGTGGCTCTGAAATTTCGTTGGGCTTGAAGCCCTGATACAGTGAATTACGTTGGGCGTGATATGCCCTGATTCCC
>JANIJH010000001.1:4339465-4353879 GCA_024520975.1 Erythroxylum areolatum
TCCAAAAATATGCAATCAATTTCCTAGGTCGTCCCAATTTACCAAAATAACCTTCCCATCGGTGATGGGATGTTACAGTTTCTTTTTAAATTTTGTTGCAGGTGATAGTAGTACCAAATTTTGGCACCGTTGCTGGGGAATTTCTTAATGGTTTTTCTAGTGATGTTTTTGTTTTTAGTTTCATTGCTTTTGATTACTTTATTTTCTATTTGTTTTAGTTTCACAATTTTTTTCCTGAATTTTTGATCTTTTAATGGCATGGCTCATCATCAGTATGCTTTTGATTTTGATTCTTCATATTATCCTTGTTATGATAATGAGTTTCCATCTGTTGTGACTTTCAGGTTTGACTATCAAGTGGCAGATTTCACACCCTTAGCTGTGCAAGTACCGAGGGATGACCGACAAGTTAAGGTATGTAAAGTTTGCTTATTTTTTTATTATTCTTTTTGTACGTGTTCCTTTTTGCAAGATACACAGTATAGATTCGCTTCTCCATCGAGCTACTATCAGGAGCAGTCCTACTTCTAACCTCTACCTCCACCTCCACCACCACCACAAGCTAATAAGATGTCTTTGGAGGAGATTGTAATGAGGTTGGCGATGAGCACTCTTCAATTCCAGTAGGTGACAAGGAGTAGCTTAAAGGCCTTAAAAGATCAATTAAGCTACTTAGCGGAGAGAATGGAAGCCTTAATGTTTGTAAGAATTTTTAGCCAATAGGAGAGTGATGCAAAGGAGTTGTGCATTCCTTCAGAGAGTGGAGATCATTTAGAGAACCCAGAAGCAATAAAGGAAGAGCAAGCCGAGTTAGGAGAGGAAGAGGTTATAGTTCGAGAAAAGATGGAGGATGTGCAACTCCCTAAGGTAAGCGATGCAGTTCATGTTATCGCTAACCTAATTTTGTTTTCTTTTCCTAGTTGTTTATAGGTACAAGAAGAAGAAGAACAGGAAGAGCCCCAAGAAGTGTAGTTTTTAGGAGAGTTGAAGACCGAAGGTGGCGAGTAGGATGTTAAGTCTTCGCACCCATTGGCGTTACTCTTACAGAGACCATCTTAGTGTGAGAAGGGTGATGCTCGAAAAGAAGTGGACGTTAGAGCATGATGGTGAAGCGATGAAGTTCTACTCATCAGAAGTCATAGAGCATCGTGCTGAAAAAGAGCCTACTTTGAAGGAAGGTGCTCCAGGCTCCTCACGGAGTTTGAGCATGCTTCCTGTTGGACTCAAGCATCTATTCGATAATGGATGATGTACATATGCTAAGGGTCAAGCTTATGATCTTTCATAAGCACTTAATGGGAGGCACCCTATTTGTTTCCCTTTCTTTTATGTGTTTTTTAGCAATTTTCTTTTATTTTTATTTTTAGGTTTGATTCAATTTAGTTAGGAATTTAAATTCACATTTTTATTTTTGTCATTTTAATTTTCATCTTTTCTTTTTCAAATTAAAAAAATGAAAAAAAAAACAAAAAAATTTGGAATTTTTGGCTGTATCCCACCATCCCTGTTTTCCCTCTCTCTTTTCCCCCTTTTGTTTTCCTTAAATTTCTCCTTCAAGTTTCAATCTCCAGCTGCTGCATATCACCACCCATCTTAGACATTCACTACCACTTGCCCACCACTAACTCACATCACTCCTAGCCTTCCTTGCCAAGTCACCCATCAACCCTAACTTGTGATTTTGGTGCTTGCATTATTGTCTTCTTCTCTTGCAGGTTGTCTTCCACAAAATTTGCACAATGCCAAGGAAGAAGAGAATTGGATGGCCTACTAGGAGCATGAAGGACTTCCACCACCACATCCACCAACCCCTTGATTTTGGCACTTCCATAATAGAGAAGCTTTCTTTCACCTTTTTCCTTTATATTTATGCTTCTTTAACACTGAGGACAATGTTGGTCTAGGTGTGGGGGAAAGAATTGGAAAGTTGGTGTGAATATTTTCAGTTTTTGTGTGAGTTTTATTGATTTTTGCATGTGGTTATGCATGTTAAGCCATGAAGCTTTGTCATATTAGTTTGGATGAGATTATATATATGCATGAAATTAAATTGGGCTAAGTGAGTTTTCAGGTGAATCATGTTGATTGATTGCAATAACTGATCTTATAGACTTCGTCAAAATTTTGACATTTGAGTGATCGGGTAATGTGTGGAATTGAAGTGAATTCTTGAATTGAACCTATGAGCGAACTTAAGCCCAAATGAAATCATCTTTAAGTCATGCTATTTCTTTCAATTATGTGATGCTCCTCTATTCATGTTGCCTTCAGAACTTGCACGGAACTGGTTTGAATTTATTTGATTACATGGGATATAGACATGATTAAGGCCTTCTTTGTTTTTAAACCCTTTAGCTTAAAAATGACCTACCTAATTATTTTCCCTTTGCAAACATTTTTGAGCCTTTATCCTTGTTTTTCAATCAATCACCTTATTTTTAAAACCTAAAAACCCCAATAACCTTACCCTTTCACAAGTTAAATGAAGCCTTGAGTAAATTGAGAATTTTTTTCTATATTGTATTATGAGATATTTTTATAAGTACTTCTACTCATGAGTTTATTATTTTCTCTTGTTTTTATCATGTTCCCTTGTTCTTAGCATTATTCGAAAATGAAAAAAGGGAAAAAGAAAGAAAAAAGAAAATAAAAGAAAAGAAAAGAAAATGGAAAAAGAAAAAAATCAGAAAAAGAAAAAAGAAAAGAAAAGAAGAATAAAGCATAGTAGCATGAGTTAGTATGAGTGGTTGTAACCCTTTGTATGTCATGTGTTTATCTCAGAATTTTAAGTTGAGTATTCTTTTTACTTGATACTTTGTGAATGCTTGCGATTAAAGTTTTGCCATTTTTACCTCACCTATGAACCTAGCCCCATTACAACCCTGAATAAAATCCTTATGATCTATTAGATCATGTGAACTAAATGAATGATAACTGGTGAAATTGCAAGCCTATGATAGTGCATTATGTAGAGAGATATTGAGAGAAACACTTTGCCCTCAAACACTTGAGTGTGACCACAAAATCCGTGAGAAGAATTCATTTTGATTTCATATTTGCTTTTGAACAAAGATGTCTGATTTTGACTTCATTTATTTGCATTGATGAAAAGCGATTATAATATATGTTGCAAGTTAAGTCTTATTGGCCCAAGTTAATAGATTGTGTGCACTTGATCTTATGAAGGATGAACTGACTGAGTGTAGTGGTTTGACATTTTTGCTCGAGGGCGAGCAAAGGTTTGATGTGGGGGAATTTGTTAAGTTATCAATTTGTGCTTATTTTGTACTTAATTCTCTTTAATGTGCTGAAATTATTGTTCAAAATTAATGGAATTGTCTTATAATTGTTTGCAGATGATTTTCAACACCTTAGAGATGAAATTGAACCAAAAAGATGCAAAAGAATGAAGAAAATCCGAAATTCCAAGTTTGATAGCAATTCAGTGACTAAGTGTGGGCATGTCTAAGGATGAAATCAATCTGTAGATCTATTTTCAAGATTCAAAATTGAGATTTTCACAATCTTTAAAGATCTTATTTCCATCTATCAAGGGGATTGACCATCTGAAATTGAGGGATACATTATCTGCTGAAAATCAAGGAAAGATAGAGAAGAAATCGAAAAAGGCATAAAAGGAGGGTGGAGTTACTGTTCACGCAACCTTTGTTTTAGAATAGATTTTCATTTTCTACAGATTTTCTCTTGGTTGTTTTTGTGTTTCGCTGCATTTTTTCTTCTATATTTTTGTATTCTTTAAGAAAGACCATGGATGGAGACTTGTTATGTTATTATTCCTTTGATTTCTACTTTCGTTATGAATAGCTAAATTCCTTTTTTTGGTTGAGGGAAGCCATGTTATCTGTTATTATGTGTGAGATGTTTCAATAAAGTTTATGTTGTTGATGAACATTGAATATCTTCTGAATTACTTTTTCTAATTGAGTTGATTGATTTCTAGGTGCGCAATTAGGGATTAATTCGTTCAATAGCTAGATAAATGAAATATGACGCTCAGTTTCATTAATCACCAGTAGCAATTAGGATTACCTTCTTTACGTTAGAGTCAGAAATTTTAAGAAGATATTCGCTTAATTGATTGCATATCGTACATGTATTTCTCTTGCTCATTGGTTTCTTGATTCGCAAAGCTATTATTCAATTAAACCTACAATCGTATCTAGGTTGTTGTTTAATAAGAATGCTAGGATACATGTTTCTAGTCATCACACTTAAAAGAAAACATCCCCAATGAATTTTTATTAATGATTGAAATTTTATATCGCAGATCCATTTTAGCCCAATAACATCGGTGACCCAAAAACCAAGGTATTTCCTATTAAATTTTTAGATCCAATCACTTTTGTTAAATTCAGATTTTTGTTATCTGTTTCTTAAATTTCGTGAATTGAAAACAATCCCCTTTTTCGTTACTTTGTTTTAGTTTTAAACTCGCTAACCTTTACTGTTAAAAATTCCTCATGGGAACGATATCCACTGACCACTACTACATTAATTTGTATTAACAGGAGTTGGTTTCATTTTAAATTCTGTTGCAGGAGACAGCAGTACTATAAATTTATATAACCATAAAGCATATCAACATAACCAATCTAATAAAAATAGTAAAATAGTTAGTGTGTCACTATGCAACTAAAGTATAAATCAGAAACTACTCACGTGCAGTAATACCCTGAAAATGTCAAAAGACCGCACGATTCACTCAAAGCTTTAACTCACTAAATTAACCTGCATGGTTGGAAAGCAAAGGGGGGGTGAGTACACTATGTACTCAGTGAATAGGAAAAAACATATATCACTAATAGAACTCGATACACACCAAGATGGTCTAATTAACCTATGAGGTGAATATACATCACATAAAAACACATAAGCCTAGCATATGACTCCACGTATATTGGTTAGGAACCATTTAGGCCTAGCCTATTAGTCACTTATTGGGTGAACATAGGTTCTAGTTCCTATACACATAAGCTGAAAGACATCACATGTATAAATCAAATCTTGTCAGAAAACAGATGTCAGGATAAGCCAAAACAATCATGTGTGTCATCACTATTCAGTCAAACTATTGTGCACACCTACTGATTCCCAGTGATGGCTCTAATTCATCCGTGGTAAGTTCAGACTACAGTCGACAAAAGCGTCATGACCTTAGGTGATGACCTCGTCGGTGTCTAGACCCTAAATGTGTAATTACCCACAAGTCCCATAGAAAGGTGTCAATATGTGGACTTGACTTCATGTACCAGCATCAAGGGTATGGGGGTCACTTAATCTGATGTGCCTAGCTCACGATTGGTTAATCATTTCCTCACCAATCACAAAAATCATGTACAAAAATTAAGTATAAAATTCAAGTAAGGCACCATGCCTTTACTTATCAATCCAACCAATAAAATGAAACTGTGCCATAGCTCTGAGCCAAAAGAGAGCAAATACATGCAGTATACATGACTTGATTATGTATATGTAAATTCAAAAACATTATTTCATGAAATAAAAGTCATCTTTTGCACTCCAAGTGCAAAGTTGTTCAAAAATGTAGTTTTATAAAATAAAACATTATCAATCACACTTTACGTACAGGTTTGTTGAAAATAATATCATTTCTCAAAATATATAACAAAACATCAGTTTTAAAATAATGTCGTTTATTAAATACACAAGTTTACTAGCATCTACTTAAGATTTAGCTCTACTATGCATTACCCAGGTTCAAAATTCACATACAAGTCATCATGCATGTCTTAGGATAATCTAATCCTATTTGAGAGATATGGTTTTCCAACTCACATCAAAAGAAGGACTCCCTTAACTTCAACAATCCTCAGTACGAGCTCTTGGATTCACAACTCCTGAGCCTTTATACATAAAAAAATATACAATGTATTTACTACTCAAACATATATGTCATATTTATACATTATCACATAAGTGTATAAAACACAATATCAGTCTCTTTAAGCTATAGGATTTGACCATTAAACTCCTCACATGGTTACTTCTTTACTATTCACATTAACTTTTCTTTTGCATTTTCTAAGGAATTTAATGCCTTTAATCCAATACTTACTCATTTCAAAACATAATTAAGCACTTTTTTATCCAAGCACATTAGACTATTATTCATCAATCTAAGTAACAATTCAAGTTTACTCTAAGTAAACATGAATGCCACTTTCAATGTACATCACTACGAATCCTTAAATCCTAAGCCAAGTTCAAATAGGCAAACACCTAATGTGTATGACTTTCATGTCACATTTTCATGACTTTATCATAGTAATTCATGCTCCTATCTTTTTATATAGTAAACACTTCCAAACAATGACACATTTCACCACTTCATTCAATCCAATTCCTTTTATTTAAGCTACATTTATCATAATTACATAACTCATTACATATATCAATTCCTTCTCCCATCATTTCGACCAAGCCTCATCCAATATATAGCTTCTTCATTTTTCATCATCAATTCATAGTATACATGTACAATTAACACCATAGAATTCATTTAAATCATCAATTTCAAAAGATATCAAAAAATTCACAACTTTCACCAAAGAGGGGGCATTTCATATTTGACTTAAAGAACCATCTCCATGACACATTTCATTCACCTAAACCATGTTTTATGCATATTCAAGCATGGAGAACAAAATATCTTAACACCAAACTCAAAATCCTAATGTAGAGAGAGATGAGACAAATTTTACCTAAACCTTCCTTTAGTGCTATCTTCAAATCCTTTGAGAATTTCTCAAATCTAATGATAGATTTGAGTTCCTTAACCCCAAATTAGCTTAGAACACCTTGATTTGAGTTGGAGAATCAAAAGAGGGTGGAATTTTAGGGATTGCCGAAACTAGCTTCTTCTTCTCCTCTCTTCTCCTTTCTTCTCCTCTCTTTTAATTAAAAGAAGATGTTTTAAGTCTCTAGCAAGGAGTGCACGGTCATACATAAGAAGGGTCTAGAATTTTGACTTTTCTTTAAAATGGTGAAATTACCTTTTTTCCCTTAGGTTATGTGAAATTACCATTATACCCTCCAAACTTTTCCTAAATTTGCAATTAAGCCCAAAATTTGAGAATCACCAAAACCTTTATTTTTATTTTGATCCTCAAACTTTTGAGAATAATAATTAAGCCCCTTAACTTTATAAAATTACATATTGATCCTCCAAGAATTGAAAAATTACATTTAAGTCTTTTAACTTTTAACATTTTGCAAATAAGCTCTTATGTACATCTTTGGGCACTGTTTTTTTGAAACTGATATCTCGCTTTCTGAATTTGCGACTAGCATCCGATTCTTTCACTGGTCAAGTCAAGATAGGATACTAGCATAACACAAACCTAATCCTTGGTCAACTTTCTCCAATCTGTGATCCACTAGAATAATAACTTCATTTCATTTTTCTTTTTTAAAAGAAAATAAGCATGCCTTGTTTATGTTAGCAAAATGTCTTTCTCTTAATGCTTGTTGGACCTTCTCTTGTGATCCTTTCTTTTCTTTTAACAACTTCCTTGAAGTATAGTCGGTTTTTTCTTTCGATTAGTGGAATAGAAATCGAAGGTAAGTCCAAAGTCAAAGTCTATTGATTATAAATAATGTCTAATCACCTCTAAGGCATTAGAACACATTTAACGCAACCACCATGGTCATATCCATCCAATGGACTCGGTTTTACACAATTAAAAGGTTATATGTTGGAAATTTCCAAGATTTCGCATACCGATGAACTCTAAGTTCATGTGAGGGCATATAACATTATAAATCATTAACATATATACCCAAAGGACTTAAATACATCTTTGAACATATATAAAACCATGTATGTATGAGTATACAATAGCATCTCCAAGTATAGCACAATACAAAAGGCTTAGAGAGTCTAGCATTACACAAGTAAAGAGAGATAAAAGAGCCACAAGGAGTTAAGGAGGTATTTAAGAAAGTGGAGAAGGACAAAAGAAGAAGAAAAATTAAAATTGGTCAAAAAATCGTAACAAACCCATGATCGGGGCCAGCGGTAAGGTAAAAATGACAAACACGCCCATTTCACTTAAAAGTTTACCATTTTACCATCCAATCACCTATAAATATGTTTCTAACTTCATTTTCTTCACTCACTTTCATTTTCACTTTGTCTCTCTAAACTTTATGTATCCGATCACTCTCACTTGTCTCTACAAAATTTCAAACCTCCAAATTTCATTCGACTGCCACTGACTCATAAGCCAATATGTTGCGCATCAAGCAAACAGTAAAGCGTGATCAATCAGTGAGGCGAACACAAGTCTCGAGACAAGGGAAAAGGAACAGAGCAGCTGATTATGGAGCACCTTTCCCAATCTTCTCAGATGAGGAAGGTACTCATTTCCATTCCCTTCGTAGTAAACAAATTATGGTTCCAAAATATTTTCACTTTGAAACATTAGATAGATTAGAACTGCGAGACAAGGTTGAGAGCTTAGCTGAGAAAATTCAATGGGGTCAGCTCATTCAAATTCAATTCCCAGTTTAAGAAGAACTGACCTTAGAAGTTTTTACTTTTCTTCAATATAAATCCAACAAACCTAGGGAACTGTGGTTCAGATTGTGGGGATAACCCTATGGACTTGATTATTACACTGTGTATGAAAATTTTGGTTTCCCTGAGTCTTCCGTAGTGGATCAGTAAGACAATTTTCGTGTCAGTCCCTATTGGACATAACTAACCGGATTAGAGCATTTTGACAATAAGAACGCACACAATAACATTATTAGGAGTCACGATTGATGCACAAATTCATGTGCCAAACCGTTTTTGAAAAAATGGAAACCAACAAATGTTCGTCAAAGGAACTGTTTATATTATGGTGCATGGATCATAGCATCCCAATTTGCATAACCATCCACACTTTTAATGCAATTATTGCTGCTCGAAAGAAAAGGAGCAATAATTTAGGAATGGTTTACTTGGTTTCAGTCATAGCTAATTACTATGGAATTGAGTGCAATGGACTTATAGTCTACCATTTTAAGTTCATGAACCACCATCATTTATGGCAGGCTGAAATCGTGAAGTCCCATAATATAGAACTTCGGGATATTAGTGCTAAGACACATGTCAAGGGTAGGACTGGTTAAGCAAGTTCAAGCGCCCAAAAATAGCAAGAAGGGTATTCAACTAGTGAGGAGTCTGAAGAGGAAGAAGATGCAAAAAAAAAACCAGGCTAGAAGAAGGTACTAGACATAATCTTCACAAACACCAAGGTAATTATAGATACACTTGTAAAGAACTCTAGAAGGATGAAGTAGATGGCTCAAACCCAATGACGCCAGAGTCAAGATATATGTTGTATTCATCGCTGTTTCAAGGCTTAGGGTGTTCAATTGCCACCTCCAGCACCATCATGACCTTTATCACGATAAACCTTTCCTTTTTTACATTTAGTCTTTATCTTTATTTTTATATCTTTATGGTTGTTCGTTATCACCTTCTCACATTGAGGACAATGTGTTGTTCAAGTTTGGGGAGGGTTATGTGTTTATTTGAATATGAATTTTGCATATTATAGTTATTAGGTTACATTCTATAAATCGTGTGAATGTGCCAATGGCTTAGATGAATTGAAATTGATTTAATTTTGAGCATGGTTTATTAGGTTGTAGAGAATTATTCACTAGCAGAATTAGTGAACTGGGGTTCTTTGATTAAATATGCAGCTGAATTAGGATTCAGTGTTTAAGTGTAGCCCTCTAAATTGTTACATTCATTCATAATTTGAGGCCTTTTAACCTAAGTAGCTTTGGTAGTATTTTTTTCATGAAAACAAGTAGCTAAAGCAATAAGGTAGGCAATAAAAAAAGGTTGTTATTTTTAAAATAAGTAATTATTTCGCTAGCCTGCGGCTTATAAATAGAGATAGTATCTAATTGAGAACGTAATATAGCTGAGTAATCGAATCGACACACTTCACAATTGTGTGTCTTTGCATAAAGAGGCTAGAATGACGTTCCAACCAAGCAGCTTAATAAAAAACATGAGTTAGATGAGTAACCAGAATGACATTCATTAGTAATGTTTGCCTCCGCGTAAAAAGACTAAGTCCACGTTCATAAAAAGTTAATAAAATAAAATTGTGCTTTCAAATAAAACCTACCAAACTTGTAATAGTTTGACTTTTCCTGAAAACGTATCTAGGATTAGTTACAGAATTGAATGACCAAAGAATTATTAATGAGTGTGTGCAATTGAGAAGGGTAAAAAATGGATTAATATGTATATTTAGTTCAGAGCCTCAAGACACGGATATTGTATGTTACTTATTAGAAATGACTTGAATGATTGTTTTTAAATTAAATTTATTTCATGAAGTTAAAGCCATTGTCTCATTACTGCATTGTATGTTGTGTGAATTAGTATGTGTTTTTTTATGTTTGCATCAGGACAAGAAAACGTTTAAGTGTGAAATGCATCATGTTTTAGGGTATAGTTTGATATGTGTTTATCTATTTATTCGATTGTTTAGTATGTATTTTTGATAAAATTATGTTGGTTTGTGAATTATTTTTAAAGGTTTTTATGGGTTAGTTCAAGCGTTTGAACTTAATTATTATGTTTTTGAGGTACCTTGATGTGTTTGTTAGTGTTTCAGGGTCAATAGCGAAGAACGGAGAAGTTTCGGAGAGACTTGGACCAACATAATGCCACGATTGTGACAATAACATAAGACTTAACCCAAAATCGTGGCCTGCCAGCCACGATCGTGACAGAAAGCATACAAATGGCCCACGATCGTGGCCCACGATCGTGGCCCACATAGGGCAGATGTTCATACATAGAAAAGTAGAGTTTTGAGGGATTTTTTAGACCTTCTGACCCTGAAAAAAACCCAGGGCTACCCAGAACACATTAAGTATATAAATTATAAGACAAAAGAAAGGAAAAGTTTCTTGCATCAGCCACCATCACGAAACCCTAGAGAGAGTTCATCGAGAGATTGAGAAAGAGACAAAAGAAGAGACATGTGGAGAAGAAGCCTACACAAAGTACTTCCCAAATCTATTTTCCAATGTATTTCCATTTTTATCTATGTATAGAATTGGAGTAGCTGTTGAGATAGGATTTATAAATGTTGAGGATTGTCTAAACTCACCTTCGGGTTATTTTATCTTTGATTTAATAAAAATCTTATTGTTTATGTGAATTGGATTCATTGTGATTGATTTCTATATTTTCATAAATCAATAATAGACTAAGAGGGTGAACTGATGAAAAATAATTAAATTGGGCTAACGAGAGTTAGGTAATTTAATAAGAACAAGAAATCAATCAAATCGGTAATTGTATGATGAGAGATCTCATATAGGTTTCAGTAGTCTAGTGGAAAACTTCAAATCTAATTAGGGTTTAGATAAATTGGGAATTAAGATAATGTAATTTTCCATAATCTGATTAGGTTTATAATTTAGGGCTTTTGGTTATAACTTGAGAGAGAGTAACCAACCCTAGGATAGTCCAAGACCAATAATTTGACATTTCATAATTAATTAGGTTAGTGTTGAAGATAGGTAAAAATTTCCCCTTTCTCTCAATTGGTAGTTCCTTAGGTTGATTTTTGGTGTGTGCATTGTATTTTGCTGATTTGTTAATATTTCGTGATTTATTATTGGGTTGAATTGGTTGATTAAATTGATTGATTGAATTACAATATTGTTTTAGCTTAGTTACAGTTGAATTTCTGTAATTTGTTTTGGCCTTAGAGTTTAGAATTAGATTAACCCTCCTCGTGGGATCAACACTTTAGATACTACGCGAACAACCCGTATGCTTGTGAAATATTGACATGAAAATATTGAAACTACACATATCGAAAACTACGGTCAGTTATAGAATCTTTGAAATCTTCAAATATCTTTAGATTATTTCTTGTGAAGGTAAAATTATCTACATAGATATATACAAACAAACAACTAATCATCTTTATCCTTTTTAATATAAATATCATAATTTTGTAAAATCTAGTAAAAATATTCTCTTGAAAATAAGTGTCAATTTGACTACTTCAAGTTCTTGGTGCTTGTTTTAATTCCATAGCATTCTTTAATTGCAATACTTTAGCTTGTTAACCTTCAACCACATGTCTCGTTAATTTCTTAATGTAGACTTCTTTCTTTAAATAACCTTTGAGAAAAGATGACCTGACATCTAATTGATGAACCTCCAATAATTTTATACGATAAGATATATTAATAAACAAACTTTTTTTAAATGAGCAACATAGGTCAATAACTTTTCTTATTCAATACCTTGCTTTTGCTTCTACCCTTTGATAACAAGCCTCACCTTGTATCTCTCTACTTCATCATTGGTACTTCTTTTGATTTTCTACACCCATTAGAAGTAATAAGTTCTCATATGTTACTCTGTTTGATGGCTTGGATTTTCTTATTTACTGCATGAATCCACTTTTCATTCTTACTAGCATCTTTAAAATTTTTAAAGCCTAATATTTGCAAGCACATAAAAACAAGTGACAATTATCAAAAAAAAAAATCAATTCTTCAATTTCTTTAAAGTCCCATGCTTATTAGTGAAGATGTGGATGATAGTGCTTGAGATGATGGAGTTGATGAGGTTGGTAGAGGAGAATTTTTTTTGACTTATTAAAAAACTCCTTTTCTTCTTCATCTTCAAAATATGGAAGGAAATTATAAGATCCATGTATTTAACAATGTCAATTCGAAGAAGCTTCTTGATCAAGTTTAACATCTCTATTAATAACAGTCTTTCAATTTTTTGGTTTTCAAACTTGTAGCCTTTTAAGTTATCATATCCAACAAAATCAAACTTCTTACTTTAATTATCAAGTTTATACCTTTCTTACCATACAATATGAAAATATAAAATAGAGATAAACATTTTTAAGTATGATGCAGAAGGCTTCATTTTACTATATTTTTCTTATACAATGATATCTTTCAAGACCTTTATAATATTATGATTTGAGAGATAAATCACACATACAATTGATTTTTCCCAAAATTCCTTAGGCTTCATTTTCTTTTTAATATTGTTTTTTCTAAATTCAAGATCTCTTAACTACTCTACATTTTGAGAAACATAAGCATTATAAGAGGACAACAGATCCTATACAGCTCACAAAAGCTTTGAAATTCATTATAAGTATATTCTCCACTTATATCATTTCTTAAATCTTTAATCTTAAAATCAATTTCTTTTCCAACCAAAAATTTAAAATTATTAACGTATCAAAAGTTTTAGACTTGTATTTTTAAAATTTTACCTACATTTTTCATCAACGAAGAGAATAAAGTAAGAACTTTTACTAAAAGATAGAGGATTGATAAAACCACATGCATCTGTGCAAACAAGTTAAAGTGGCTTGGTATCTCTTAAAATTTATTGGTTTGGAAAGCTTTTCCTTTAATTCTTTTTAAGTAAGCATGCCTCAAATAGTTTTTTAGGATGATTGACATTCATCTCACCATCTTTTTCTCCACTAAAACTCTGATTCTTTTAAAATTTAAATTTTTATAACTTATATGCCATATCCATAAAGGATCATTGACACTATGCTTTAAATAAATTACCTTCGTCGTGTCCAAGTTTAATCAAAACATTTTATTGCTAGTTATACTCACCCTGATAATAAGATTAGCATTATGATCTTGAAGCCAAATAATATGGGCTTCCATATGAATTCGACAACTATTCTTTAAATTTTTAACAATTTTTAAAATTTTATTCTTTAATTTTAGAGCAAAATAAATATTAGAGAGAAACTTTATGACCTCTTGTTTTTGTCTCAAGTAAAATCACACCTTTTGCATTTGATCTTCATCACTGCATTTTCACCAAAATGTATGTTCCATGTCACCTTGGTATTTAATTTCATAAAGTTACTTTTATGTTGGGACCCGATTTCAAAACCGAACCCCAACCAGAAAAACGAAATCTTAAACGGAATCGAACAAAAAGCAAAACAAGAAGGCGGAAACGAAATCAATCAAAAGCATAAGAATCCGAAGCGGAATCATATGGCGAAATTCAAACAAAATCGGAATCAAGATCGAAGCGAAAGGCGGACAAAACGAAATGCGAAAATGTGAATCGGATCAAAAGCAAATCGAATCAAAGTAAACGAACGTGTCAATCGAACTCAATCAAATTTTTCCGACATCCGAGAATCGCAAAAACTTAGGAAAGCTAGCGTTGGAAACCTTAAGACTAAACAAATCCGAAACCGGTATAATTTTTTTTTCTTTTCATTCTTTATTCATAAAAAGAACTTGGATTTCCCCTTTTGGAAAGTCATCCTCAATCAAAAATTCATTTCATAAGATTCGTCTTATACAATCACACAAATCCCATAATT
>JANIJH010000001.1:4419053-4430487 GCA_024520975.1 Erythroxylum areolatum
AAAGATTCTGCCAGAAATATGTTATTCTACAAACACATCCAAACTTTATAATTTCACATCTTTCAATTCTCACATCCCTTAATTGCATATAACACATCATTGTCAAACTATAAACTTCTTCTACAGCTTTCATGTAGACCACATAACTCAATTCAAAACATATCAATCCAGAATTTGCCTCAAAGCACAGCATACACAATCCTATACTTAAGAGCATTTTCAAAGACAAAGTAAAATAACCTTAACTTTGGACGCTCACAACTTTCACTCCCGGTATCGAAAAATATCAAACTTTATGGTGACAGAAAGCTTTCAACAGAAGCTACAAGTTTCATGAAGATCATTTCCTCAAATTCAGCCTAAATCAAAAAGTTAACTCTCTATGACCAAAAAGTCAAACTTTCTCAATTTTCAAATTCTCACACTATTTCTCTTTATTTCTTAATTTTCAACTCCCATTTCAATCAACTCATTCACTTAAACTTTCATAACCCATACAAATCTATTCAAATCCCAAATTTATCAAAATCAATCAATTCTTTTTCTCATCAAATTCTTTAAGGCATAAAACATCTATAACACACTACACATACTAAAACACTCATTGAATTTCAAATAATATTTCTAAATTTTACTTAAAAATCGGGGTCCAACAAAACCAATCACTTAAATATCTTATTCCATGTCCCCATATGACAACCATGCTATAGTCAAGATAGTGGTTTAGTGAGAGAATTCTATAAGATTCTTTATAGTGAACACTTGCTTAAATCTTACAATCCTCGTCTCAATTATCATTATAATTAATAAAAATAACCTAACTACATTATTGGATCTTTAATGAGACATTATCTCCTTTCTCATGTACAATGGCTCTAATGTTCTATATTATATTACTATTTCAATAATGTAAAGAACTATATAAAGTTCATTAAAGAACTTATTGATACAAATAATCATTTCCACTAAATAAAATATATTATTGTTTAATTAGCAATTAATGCTACATTAAAACCTTTCTAATCTCAAAATAATATTGTTCCAAGTAAAATATACCTTAACTAGATCTTACTTTTGTTAAACTAAGTTAATATCCATATTACCTTGAACTTAAATGTTGACTTATATAGATTAATGGATATATTTGATACTTCATAAGTGTCAAATATATTTAATAATTCGTAAGTATCTAGTACTAAATGACTTAGTACATGATCTATATACTAGGACTAGAATGGGTAAACAATTTCCATATTTATCTTTATAAACCTAATTTTCATTATTAAGTTATTACTTTTTTATATCAATAAGAGTTGTACTTGGAATATTATACCTTTAACAGTTGAAAATATGAATTAGTCTTACTATTAAGATTATTTCTTTAGATACTACTACTAAAAAGTAAAAATACATTATCATTGTCCTTCTAATAGAGATGATAAATCTGCAATCATCTTTAAAACAAACACCTCGAATCTATCACAAAAGTGAATCTTTCAACATCTATAGTAAACCAATTCCTATGTCTGCTCCTTTCTTATGCCTTTTTTACTTCCTTTAGTAACTTGCTAAAAGAGCTCCTTTTCATCCTACTATATCCATACATGACAATACCATCTTAGAGCCTAACAATTTTCCTCCTTTAGGTGCCCTACCTTATGAAGCAAAGTCTGTTGAACCCTTGTACCCTAAGAACCTTCCCTTTTTTATCCAACTTTAAAGCAGACTACACCATTGCAGTTTTTAAAGGATACAACTCCTATCAAGAAAATACAAAAAAAAAATGTTTAATGATAATGCTTATTTAATAAAAATAAATTATTATCCTATAAAAGCCTCACTTGATGGTAAAATCATTGTTGGTCTTAATGTAAACATTCTAAAAGATGTTGCAATATAGTGGGAAAACTCACTTATTAGTTCTATTCAGGATAATAGACCACCTTACCGTGTCATTAATGTTTAGGTAAGCACCAGTGGATAAACATAAGGCTACAGGAGGTTCTCTTAAGAGATCATAACTTTTTCTTGGTCAAATTTTAGAAATAGAAGGAGATAAAATGGTCATGCTAGCCATATAAAACAATCACAAACTAGGCATAAAATCAACTAAGAGAAAAGGTGAATATGCCACATTCATTAACTACCCCAACTGCAAGTTTTATCTTAATGAGAAGATGAAAGTTTTTTCTTTCAAACCCATGCATAACTCAAGAACAAAAGGAGAGAAATGTTCCACTCACCATTTACCCAAAAAATATATAAGAAGAATGCAATATTTTTCTTCCATTTTTATTCAATCAAAACAAAAGGCCTTAATTATAGTCTTAATTTTATAAGGTCAAATAAACTAAAAAATATAAAAAAATCACTGAGAATTTGACATAATTGTTATGCTTAATTTGTAACTTGTTGGTTTTTTTAGAATCAATATTAAAAACAAGGAATGGCCACTATGAACTAATAAATATAAAACAAACTATTAAATATAGAACTAATAACCAACTCATCACTTCCCAAATGAGACTAGAACTCATAAGGAAGAAAATATATTTATGGATGGAATCAAATAGGTAGTATTTATAGACAAAATCATTCAGTTATTGGGGAAAATCAGTATGTTTTTAATGTTGAATGAAGATTAAATAGGCTAAAAATAAAGCATTGGGTAAAACTCTTCTTTAGTTTAAAGGTAATAGCTTGAATGACTATCGACTCCTAAAAAAGGGTAGAAGAATGAGACCTATTATTAGGCATACAATGCATTATGGATGTATGATTATTTTGTTTCAACTGGGTTATTCTATTTCATCTAAATAAATTAAATTAAATCAAAAATACTTAATAGCATGGTGATACATTTATATAAAAGTTCTACTCTAAGCACACATAATAGAAATATAGATAATCAAGTGAAAATAGTCTAAACTTCTTTATAAAGGTTGCAATTCTTCACATAAAATATATTCACAACCCAATCTTCTTTTAATTAAAATAGTCTCCATTTGAGGAGAGCCTATAATAAACATCCCCTTAACTTAAGTGGAGACCTCTACCAAACCGACATTTTATTGATAAGTATCACACTTTCCTTTTGGTTAACACTTCATCATCATATTTGAACCATTATCATCGGTATGCACTTTTTAAAGTTTAAGCAACTTAGACTCCAAAATATCGTGTATCCAATGATATCTCACATCAATATGTTTAGATCTACCATGAAAAGTGAGATTCTTGCTAGATGTATAAAATTATGACTATCTCAAAACAATACCTATATTTTCTTAGTAAAACCAACTTCTTGAAAAAACTACTTCCTCCAAAGAAACACTTTGCAAGCTTTAGTTGCAATAATAAATTTATCTTCGACGGCAAACAATGCAATGCACTTTTGAAACTTAGATTGTTAAGCCACATCTTCCCTTATAATAGTAATCAAATAACAAAAATTCCACTTTCTTAAGTTAACATCACCTGTTATATCTGAATTAGCATACCTAAAATCAATAGAAATTCCTATTATGGATGCATTAAAAATATTTTACAACACTTCTTTCTTTTTCTCACTAGATGGAGACTGTCTAGTGTTAAACCTAAAGTGAGTAGTAAAAGGTATGCTTACCCCTTTAGCTTTATTCATATAAAACCATTGAAGTAAATTCTCAATGTGCCTTTCTTAAGACAACCATAAATAATTTGTATTTCTTGAGATAACCACAAATAATTTGCACATCAAGAATTTGTCTTATTAGTCCTAAGTCATTTCTTGCAAAAGAGTTACTGAGCTCTTTTTTCAACCTAGTAATTCTAGAAGCATTATAACTAATAATCAACATGTCATTATCATAGAGTTGCAAAATCAAGAAGTTATTGTTAGAAAATTTTAAACAAATACACAATGATCAGAAGTAGTCTTCTTGTAACCTTACTAGATCATAATTAACTTAAACTTCTTATACCATTATCTTAGAGCTTGTTTCAAACCATATAAACTTTTCTTCAACTTGTGAACATATTTATCCTTACCTTTCACCATAGAACTCCTCTAGTCGCTCCTTACAAATCTCCTCCTTCAAATCACCATGGAGAAAAATGGTTGTCACATCCAACTATTCAACCTCTAAATCAAGATTGGTTGCCAAAGTGAGAACAAATCAAATAGAAGACATCGTAATAGCAAGTGAGAAAATCTCTTCAAAGTCAATTCCCTTTTTCTATCTTAAGCCTTTAATGACTAACTTAGCTTTATATCATAGAAGAGAAGAATTATTTTCATTTTTTACCATATAAACTCATTAGTTCTACAAAGCTTTTATGATCTTAGGTAAGTTAACCAGCTCAAAATTATAGTTTTCCCATAAATACTTCATTTTTTCTTTCATAGCTGTAACTAACTCTCTATAGTTTCTCTGAAGCTCTTAGGTTCTCCATCATCAATAAGGAGCACATATTTATTGAAAGAATAATGAGTGAAATTGCTAGTTCATTAATAACCTTAAAAACATGAACGTCTACCTTGTTAACAACATTACCCTTAATACCTTTAACTTGATCATCATGAATATGATTTTATGAATCATTTTGATTGCTAAACTCAACTATATTAGGCATATGTGTCTCTAGAGCTAAATCAAGATTAATTAAGCCATCAAAATCTTAAGACTTTGACTTCTCTACCTTACTGAAGTAAATCACTTGTTAATATAAAAATCAAGTATAACATGTAGAATACACAAGAGGGGGGCTTAAATTGTGTTCAATTATTTACGTCATTAATCTTTAGAAACTTTTTGAATTTCTTTACAATTTTAGTTGATTACAAAACAATTCACTTAATTTGATGAATAATGCAATTGAAAAATTATTATCTATTCTTCTAACAACAAGAAAATTAAAGAGATAAGGGTTAGAGAATATGACGCCACGAGTTATACTGGTTCCTTAATCTTGGGCTATGTCCAGTCCTAAGAGTTTGTCTGAGATTTCGTGATACTCTTCAACGTTACAAATATTCTTTCTACACTTATAGAGCCTCTTCAGGTCTCTCTCACAAAGTATTTTTATCTGCTTTCTTAGCCTGTCTAGGCTCTAGCCTTTCTTTCGCTTGGAAAGATAATGCTTGAGCTTTATGTTACAGATGTATTTGCTCTCTTTCTTTCATACTTGAGTATGGAGTTTCTCAAAGTATTGTACAATCAGATTTTCTCTCTTGTATTATGTTGTTATTGTAATATTTTGTTTACGACTGTAACTAGTATTTATAACCTAAATCTTCAACTGTCTTTTTGAGAAATCTTCTTCCTGAATCTTCTAGAAACCATTATTAGTTGTGTCCTATAATTAACTCCAACTAACTGACTGACAGACATTTTAGAATATTTTTCATTTGCATCTTCTGGTATTATGCTTCATCTGGTGTTATGCTTCGTCTGGTGTCACGCTTCGTCTGGTGTTACACTTCCTTTGGTGTCACGCTTTCGTCTGGTCTGTTTAAGATGCTTTGTCGTATAAGTAAGTATCATCTTGAGTTGACCTTGTATCGTCTTGTATTGACCTTGTATCGTCTTGTGTTGACCGTCTTGAGTTGACCGTCTCGAGTTTTTAAGTATCGTCTGGGTTCGACTAGTTGACGATCTGTGTCACTTACATTTTTCTTTTCTGTGCACTTAACAAACTCATCAAAACAATTTACACTCTTCTATGATTATTATTATTTGATTGTCATCAAAATTAATAGAAGAAGTGAAGTCTTCTTGACTTAACAATCTCCCCCTTTTCTATGATAACAAATAATCGTAATATTAGAAGATAAAATAATATTCAGACGATAGACGAATAAATAAATAATGTTCAGACAAATAAAATTTAAAGCAATACACAAGATATGCATAAGATATACAATGCTTTCTAATGTACTCCACTTTTCCCCCCTTTTCTCCCCTTATTTGTTATTAATAAAAAAGATAGCTCATCTTAGACGCTTCAAAATTTCAAAATACATATGTTGAATATTAGTGTGGATCATCTTGAGGTCTTGTTTAATCGAAACACGTAGAAGTGCTATTTCCTCATGAAGATCACCCACTACATCACCTAGTTCATCAACCTTAGTATGAATTTCCTCAATATTTTTGGCTAAGGCTTTTTGAACTTCCGTCTTCTTGTGACTAGCTTCATTCCAATTGATGAAATGCTTTAAGAACTCAGAATTAAAAGTAGCATCTTGTTGTATTTCACTAAGTGGATGAAGGTGTTCAACAACAGATGGTTTTCTAGGTGAATCATCTAATTCTATGATTTTGATTAAGGGTAATTTGAAGGTTTGTTTTCCTTCTGGGAGATCAAGATCATTAGGTCTAGGTAGTTTGTAAATTGGTAGCCCAAAAAGGTGAAAAACATTTTTAACTGAAGGTATGAAACCTAAGGGTCTGAAATGAACGATTAAATGCACAAAGGTTTTTAAGTTGAAATTGATACCTTCAATTGTGATACTTTTTTACCTTCCTTCTGTCACTATGCCAACTACTTTGACTCTTTCATCTTTGTTAGAAACTCCAAATTGACTTCCTGATGCCCTGGATATGTGATGTGATACATATACACCTACAGGATGAGCTGCATGACATGCATCGTCTATGCTCTTCTCTGCCACTTGAATATGTTCATATGTAAGATCATCTTCATGCCCTTCAGGAAACATCTTCTTCTTCACTTTTCCTTTGTTTATTATGGGGGTTGGACATCTTGGTTGTAGATCTAGTACAATCTTTATTGTCGTTCTGCTTGTAATCGGATAGATAGTATAACGATCTTTTGTAATCTTCATTGGATATGGTTATGACTTTTCATCTCGTTGAATACCATATAGTCTTCATTCTTCATGACTGAGAAGATGTATTGTCTGATCTTTTATTGATATAAACTCAACTTGTACCTTGATTGTTTGCTTAGAAGGTTCTCTGATAATAATTGAACTTCTGTTTCGATCAGGTACTGATTCTTATATGAACTTCATTTTTAAATCCTTTTTCTTGATTGGTTGAGAAGGATTGTAAAGTACTAGCTAGTGTTCAACTTTCTATGCCTTTTTTGGAACATTAGATGAAGAAACCTTTCTCTGACTAAGCTTCATCTTCTTTTGTTCTTCTACCAGTTTGGAAGAGAGTTGTTGTTGAGGCTTCTTCCTCTCAAATACTAACTTCCTTTTTATCTTCGTCTCTCCAGATGATTGTGCTGATTGAATTTGCGAGATAGAGACAATTGATTTGGCAGGTTGTTGTTTTTGCTCTTGCTTCTAAGAATCTCCACCAAGAATCAAAAATTTTTGCTTCTTCTGTTCTTATTATCGTAAAGTCAATAATCTTGGTAACCTTCTTAACTGTTTGGGCTTTTCTGATTAAAGCATCTCAGCCTT
The DNA here is from genome assembly GCA_024520975.1 of Erythroxylum areolatum. Lineage (NCBI taxonomy): Eukaryota > Viridiplantae > Streptophyta > Magnoliopsida > Malpighiales > Erythroxylaceae > Erythroxylum > Erythroxylum areolatum. The sequence continues at coordinate 4,426,471 of JANIJH010000001.1, forward strand.
CCTCTTCAAAGACACTTGGTTTGTTGATTGTTAAACCTTGCTTTCCTCCCTATGTAGAATCGTCTTATCTTGTATTGACACATCAGATGATTGTGCAACCTTTTCCTCTGCGAATATTCTTCCTGTCAATTGAGGTTTTGTTTGTATTTCAGACGGAACATGTTCACTCCTGCTTCGTCTTACTAAAAGCTCTGCCTCAGAATTTGCCTTCAATGTAAAATCTATATCCGCTTCAGCTTCAATCTTGATTCCCATTTTGAGAATAGTAAAGGCATTAATAACACTCTTCACATTCATCTTTACTCTATTTCCTCTATCAAGCAGGATTCCAGGTAAAGAGCCATAATAATCCTCCCTAGACTTTGTCATGGTCTTAATAATCAATAATAGAAGATTAATAGGTTGGTGAGTAAGTAGATGAAACAAACAATGTTCATCATTCATTGTTGCCAGGTCTTTTGAGCCTACTCTTGGTAGAATACAGTAGATAAGAAGTGAATGAACAAACCTAGCCTTCAGAACGAGGTTTGAAGACTTCTTGACTCCTGGATTACTGCATCCATATACTTGTCGATTGATGTGAGCTTTATCTATATGACCTTGATTGATCCATTTTGTATTGTTAAACAATTTTGCTCCAATACTTGGACACCCAATAGCCTTCTTGATAGTATCTTGTATAACTATCGACAACCCATCTACCACCAATACCAAAGTGTTGTCCACCACCTTTGCATTCTTCTAGAACTCATATATTTCGTTCATATATACCATCTCGCGTATGTTGAAGAAATTTTTCCAGCCAACTGCTTCAATTTCTGGTTCGATGTGCATCTGATTTTTCTTTAAGGAAGTGAAATCGACATGTCTCGCATAAGCAAGAGATTTCGACATTTTTTATCTATAAAAAATAAACACTAAACACACAAATGTATTTCGCTTAACGAAGCGAGGTTAGTATAAAAAAAATAAAGATATGAAATGAGAAGAACTTGAAGTTTAGAACAGAGTGCTGAATCGTCTTTGTTAAAAGCACTAAACAAGTCAGTTTTGAAGTTTTTCAAGAAAATTCTAGAATATAAGGTGTTTTAGGATCTTGAGAAGATTTCCTTTATATATACTCTTGAAAAGTTACCATTCGTAACTTACCATAAGTATTTACTTAAAAACTTACGACTTTTTAGCTTCTTCTCGACTAATCGTCTAGGTTATCGAGTGTCAGACGAATGGTCATTTAACATTACCATATTCAGGTTTCGTCTGATTTCCTTGAATCTATCTTCACTTAAGGGCTTAGCAAAGATATCTGCCCATTGTTGATTTATCTCAACAAATTATAGATTGAGATCCATCTCTGTACATAGTCTCTTATAAAATGATGTCTAACTTCAATATGCTTTGCCCTTGATTGTTGAATTAGATTCTTTGAGAGATTAATAGCACTTGTGTTGTCACAAAAGATTGGAATATGATCTTCTTGGATAGAATAATCCTCTAGTTGATACTTAATCTATAACATCTGTGAACAATAGCTTGCAGTTGACATGTACTTAGCTTCTGCAGTAGATAGAGCAATTGAACTTTGCCTTTTGCTTGACCAAGAAATTAGATTATGACTAAGAAAGTGATAACCTCCACTTGTACTCTTTCTATCAATTCTATCTCCAGCATAATCAACATCACAATATCCAATTAACCTGAAATCTTTACCTTTCTCATACATTAAGCAAAGATCAGTAGAACCTGGCAAGTATCTCAATATTCTTTTGATAGCAATATAATGAGATTCTCTAGGATCTAATTGAAATCTTGCACACAAACAAACACTAAACAATATATCAGGTCTGCTTGTAGTTAGGTAAAGCAAAAGAACCAATAATTCCTCTAAAAAGAGTTTGATCAATCTTCTTACCAGTTTTATCCTTAGATAAGAAGATTGAAGGATGCATAGGAGTTAAAATTGGTTTGACATTCTCCATTTTATATTTGACTAAAAGTTGTTTGATATATTTTTGTTAATGAATAAAAATCTTTTCTTTATTTTGTTTAATTTGTAAACCAAGAAAGAACTTTAATTCACCCATCATTCTCATTTCAAATTCACTTTTCATAAGATTTTTAAAACTTGAACATAATTTCTTAGAAGTTGCACCAAAAATATTATCGTCGACATATATTTGTACAACTATAAAATCATTTTAAATATTTTTTCTAAATAAGGTATTATCTATTTGACCTCTAATAAAGTCATTTTTAATCAAAAACGAATTCAGACTATCATACCAAGCACGAGGTGCTTGTTTTAATCCATACAAAGCTTTATGAAGTTTATAGACATAGTCTGGTTTATCAATGTCTTCAAAACCAGGGGTTGTTTTACTTAAATTTCTTCTTCTATAAAACCATTCAAAAAAGCACTTTCCACATCCATTTGAAATAGTTTTATATCATGAAAAACAACATATGCAAGCAAAATCCTAATAGCTTCTAGTCTAGCTACAGGAGCATATGTTTCATTATAGTCTATTCCTTCTTGTTGATTATAGCCTTGAGCTACTAATCTAGCTTTGTTACAATTTACTTTTCCTAATTCGTCTAGTTTATTTTTGAATACCCATCTGGTTCCTATGATAGATTTATTAGATGGTCTAGGAACTAGAGACCAAACTTTATTCCTTGTAAATTGATTTAACTCCTCTTGCATGGCTAAAATCCAGGCTTTGTCTTGAAGAGCTTCATCAATTTTCTTAGGTTCCAATTCAGAAACAAAAGCTACATTTGCCTCTTTTCTAAATTTAGACCTAGTTCTTACTCCTTCTGATGTTTCTCCTATAATCAGGTTTTCTGGGTGAGAAGATTTATACTTCCAGTCTTTTCTTAGACTAAAGTTTTCAGAGATATCTTCTACCTTATCAAGTGGATCGTTTGGTGGTGACGTGTCTAGATTGTTAACTAAAGGAGCAAATAGAGTTTCATCATCAGAATCGTCTCTTCTATCTAGATGGGAATCATCATCAAATTTTACATGCATAGACTCTTCAACAGTTTTAAAAGCAAGATTATAAACTCTATAAGCTTTAGAAGTAATTGAATATCCTAGAAAAATTCCTGAATTGATCTTAGAATCAAATTTATCCAACTTTTCTTTTGTATTCAATATAGTGCATTTGCAACCAAAAGGATGTGTTGGGCCCCGATTCCGGAGTCCAATGATCATTCAAAAGTCATAAGCCTTGAGCTGATAAACATGTCATCTCAAAAAGGTGGTGCGCTCACACTAGTCAATCACCAAAATCAAATTGAATTCTTCAAAAAAAAAGTAGCTCCAAATCTCTAGTTTAATTTGAAGCAAGAATTAACTCAATTGGAACTCTACAGAAGAAGTTATGCTTAAAAATCCAAAGTGTGTTCACACCCTAATCATACTCTCCCAACCAACTTCTCACTTTATTTCAATCAAAAATTTTCAAATCAACACTAAAGGATACCAAATTTTTTGAAGAGATAGATACATGTGTTAAGAAGCTATCGCTTCAAGAATCGCCTCATTCAGAGATCGGATGGGGAAGTTATGATTAAAAAGAATCCAACATGTTTATGTCCTTATTTGTAATGTATCTGGCTTGGCGCAAATGTCATAAATTTTGTTACAGATGTCTGATTGAGTTAGTTCTTAGACCCTTTGAAAGTATACTTCTAGATCTACAACTTTCATGAAGATACAAATCGAGATTCTGCCTCTAAAATGATCAAATATCGCAATTTACTGAAGCTGTCCCGTGAATGTCCGTTTAACGGACATTATCAGGGCTGGGAGCCAAAATCACCCGAGAAGGTTCGATAAATGGACATCCATGTCTGTTTAACGGACATAGGGGCTCCCCAAAGCCCATCCAATGCTTCCCACATCCAATATCACTTCATATTCACTCATAAACTCCCCAAATCCAACTCTTCTAGTGCAAACTCACTTCATATCAACTCAAACACCAAATTTATCTCATCAAACTCTCAAAT
>JANIJH010000001.1:4534158-4553218 GCA_024520975.1 Erythroxylum areolatum
TAATTAACTAGTCTTTCCATATTTACCCTTCTTTTGTCTTTATAACTAACATCTTATACTTCTAACTCCTTAACTAAAGACCATGGAAAAATTGAAGGAACTTGATAATACTTCCTTCTAGAGAAATTTTTCTCATTGTCTTAATTTTCTAATGACACCAAAATCATTCAATCTGGTTTGGAAATCTGAAAGTTATAACTCAAACATTTCCAAACTGTTCTTATACTGAAATAGTATTCTATGCTCAACTTCAATCAGAAAATTGAAATTCTTATAGACTGAATTAAAACTCAATTTCATCAGAAAATTTGTAGTCCTATCTCTCTAGTTTACTCCAAATCAAATATCATCTCATTTGGATAACTACAGAAAAAGTTATGGCTAAAACACCAAAGCATACTCAGTGAATATATTTCAACTACATTTTTCCAGCTTACGTTTCAAATATAACAATTCTAACTTCTAAGAAAAGTTTGGGGTCCAACAGGATGGAAGTAAGATATATTTGGCTTTATTCTGTTTTCTTTTGAGCAACCGACATTCAGACTTGTAATTTCCTGGTTTATTACACTCATAGCAGACGATAGAACTTTTCTCATTCTTTGAATCGTCTTTTCTATTCTTTTTAAAATAGAAGTCTTTATTTCCCCTTTATTTCTTTTTCCGCATCCTCCTAATCTTTCTTGAAATGAAGGATAGTTCATCATCATCTTCACTTGAATCTTGATCAGATTCACTAGCATCATCATTCTTGATTTCTTCAATCTTTAATGCTTTTAAAGATGTGCTTCTATTTTTCTATATCTTCTGATTCTTCTGACAAACCTTTTATGAAATAGATTTATCTCTTCTAGGTTTATCTTCTGCATCAAGCTCTACTTCATGAATTTGTAGTTAACCAAGCAATTCATCTAGCTTTAGCTTACTTAAATCTTTGGCCTCTTATATTGCCATTACTTTAGGTCTCCATCTTTTTGGAAGATTTCTGAGAATCTTTCTAACATGATCTTAAGTATAATAGATTCTCCCTGAGCTTTAAGTCCATTAACAATTGTTTGAAATCATCCAAACATCTGATCAATAGTCTTATTATTTTTCACCTTAAATAGCTCATACTGATGAACAAGAATACTAATCTTGGAATCTTTCACCTGATTTGTGCCTTCATGTGAAATGGCTAATGTGTCCCACATTTCCTTTGCAGATTCACATCCATAAACCTTATCATATTCACTTCTTCTTATAGAACAACTTAAAAAGAACTTGGCCTTTGAGTTTAACTAAAAGCGAGCTTTCTGATCAGCTAACCATTTGTCACGAGAGATGCTATTGCCTTAGTCTTCTGTTGGTGTATATGGACCATTTTCAATGATATCCCAAAGATCAATATATGTAGATTCTATAAAAAGCCGCATCCTGTCCTTCCAATAATGATAATCTTCACCATTGAATGCAGGGAGTGTTATGACTGAGGCACCTTATGCTATAAAAATATGTGTTCAGCTATGGATCTTTGTTCTCACTTTGTAACAATGTTTCGTGGAAACCTTGCTCTGATACCAATTGAAGTAAATCACTTGTGAATATAGAAATCACGTATAATATGTAGAATACACAAGAAGAGGGGGTTGAATTGGGTTCAATCGTTTACGATGTTAACCTTTAGAAATTTCTTGAATTTCTTTACAAATTTAGATAATTACAAAACAATTCACTTAATTTGATGAATAATGCAATCATGAAAATTATTATCTATTCTTCTAACAACAAGAAAATTAAAGAGATAAGGGTTAGAGAATATGACGTCGCGATTTATACTGGTTCACCCTTAATCTCGGGCTACATCCATTCCTTAGAGTTTGTCTAAGATTTCACTATACTCTTTAACATGACAAGTATTCTTTCTACACTTGCAAAGCCTCTTCAGATCTCTCATAAAGTATTCTTTATCTATTTTCTTAGCCTCTCCAGGCTCTAGCCTTTCTTTCTCTTGGAAAGATATTGTTTGAGCTTCACGTTACAGATGTATTTGCTCTCTTTCTTTTGCACTTGAGTACAGAGTTTCTCTAAGTATTGTACAATCAAATTTTCTCTCTTGTATTATGTTGTTGTTGTAATATTTTGTTTATGACTGTAACTAGTATTTGTAACCTAAATCTTCAACTGTCTTCTTGAGAAATATACTTCTTGAATCTTCTAAAAACTATTATTAGTTGAGTCCTGTAACTAACTCCAACTAACTAACTAGCTGACATTCTAGAATATTTTTCATTTGCATCATCTGGTATTATGCTTTACCTGGTGTTATGCTTCGTCTAGTGTCGCGCTTCATTTAGTGTTGCACTTCATCTGGTGTCGCGCTTTCATCTGGTCTGTCTAAGACACTTTGTCATATAAGTAAGTATCATCTTGAGTTGACCTTGTCTCGTCTTATGTTGACCTTGTATCATCTTGTATTGACCGTCTTGAGTTGACCGTCTTGAGTTTTTAAGTATCATCTGGGTTTGACCAATTGACGATCTATGTCACTTACATTTTTCTTTTCTGCGCATTTAACAAACTCATTAAAACAATTCACACACTCCTATGATTATTATTATTTGATTGTTATCAAAATTAATAGAAGAAGTGAAGTCTTCTTGACTTAACAGTTGTCATCTTTAATGTTTTGATTCTTCATGAAAATGACATCACGACTTCTAACAAGCTTTTTTTCAGCTTAATCATATAGCTTGCAACCAAACTCATCATGGCCATAACTAATAAAGATACAATGCCTTGTCTTGACATCTAATTATGACCTTTCATCTGTTAACATATATGCAAATGATTTATAGTCAAACACATGTAAATGATTGTAGGAAACTTCCTTACCATGCCACACATAATCAGGAACTTCACCTATAAAGCAATAATAAGAGATAAATTGATAACATTTATAGTAATATATAAAGGCTCTCCTTAAAAAGTTTCAGACAGCTTTGTTTCTAAAAGCAAATATCTAACACTCTCAACTAATGTGCTATGTATCCTCTTTGTCAAGCCAATCAATTGAGGTATTTTGGGAGGCATCTTAACTGTCTAATCTAATACCATCCCTAATTACAATTCTCCACACAAATATTCATACAACCAAATTTTTTTTAATTAAAATGGGTTCCACTTAAGGATAACCCATGACCCTTGAGATCTTTAACGAGCTAATGTGGTGGAAATTGTGATGGTATTTACAGAATTTGGTCCTTCCTCTCGTGCAAGTGGGTTAGGATTGTAAGTTCTATGGAAAATGAATCCAGGTTGTCTTGGATATGGAAGAGGCATGTCGTTGTTCAGCAGGAAAACCACATCTAACATAGTTGGTCTGTCCATTACATCTTCTTGTATACACAAGAGTGCAATTTGAATGCATCTCAACGCCTCATGAGGTAGGTATGACTCCTTCACTGCTGGATCAATTATTTCTAGGGCTCTATCTTTTCTCCACAATTCCCATACCTGACAAAATTTTACCAATAACAATGTATGAAATTTTATTTCGAGTATCTTTACCTTAAAGGAATTTGAAAATTTATATAACTGACATATCCTATCAAGCTTAATGCAGGGTGTTGATCAAAGTCATTGTTCTTCTTGCCACTTATAATCTCCAACACTATGACTCCAAAGCTAAAGACATCGGATTTAACCGAGAATTTTCCAAACACTGCATATTCTGGAGACATATAGCCGCTGCATTGATTAATGTGAAAGATGGTCAGTCTAAATGGCATAACCATCAAACTAATATATGTTTTTGCTTTGTTAATAAGGTGAAATTGTACTTACTATGTGCCTACAACTCTTTTTGTCTTGTTTTGCATTTGGTCATCTTCAAATATTCTAGCCATTCCAAAATCTGAAATTTTTGGGTTCATCTCAGCATCTAATAGCACATTGCTAGTCTTCAAATCTCTGTGTATAATTCTCAACCTTGAATCATGGTGGAGATATAAGATTCCACGAGCAATTCCAACAATTATGTCAAAGCGCTTTCTCCAATCTAGGGACCCACTTCTAACTTGACACCAAAATGAAGATTTCAATTCGAATGAATGTAGGCTATCATAGTATGAAGACAACATATTAAATAGTCTCACCAAAAAGAGAAGAGTCCAAGCTTTTGTTGATTAAGTATTCATAAATTAGCATAGGTTCCCCTCCCTCAATGCAACATCCTAGAAGCTTTACAAGATTTCTGTGTTGAAGCTTCGCAATCAATTTCACTTCATTGATAAATTCTTCCATTCCTTGCCTTGAGTTTTTGGATAATCTTTTCACAGCAACTTGTTGTCCATCAGGTAGCTGACCCTAGAATCATAATGCAAAGATGAATTATGGTTAATTTTCTAATAGGAAGTTACAATCGAAAAACTATATTTAGATTCTTGCAAAGGGAAACATCCAACTTGATATGTGCTAAGGAGTCTTTACCTTGTAAACAGTACCAAAGCCTCCTTGCCCAATTTTGTTAGCCAGAGAGAAACTATTGGTCGCAGCTGATATGGTGATGAGATTATAAAATGTCAAATCCACCTGATTACTAGTTTCCCTCAACTCATCCGCCATCAGGATATTTTTGTTCTGATCTAAATTGTCGATATGAAATATTCTTTTGCTCGATTTGTCCTTCACTGCCCTTTTAACAGAAAGAAAACAAATCCTTTCAAGCAATATTTGCACTAAATAGACATTAGTATTCTCAGGAAAAGTAGCTCGTTTAATGTAATTTACTTAGTTAATTTGCTTCTTACCTTCTCTTTCTTCTCTTTCTAAGAAATACAAAGAAACCAATCACAATCCACGCTGAAGAGACTGAGACAACAAGAATGGCTAGAATCTCTTTTCTTTTCGACAACTTACTTGATTCACTTCCAGATTCAACTGCAAAATCCAAAGAACTTACATTATTTGAAAATAATCACAACTTAGCTTAAAAAGCCATGAAATAACATGCAGGTACACTAACCTAATTCAAGTGCATCAACACAAAAGTAAAGATCATATCCATCTTCCCTGAATTCTAGAGAGTCCATCAATCTTCCATACCAAGCTAAACAACCCATTGTCCCTGCAACACCTACACTTGCATAGGCCAAGCAAGAGTAATTACTCATGCATTGCAACTGACATTGAATATGACCCAAGTTCTTCCCCAGCCAAACAGCATTTGAATTATTAGGAACGTTAACTTTAGACATTTTCACAAACCCCTCTCCCTGCTCACACAACAAGGAAGACTCTTGCTGCTTCTTCACACAAATACCTTCCCCATCTTTCAAATTCCGGTCTTTCGGCATCTTGGGTTCATACCCAGGTGGACAAGTACAATCAACTTTTTTTTCATTACTCGGATCACACTTCCTGTAATCTCCACACTGCCCATACGAATCGCACCTGTACTTAGGCGCTGACCATAGCTCCTTCCACTTCCCATCACTTTCAAACCAGTTTAACCTCCTCATAAATCCTGTTTCGTCTAAAACTAATCTAGATCTTTGAGATAGATCTTCGGTATCGTGAAAATCACTAAAGTATAACTCATCTTGATTGTTAACATAAGTGTAGTTATATACGTATGTATATTTTCTCCAGGGCCATGGACAGCTTGTCCAGTAAGGGTTCGCACCCTTGTACAAAATGAACTGAGGCGAGCCCCCTGCCATAAGCTTGAGTGAGTACTCTCCTGTTCCTGGGTTATCTGCTGATTTCCAAGATGATATGAAATGCTCTACACCTGTTTTCCTGTTCAAGCCCATTCTCATTCCTCTCATTAATGAATTTGTAGGATTATAAAAGCTTTGCCACACAATTTTTCCCCCACGAAACAGAACAAAATTCCCTGAATCCAACAGCTGAGCCACGCAATTGTCATCAACTTGTACATCCATCGACACATTAGTAGACCAGACCACTACATGTTCTTGATCAGAATTAGAGTAGAGAATTAGGTCTCCATGTCGGTTAAGTGAGAACACCCCAGAAGAACCACTGATTGGAGAGTTCCTGTTCGCAACCCAGATCACAGATTGGTCTGGTAAACCGTAATACCAGATTCCAAGATATCTAGAAGTATTAGTACCAGAGCTGAAAAATCCTAGGGCAAACAGGTTTTCTTTGGAGACCAGAAGTTGGCCATCATCACCAATTGTTTGGTTCCAAGCCAAGGTATCCACAGAAGCGACTATTCTGAAATGGAAAAATAGTAATGTCACTGAATGTAGAAGCAGAGAGAGAAAATCCATGAGTCTTGCTCCAATAATGTAAGGAACTACACAGGAGGGTTTTTGTGGGTTGTTGTGGGACATGCTTAATAATTCTCGTTGCATGTTGAGTTGTCGTATCTGACCAAGCTACCTAGGCTTGTTATTCTTTGAATATCCAACATATGGCGTGGACAATTTGTATACCACCTGATTTCTATTTATTCCAGTTGTTCATAGGTTTAAAGTTCAATCTTCTAGAGGATTCCACCAAGCAGTGGAAGCAGTGACAACAGTGTGCGTTAAAGAGGAGGCTGCTCCCGAACTCTGATGATTGATGTGGTGTTAGGTTTCAGCTTCCTAGGTCCTAACGAAGGATGCTACTTCATAATTGGAATTCAGGAATTCTTGATAATTAATAGATTCCCGTTAAATAAGATTTTAATTTTTTAACAAAAGATAGTGTAAAAAAATAGTGTTTAAAATTCAATATTCACCAAATTGCAGGAGACATAAGATACATTCTCTTGATATTCTATAACATATAAAAAAACAAAATGGAGCTTCGGTTTCGTGACTCTCTTTAGTTATCTTATAAGCTCTTTGCCATCCTCATCTTTGTGTTTGGTTTAGCCTAAGAAATGTAGCAATAAAAAGTCAAATGTTAGGTTAATGGACAAGTTGAATTCAAAATACCAAATTTTTATGATTTCTTCATACTATACCCTTTTTTAAAAGAATCACTTATCTTCTTTGTAGTGGTTAAGGTTTCTCACCTCACAAAGTTCCATACCTATGAATTTGCCTCTTTCTTTTATTTGACTTTGATATTAGTCGTAGCTTTGACGGATTAATTGTGGAATTGCTTGCTTGGACAACATTTGAACTCTACGTTTGAAGTTATGAAATGTTATTTTGACTCTTTACCTAAATAATCACGATATTACTGAAAATTAGTTTACCATAGATATAATAAAGTGACAAACAATTATGTAACATTTAGTATGTGTTAACTTATTCAATTTTGTTACATTTTCAATTATAACTTGTTGTGACACACCTTTCATTGGTCATATTCTTTTGTTATACTCTTATTAGAGGTATTTTTGACAAGTCATTTTATCTTGGATAACTAGTTACCTTTAGTAGAATTCTCTAAGTCGTCTCTTCTTTTATTCTTCTTTGGTCTACCTAACCTTTTTCTTTTTCTTTTTTTTAATGGAGGAAGTAAGTGGAACATGATTTATTTTCTTTTAGAATATTTCTCCTTAAATTGGCTCCATCATGTCCTGGTATGCTTGTAGATTCTTATACTTCATAACCGATGTGAGACATATTTTTCAAGTTGTTCATTACTATACATGATGGCAGTAATGACATCAGCATATATATAGGATTCGTCATACATTCCAACTTTTGCAAATACATGCCTTATGTATTAACCTCACAACATGCTTAACTCTTATATGTTTCTTCAAATCCGTCAATTTCATTTTTTTCTCAAATTCGTAACTAAGAATTAACTCTTTAACTCTCAATTTGATCTTTATTATTGAGCCATTGACATATATCTACATATTCATCACAAAAACTATAATTTTTCAAGCATTGTGATAATTTTCTGTCCAGATATCTACTATTAGATCAAGTGACATTCCAAATTATAGATCTGATGATGATGATAATAATGATGATGATAATAATGAAATAAATTATTACTAATAATTTTGTTCTTAGTGATGTAGTAATTTAATAAGTTAAAGAAGAGGCTCAATGGAAAGGTAAAGTAGGCAAAAAATTCCAATTAAATCAATTAAAAAGATCAAAAGATGGATAAAGTAGTAAAGTGGAGCATATATGCAATTCTAGTAAGTAACTAAGAGTAATAAGGAATCAAGCACATTATAATTTAAGAAAATCATTGTAGTCCTTCATTTAATGTTATCTTGGTCATTTTAATGAATTAATAGTTCAATATTTGCATAGTCATTTGTACTTAAGGCATAATATATAAACTTTATTGCAATCGAAGATAAAATTTTGAAAGTTTTAAAGATAACCCTTTTATGTATCAAAACAATTCTAGAAAAATTTTGAAATAGTTTTAAATCAAAAAATTTTCAAAGGAGGAAGTTTTGATCTTTAATGAACTTAATAAGTTTTGAAGTTTTTTTAGGAGGTTTGGTCAACCAATGTATGGATTTTAGTTATCAATGTTAATGTTTTGAATAGACTAATTGATAAGTGGGATATTAGGGTCGACCAATGTCTTCTGATAATATATTTTGTAAGTTTATGACTATAATGGTTGACCAATTTGTAAGAATGATCAACCATGTTATTGTTACTAGACTTTATGATGACAAGTTTCTATTTCTAATAAAATTTTGACTACAAATAGACTTAGAGAGTGTATGCCTATGATGGTTGTAAAGTTTTCTCTTCACATGTGACTAAGAAAATATTCTTTAAATGGTTCTTCACTCATTAAAGGAAGAAAATAATAAATTCTCAAAGAGGCTTGGAAATGGATGTAAGCCAAGGTTTGTTAGATCAAAATCACTAAAATCAAATTTGTCTCTCTTTGCTTAAAAGTAGACATAGATCAAAGATTGGAAGTGCACTCTTACTCTAAATAAATGTTCCACTCTTACTCTAAATACACGTTCCTAAATCAGTTTAGGCTGATGTAATCTTTACAACATATTTTTTATCAATCATATGTCGTTATCTATTGTTTGTGGTTAAATTCCTTATAATAATCTTTTTCTCCTTCTAAACCCTTATTCTTTATTACACTATGGAATTTTGGTAGTGCTTGTTTTGTTTGCAATGTTCATCCTTAATTCATTAAGTTAGATTCTAAATATCTAAAATATTTTTTTCTAAGCTACTCTTATCCACACAAAAAGGTACTGGTGCAACTATCCAAATCTTAACAAATATCTTAGGTCAATCAATGTTAACTTTTGATAGAACATGTTCCTTTCTTTCCTAATTCTTCAATTTTAGAGAAGGAAAACGATGATTTGTTAGTTTACAAGATTGCCTATCATATCACAAATATTATCTCTACATATGATACTCACACATAACCATAACCACTACATATTCGCTTGGTATATTTTAGAAGACAAGATTGTCTTGATATAAGTTTAGTACCTGTCTCTTCTGCGACATCAAACACAACAACCAATGATCTTCTTCTCTTAATTTCTCTTTACAAAGGTAAAAATTAGTGTATTTATCTTACTTCTTTTTATTTCTTATGATCATTGGTCTCTCTTACTTTTTGTTGTTGTATTTGATTCCTTAACTCTCTTAAAAACTATTTATAAAGCCTTACCTCATCTTGGCTAGCGTGATGATATAATAAAGGAGACTAATGCTTTAGAGGGTAGTGTGTAAGATTTAGTGAACTTACCTTTCGAAAAGAATGGTATTAGATGTAGTTAGTGTTTGTGGTCAAATTTCAATTTTAATAGATCAGTCCCTTGACTTAAATCATGATTTATGGCAAAAGGCTATGCTCAGACTTATAGCATGGATTATTTGTTTCTAAATTGACCTTTGTTCTATTTATTTTTATTGAAGCTATTGATTATTGGCTCTGACCTCACGTAAAAATCAAAAGGAAGTGTATATGCAGCAATTACTTGAGTTTGTTGCTCAGAGTACAAAAAAGTTTGCCATCATTAAAAGTACTTATATGGTTTTTAAAAAAGTCCCTATGACTGGTTTGAAAACTTTAATTAGGTAGAGCAAAAGTTTGACATGAACAATAATACATTTGACCATTCAATTTTCTATAAAACATTTTACATCCGGTATCATTCTCCTTTGTGGTTTATATAAATGATATTTTCATTACTAGAAGTGATATATTGGACATTTTATCTTTGAAATCCTTCTTTCACAGTCAATTTTACATGAAAGATTTAAGATTTTCAAAGCATTTTTTTCAAAGTAGAGATGATAAGAAGCAAGAAAGGAATTTTTCTTATATCAAAAGAAGTATGTATTTGATCTATTAATAGATAACAAAAGGATAGGACTAAGCCATTCAGTGCTCCAATGATCCCAAATTTATAACTAAGCAAAGATGGAGACGTTTTGAAGACTTTAAGAAATATAATATATTGCTTGAAAAATTAAAATATCTAATGGTAACTTGCCCTCATATTGAATACTTTTTCAATGTTGAAAGTCAATTTATAACTTATCCAATCATTCATCAATGAGCCTCCCCGTAACAAATCTTATATTACTTAAAAGGGAGTTCCTAGTCTAAGGATACTATATAAAAATTACAAAAATACTTATATCAAGTGTTTTTGAAATGCTGAATGGATAGACTTTATGATTGACTAAAAATTCACTACTGGCCATTGTGTCTTATTAAAGAAATCTTCATTATATGGAAAAGAAAGAAGCAATATGTTGATTCTAGATCCAATAAAGTCATCATGTGACAAAATATGAATATATCAGCTCTTAACATAAATTTATTTTAAAGCCTCAATATTGTGGTATGATAACCAAGTTTCTCTATATATTAGTTCTAATCTTGTATTTTGTTAATGAACTAAGCATATTAAGATAAATTGTCGCTTCATTCATAACAAAGTGCTATAAAACTTGACCTCTATAGTATATGTCAAATTGGGGAACAACTTAGTGATATTTTCATGATATCTCTAAATAAAGCTTAGGTTAATTATTGGTAACAAGTTAAGCAAGATTAATATTGATATCTGAGTTGATTGAAGTATTGTAGATTAGATAAGATAGTATATATTAAATAAGATTGTAAAGTTATTATATCCTAAAGCTTGATTATAGACAAGATTATTTTTATAATTAGTTATTCATTAGCTAGTATAAATATATATTGATACTTTGTACAAATATATCAATGCAAAATACCTTTCTCTGGTTGTTGCAAATAATAAGCCTTATCTTATATCTCTCCATTTTACCTTTGTATGTTTCTTAATTTGTACACATAATGGACTTTAATGTCATAATGACCTCTCTAAAGAGAAATAAGTTATCATGTGTTATTTCTTTAATGAATGTTCTCATTCATTACATAAATTCACTTCTCATTAGGGATGTTGTCTTTAAAACTTAAAAGCTTAACATCTGCAAGTAGACAAGACAAGTTAGGAATATTTATAAAATGTTCATGTCTTTAATATCTTTGAGATCCCATGCTTATTGGTGAAGATACAGATGATGATGCTTAAGATGATGGGGTTAGTGAGTTTAGTTAAGAAAAATCATTTCTGAATTTTTTTAAAAAAACCTCCTTTTCTTTTACATCTTCAAACTATGGAAGGAAATAATATGATCTTCCATTTAAGAGCTTCAATTCTAAAATGGTTCTTCATTAAATTCACCATCCCTACTAATAATAATATTTATATTCTTTCGAAAAAAGGATAAAGTAAGAGCTTTTACAAAAGATTGAAGATCAATGGTGCCACAAACATTTGTCTGAGCAAGTTGGAGTGGATTGGTAACTCTTAAAATTGATTAGTTTGAAAATATTTTCCTTAAATGCTTTCCAAGTAAGCATACCTCATGTAGTTGTTTAAGGTGGATTATAATTGAAATTCTTCTTACCATATTCTTCTCCCCTAAAGTTTTATGTTCTATAAAATTTAAATATTTATACCTTATGTGTCATATCTATAAATGATCATTAACAACAGTCTTTAAATATATGACCTTTACAGTAAGAAAGTTTAATAAAAACGTCTTATTGCTAGTCATATTCACCTTGATAATAAGATTAGCATCATGATCTTATTTAGAGAGTATGGCCATTCATATAAATTTTCAAAAGTTGACTAATGATTAAAATATTATTTAGTTTTGGAATAAAATAAATATTAGAGAGAAAATCATGATCATTTTTTTCTTAATTAAAATCACATATTGCCCTGATTTTTATCATTGTATTATCACTAAAGCATACATTCCATGTCACTTTGGTATCTAATTCTGTTTTAAACACTTGCCATATGATTACTAGCTACATTATCAAGATACCATATATTTTTATTACCTTTTGGATTATCCTTTACTATAACTAGTAAAGTTTTCTCTATTGCATCTTCAATGGCTTCTACAAATTTATCTTTATTTTTGTTCTTGGAAAAATATTATCAAGAATAATTGCCAAACTTGCTACTCAAAATATTTATGCTTTGTTATTTTTTCTTGTGTCATTTCTATCAGAATTGACTTTTCCTCTTTCTCTTCCTTGACCATGTTGAAAATTTTTAGGTTAATTTTTACTAGAAGAGTCATGTTCACATTTTCCTCTCCCTTAGCTCCATGTATGTCCATGACCTCGCTTATAACCAAGTCCACTTCCACCTATAAATTTTCTTTTTTCACTTCACTCCATATAACTATTTTTTGACTTTAACTTTGCTACTAAGGCTTTTTGTGTACATCCTTCTTATCATGATTATATTTTCTTCATAAGATAGTAAAGATCCACTTAGCTCATTTATGGTCATATTGCTCACATGTTTGAATTATTCAATAGCCACTAATATATAATTAAATTTTGAGTCGAGAGATCTTAAGTTCTTCTTAATAATTTAAACATCTTGAATGATATCACCAAGCCTCTTCATTTTATTCACCACTCCTAGAACTCTTGTGACGTACTCTAAAATGAATTCATCATCTTTTACTAACATGTCTCAAACTTAACGCTTAAAGTTTGAAGTCGTACCTTCTTCACCTTTTTAACGTTTATCAGGAAATTTTAGAGAGTATCCTAACCCTTCTTTAATATAGTTTAGTTGGATGTTTTCTCGACCATTTCTTCATCCAAACCTTAATTGATGATAGTAAATGCACTATAATATTCTTTCTTTTTCTTCTTAAAGGCTTCTTTTTTGGCTTAAGTCAAACTTGTCTCATCTTAAGGCTCCATATATCCTTTGTTGACTACATATCATACAACTTGTGAATCGAAAATGATCTTCATTCAAAGTGCCCAATTCCCATAGTTGATTTTGGTGAATTGTAAATTGTGAAACATTACCTGGTTATTTATAAAGGCAGTGAAGAATTCTAGACTAACTTAGCCATTTAATGTTATAATATAAAGAACAAAATATTTTCAATGACATAATAAAATTCATATAAAGAAAAAAGTTAACTTATATGTCTTAATTTTAATGTAACTCTCTCTTGGTAATTCTAGATAAATCAAGGTTAGATTAATTTGAGTCTACATACATACAACTTTAAAAAATCTCTTAAAGTTTAGATTAATTTGAGTCTACATATATACAACTTTAAAAAGTCTATTACAAAAATTGGTTAAAATTTAATCATTCAACTATTTTAAAATTTTTGTAAATTACAAAAAATTAAATTTGTTTATAATAATTAATAATATTTTTAAGTTAAAACATTAATCTAGGAACTTTTCAAAAGAGATGTAATAAGGTAACCATTAAGGAGTACATTTCATGTTATGCATAACTAACCCATACACTTTGTATGAGGTCTCTTAACATTTAAAAAATACTATGCAAAATAAGTTCCTAAATATTCCGTATACGTGCCATTCCTTATGTACATTGCTTCACCTTTTCATTGATTAGAATTTGCTCCCTTGTCTAGGTGATAACTTCATTTTAACTATTGCATAGTTCTTTGTTACCCTTTGAAAGCCTATTGTTCCTTTCCTTCCAAAGCTTGAATATGTAAGGACCAAAGACTACCAAGATGATTGCCTTGTCCCTTGACGTTCGACATTTGAAAATTTGCCACCACCTTGTGAAGATCTTCCAGTTCAACATATTTGTTCTCACTTGACATTTGTTTAAAACAGATAGGCAAAACTCTTTAGTGAACTTGCACTTAAAATATAAGTGCTCAATTGATTCTAGTTGTTCTTCACATAAATTGCATTTATTGATTAAATTTAGGAAAAGTAGCCTATTCAAGGTTGAAGTTTATCCGTGAACATCGACCTCTAGAGGAACGAGACTTTAGGAGGTAGATGGTTATCCCAAGCAAACATGCTCTAGTTGACTTTTCCCCCTACCTAGTTTAGTTATCTTTGAACTTATAATCTGTGCACTTTCTAGAACTATGTAGCTTCCAAATGTAAGTATCCCTTTTGGCACTTTTAGGAATATGGATATGGGGATGATCTTAATTAGCTCTTGAAGAATATTGACCCATTAATTCCCTACGATCCACACACTGACCATACGTCTTTATGAAAGTTACAAATGACTTATTGAGGGAGGTGGATTTCAATCAGAAATTTGCAGCTACTCTAGTTATCATAAAACAATGATGCGCTGTCATCATTTCCCACTTCACAACTAATAAGGTTTGGCATTTATTTTCTTAACTTTAGCAGCTGCGAGAAGAAATGTGAATAATTTTGATGCTTCTATAGCTCCAAGAAACTCCTCTTTTTTTAGTAAACTATGTGAATCTACTATACCTATAAGGATTTCTTTTGGGTTAGGATTATTCATACTCTTTTCCCGATCGATATTTTGTTACTAGGAACAATCAGTAACATACACAAGTCACCTTTTTCTTTTAATTTGCAAATATCTTTCCATCCCACTTTAACCTTGTATCTTCCATTATTAGTGCAATTCTATAAAAATTGCCTCAACATCTTCTCTGAGGTTTTGATTAGTCCCTTAGCAATGTAGAAGTTAGAGCTCTATTAAACATGTTAGAAGTTGAGCACAGATATTACACTCCAAGCTTGGGAAAGATTTTTTATTATTCTAGGTATTGATTCTCTTTTGTACCCTTTTGATCAATGTCACATATTCACTATATAGCAATTTTTTTGTCGTTATCGGTAAACCCAAATATACAAAAGGAGGTTGTTTAATTTGAAGCTTAGTTATTATTGGTAACCATGGAGAATTCTATTTAACAATCTCAAAAAGTACAAGTATGATGACACTTTTTTGAGCATTGATGGACTAGATACCTCCTAAACTTTTAAAGGGTCGTTATTAATATGATCACGGTGACTTACAGGAGATCGTCAGCAGACATGATATGTGAGATCTCAACCTTCTACAATTGTCGCGGAATTGAAAAACTGAATCATTGGAGATATTGTGAGCTAGCAGTCTTAAAAACACCTTCATGAATAGGATAAACAAGTAAGGGAATAAAGGGTCCCCTTATGAAATGCCTTTCGTTCCATGGAATAAAGCATAATTTATAGGGAAATTTCTCCTAAAGTACCCCTTGGACAACTCTTGCGAGAGAAGGATGATGTCTCCTATATGTTTCCCCTTTAAAAATGCAGCTTGTGCTAGGTCTACTATCTAATGTTTAGAATTTTCTTTAATCTCTTTGCCAGCAACTTGGCAATGATTTTGTACAGAAAATTGCAATATGATATGGGTACAAACTCACCAAAAGTGCTCAGATTAGGGTATTTAGGGAATAGGGTGATAAATGTTTTGTTGATCCTTTAAGGAATTTGTCAGATTCAAACACTTCTAGTATTGAATTAATCATAATGTTTTTAATTTCAAACCATGCTTTCTAATAGAACCTCTCATTCAAACCAACAAGATCTGGTGCCTTGTCAAGGAACATTTCAAATACCACTTTCTCAATCTCAAGTGGTTCAGAAGGGGAAGATAGGAAATAGATCATCTCATTTGAAAACTGATGAGAAGTAAAGGATTTTAATACTTGGATAGATGACTTGTTCCCCGCTTCAACAACCCAAAAAGTTTTTGCAGAAGGAATAAATAATTTCTTTGAGCTGAGGTTGGTCAATGATCATGTTTCCTTTTGATGCAGCAATGAATTGGCCTTATTATTGCTCCTCCTAGCTATGATTGAGCTATGGTAAAACTTAGTATTCTTGTCTCCCCTTTTTATCTAAAGCACTTTGTTGTTTGGCTTAGCAGGGAATTGTGGTATTGCAAGGCTTTTGCTAGTTTTCTACTTCCCATTTTGCTTATTCTAACATCCAATTATCTCCAAGACGATTGTATACTTCATTTTATACATTTTTATCTTTTGACTACTTCACATCCGAGGGTCTTATATAGAAGGTCTAATGTTAATCAGATTGCTCCACAACCCCGTGTACAAAGGTGATAGCCAAACTCCTATTTTTACTGAAAAAGAAGACTATGGTGTGGATATATTGAGCACTAAAACGTACCAGTTAAGTTTAAATCTTCTTCTATCAAAAACCATAACTACTCTCCCATAATGATGTTGGTCGTGGTTAGAGACAAAATACATTACAAGAAACTGTATTTTTAGTGAAAGCAAAAGTTGTCACTAAAAGCAGTAATATTAGTTACTGTTATTAATAGTATTTAAATTTTGAAATCGTCATTTCCCATTCCAAATACCTTAGTCACTGTTAAAATAGTGACTAATTTAAGAAAATAGTCACAATTATAAAACACTTTTTTGACAAAAGTATCGATACTAAAAAATATGGAATATGTGACAACATTATATGGTCATAGCAATTTTACATATTTATGACAAATTTATTGACACAAATAATATAAAGTAATGGCAAGTAAACTCGTAATAGTACTTCATTTTATTGTGATAACAGTACTGACACTAAAAATTATAGAATGTGTGACAACACTATATGATCACAGTAACTTTACATATTGATGACAAGTTTATCGACATGATTAATATAAAATAATGACAAATAAAGTCGTAACAATTCTTCATTTTATTGTGACAACTTTATGGCCACTATCAATGTCCATTACTTGGCCACTAATATATTAAGGAAAAAAGTGTTAACATTTTTTTGTCACAAAAAAATGAAAAATTGTTCTTATAAAAAATATTGTCACTAATGTGTTTATTATTGTCACAAATAAAACAATCAATTCAACAATAGAATTGCATTAGTGATAAAAGAAATTTGCATCAGTGGTCATATTGTCTAACAGATTTCGTCACAAGTATGGAAGTTATATGTTACAATAATGTTGTCATTAAATAAAGCGTATATCTTACAGTAAATTTATCATTAATGCATTCATGTTTGTTAAAAATAATATTATTAAATTTAACAATATAATTGCTTAATTGATAAAATTTTTGATTGGTGGCCATAAAATAAAAGTTGCCATAAATGATACAAATTTTTAGTGCTAAGAGTCACAAAAGCAAATAAAAATTATTAGAATATATAAAAATTACCAAAATGTACAAAATTTTAATTTCCAATATATAAAATTGAAAAAATATCTAAGAAAATTATATTTATTACAATTTACTATAAGAAAATGGGCGGTGGAAGCTAAAGTTGTCACTAAAAGCATAAATTTTGTTCACTATTACTTTTTCTAATGATTTTTTTAAGTCATCATTTGTCGTGACAAATACCTCCGTCACTAATAAAAAAGTGACTATATTTAAAAAGTTGTCACAATTACTTATAGTTTTTATGACCATTGTTTTTACTACTGAAATCATTTGCATAAATGACAAAATTATATAGTCATAATAACATTACTCATTTGTGACAATAGTGTCCATAATAAAGATACTAACAGTGATACATAAAAAATTTCACAAATATTAATAATGATACATCGAAAACATCACAAACACAATTATATTGTGACAACATTTTTTACACTAAAATTATATAAAATTGTGACAAGAAATATTGTTACTTAAATAAACATTATATGTGAGAGATATTTCATTATTAATATTATCATTAAGTGATGTCGCGGACTCAAACCACCTTTATGTATGCCGCTGTTTAAAATTTGGAGCTAGAGCTTTGCCTCCTGTAAGAGACCTACCCTACTCAAGAGGGGATTACTCTGGATATTGATGATTTAAAGGTGTCTTCTCATAATTGAGACCCTCCCAGGACTCCTCGTGGGAAAAAAAAAAACAATGACAAATTTTGTTGTCAAATATATTATTATTATCATTAAGAAAAATACACTCACTAATACTTTTATTAATGGTGTCAATAAATTTGCATAACAAATTTAGAATTTATATCGTGTTACAATTTTGTCACTATTTTGTTCACTATTGTCACAAATAAAATTTTGAATATAATAATGTAGAGACAGTGATGCAGAAAATGTCATTAATAATTAGTATGTGTTGTCACAAAATACTTACATTTTATTTAACAAAATATTATCACTTTTTATCAATGATAAAACAACTATAAAATATTTTCCTATATAAAAAAACTAAAATAAAATATATTATTGTTAATTTATAATATATATAAATTATAAAATATAGCATCGTAAACAATTATTTTGAAATTCGTAATAATCCTACACAAGAAACAAAATTAAAATGTCTTTGTCTGGTAAACTTAAAACTCAAAGCAAATGATAAAACTCAAAGCCTTAAAGATTATCCTTCAAAGCCCACTACATTAATGAAATGAATCAAGGCAACAAACCAAAAAATTAATTAGAATATAAAATATTAATATAATTTAATAATAAATTATTATAATACAATAATAAATTATCAATTATACTTAAATTATTAGTTGGAGTACTTGGTGCAGACAGATTAAGTGCCTATTTGGATGAGCATATTTCAATAGAGCTTTTGTCAGTTGAGCTTCTGTCAGTAGAGCTTTTATCAGAAGAGCTTTTCTAAGAAGCTAATTGGCTGTTTGGTTGTCAATTAAAATAATAACTTTTTGAAAAGAGCTTCATACAGTAGACTGTTTGGCAACATAAAAATGAAAAGCACTTTTATTAATTTTTAACTATATTTTATTTTGTAATAAAATTATTTATGCA
>JANIJH010000001.1:4553318-4574543 GCA_024520975.1 Erythroxylum areolatum
TGTGTGAGTGAACTGAAGAAACGAAAGAGAGGATTTAAAATTTGATATATACGTAACTGACGGAAAATCAGCTTCCCCAAAAAGTTCAAATTTGGGCTTTTCTGAAAAGCTTCAAATTTTAGCTTTTTCAAAAGCTATTTCTACTTCAAAAGTGTTTTTGAAGTTTGCAATCAAACACCTATGTTTTCTCAAAAATAGCTTTTGCGGTAGGAAAAAGTACTTTTAGAGTCTTCAAAAGTTGAACCAAACAGGCACTAAATAACATGATAGAAATCGCTCCACTATTTGCTAAATGTGCAAAAATTCTTTGAAGTTATTTCAAGTTCATAACTTGCTTGTCCAATGTTGCATGTTGAGCTTGAATCTCCTCTTCTTGCTTTTTTTTCTTAATGTTTCATTAAGGCTCGCAACTTCACCATCTAATGCACTTTATCGTTTCTTTGCTGCATCATTTTTTGCAAGAATCTTACTTTTTTGTTGATAATTTGATGCACCCCCTTAACACTTACATCATGTGATCACACCTTAGCTATTATATATGAAAGACCATTTTATAAATTATAAATGCTAAGATTACAAAAAAAAAATACAAAGTAATTGGGTCGACTAGCTAAGTTTGTCCATATCGATAAGAGCAACTTTATACTTCAGCCATCATATACGAAAGATAAACTATGAGAATCATGAAAAACAACTTTAAGATTGTTAGAGAGCCTAAAATTATGTATAATTAAACTAGTTTGTTTTCAATCAAGAAAGAAAAAAGTCATCATATACGAAAGATACGCCAACCAATTAAATATTGTAAAATTAAGCATAACTAAAGACCAAATATTAAGCTAAATAATGCACCCACAAACAAGTGATGATACCATCTGCTCCCTGAACATGATAAAGCATGCTTTCAGCCAATGACAGTAGTATCCAAATTGTCGATACCTTCATAAGCCATATGCGGCAAGAAGTTTAAAGTAAGAAAGTCATGATGAGACAACATTATTAAAACAAAACAAGTATTCAACCCTGTTGACTTCTAACAAATTGAAAGTTATACTCTCCAACTAATTAACATATTCTCAAGACATCATAATTAGAATGGACAATAGCGAAGCAAATAATATTTAATTGCATGGTGGAAATAAAAATAGATCTAGGAACATGACTAAGAAGTAGTACATATCCCATGGAAACTCCTTGTTATAAATGTGTAAGTAAGGATAATCCTATACAATTTAGAAGACAATTGCCATATTCAAAACTTTTGAAATTCAAATGTCAAGAGTAAATCCAAACTAAAAACTAAGAAAGAAAATTAAACAGAAGAGCTTAAATCACAATACTAAGATGGTACAGTTTTCAAAAACAAGAATTAATCTCTAGACATTCTTGATAAAAAGTACAGAGATTTGTTGAAAGAGATGGATGCAAATAAAACATTTTCTCTGTTCACTAATATGTCAACCTAAAATCTAATCCCCTAGCCTGTTAGTCCTTTGCGAATGAGTTGAAGGCCAGTGAACACTAGAATTGAGATTTGAGACCAAAGAATAATTACAAGAAAAAAAATACCTTATCCTTCAAAAATATGTCAACTTCTTCTGGAAAAGCAAATCGAATAAGCTCTATATTCTCATCTGTCAACAAGAATCCTCCATCAATATGAATCTGGGGAGCACCATAAAATTCGAATTGGGAAGAAGATTCATCAATTTCCACTAGATCTTATAGTTGCCTATCAGGGTTTGCAAGAATACCACTGCTGACACTGGATGCGGCTTTTTTTTTTCCATTTTGTAACGTATTATTGATGTCCATATCTTACTTTAACACTCTGAATACAGTCAAATTCATATTGCTCATTTAGCAGTTCTTTTTTTGGCTTCGAAGTCATTACTCTTAAATATATGGTGGACAACATAGGAAGCATTCTCTGTCAAATGCAAGCTAGCCGGATTCCAAAGATGATGAAAAATCAAGAAGCCAACTATCATATCAGTGTTTGGGCTTTCCCAGGATATCCACGGGCCATTATCTGCTGCAAGAAAAGATTTCAATGTAGGTTCAGTTATTGAACAGGAGAGATAGAGACAGAGAAGGTAATCATCAGCCCAAAGTTATCCCATGATATGAATCCGACTTGAATAATTCACATGCAATCTTTTCCCGAATTTCCTTCCCAAAAGAAAATAATCAAAATTGAAGGAACAAATTGTGCCAAGTATCAACTTAATCATAAGATTTGTAAGTACAGGGACTCTTAGATAATGTCCAATCGTCAGATCCAAGAAGTTAAAATCTATTTAAGACATGCTGGAACTTCGAGAGAGATAAAAATTAAGAAGGTAATCACACTGTGAATGCCAGTAAAGTTTCCATGGTTGGTGCACAGATACATCTCAATGATCTCTTCCTTTGGGAAATTTGGCTCCACAGCATTCTTCTTGCAAACTTTCATATTTCCGGTGCTCTTTTACTTTACGATCTTGTCAAAAAAGGTTTTAAAATGCTACCTTACTACGTATTAGAAAACCCGAAACTAAAAGGTTCAGAATACAACCTACCTGGCAGTCATAATAAATAGGGCTGTTTGTTTCTGTTTTATTGTTTCGTTTTTTTTGTCGTTTTCATAGAAAATGAAACAAGTCAGTAAAACTTGTTTGTCTAATTTTTTTACGATTTCTTGTTCCTGAAAATTAAAAAACGACAGCAGTTTTATGAAAACAAGAAAATAACATTTCTCTATATTTTGGCAACGCGTTTTCTTGGATAGAAAATCAACTAATTCCTACTTCTTATCGCTATTATCATCTTTGGCAAACCCATCATGAAATATACTACTCGTCCTTTTTACATATATTTTGTTGTCCCAAACTCCTTTCTTCCCTCTCATCTGTTTTTTTTTTCTTTTGGATTCTTGCTTCAGAACATGCAACCTCGCTAATTGGAGTGACTGTTGAGAAGTTGCAAACAATGTCAATGGCAATGATGGCCAACACGAAGCATTTTCAAACTGGATTACTTTTGGTGCAAAAAGTGATTGATTTTGGGTTTTTCACGAGGTCAATTTTCGAAAACTTTTAATTTGGTATTTTTCTGATTCTACTTGGTTCGCATCTCTTTTTCTGGTTAGTTGTATTTTTGGTTTCTTGTTTTCCACCCATTTTTAATTTTTCGTGAGTGAAATGTTTATGAATATGAAGTTGTTGTTCATGATGGTGAAAAAAAAGGAATATATGGTAAAGAGGTTGTAGCAAAAAAGATATGTGAGAATTGAGATTTTCGGAGATAATAGTGAAGTTGAAAACAACAAAGGCTTGGGAGGTGGCGAGATTGAATGGTGAGAATGATAGACTAGTCTCTTTAAAATGGCTTTCTTCAAAGCTAATAGTGAATTTGAAAACAGAAAAGACCTCGGAGATGGTGAGATTTATATCGCTTTTTTTGGGCTATCGATCCCTAGCTTTGGTTTGCCCAAATACAGTAAGAACCATATTACTGCATCTTCGGGATTTCATTTTCAAGTTAATCCAAATCTCTGTCAGGAGAAACGATGGATCTTCTTTATGCAAAAGTGAATAAAATTTCATTATGCTTGTGTTAACTTATATCAGTTGAAGTTCTTTAAGACCACTTTTTAGGTGGGAGAAGTTTGGTTGTAAGATTGATACAAAAAATTTGACTAAAATACAAACTTAAAATATGAATAGCTAGGGTTCATCTTGAAAGCTTGATGTATGGAGAATTATTTTAAGCCAAATTGTTGTGGTCGAACAAGGGCGCTATAGTGTATCCAGTTTACTGATGAGGATCACCCAATGTTAAAAGGAGATGCATTATCACCAAATACATGCATCTCTCTACCTCGAAAATAAAAAATGCATTGTAGAGAAGGATTCGTTTTAGCCAAAGGTTTTCTGAAATAGAAAGTGTTGGTTGGATGATATCAAGATTTTGCTATATGCTAGATAAAGAAACATTTTGAACCTGAGAAGCAAGGGTCAATTCGTAGTTAACATATATGTCTGTAGTGCAAACATAATGCTATTGTTAGTATTCTCAATGATTTTCTCTGTCACTTGATCAATGGATAAGTGTAGGTGGGCAACAGAAAAATAGAATAGAAAGTAAGTAGTGAGCCAGGGCAGATTCCAGGTTAAAGTAATTGTTATTTTCATTTGATGCTCATTTTGCTTTGGAATGAGACTTTTGTATATGATAGACAATATTTGCAAACAACCCAACTGAAATCCCTTTCCTTCCCCTGTTGCCAAAATAAAGGAAACAAAAAGAATTAAGGAATTCGTGTTGGAGTGATTGAGCTATGTGCAAGGCCCATTTTTGTTGTCTTTTCTACAACAGTTTTGATATTCAATTATCAAATTTGGCATTCCAAATGTTTAACTGACCTTCATACAACATCTAACATTACCTGAGCTTGTATGTCTTACATAGACCTATAATTAAGGGGCTGTTTAGTTTCAGTGAAAATAAGGCTGTAGAACCTAGTTCTTCGGTGATTGAGGTGCAACAAAGTTGTCAAGTTACGTCTCAGGTCGTGTAACAGCAAATGGAAGAAACTGCCTAATTCTTTGGATAGGGAGAATTGTTAGACTTGGTTAGGATGATCAGTATCTTTTGGCTTAACAATCGATCCATCAACCTCCCTCTCTCTCTCTCTCTCTGAGTATATATATATATGTGTGTGTGTGTATGTATATTTAAATCTTACTGTTAGGCTCAGGCGTCAACATTTAGTCATTGTAGGCATGCTTCTCTTAAATTTTGGTTGTAAATGTCATGTAGCCAGGATTTCATGTTGATGGAACCAAAGCTCTGGTTTGAGCTTGCAAGGCATATGTTTTGTCCACTCTTGAAAAGCCCAAACCCAAATTCACTTTATTTCCTTCTTTTCCCTTTTGTTCCCAAGGACCTAAATGACAAGTATGAATCTTGGGTTGCCAAACTCTTAAATGCAATGCCCCCTACTTCTAAATTAAACTATACAATGTTTGAGTAGCTGGGGGTTAAGTGTGTTAAAAGAGGAGGAAGTAAGACACATGATCACTTGTATATGAAATTCTATACAAGCAATCTTTTTTTCAATCCAATAGATGCATTTAATCAAAAAGAGAACGTGTGTTTGACAGGCTAAGTGATAATGTTCCGAATTTTCAAAGTATGTCTGTCATAGAGTTTTAATTTTATTATATATAATTAACGTGCAAATTTTTTGATTATATAAATGTGCATATCTTTTATTTCTAATTAATTTAAAAACATAATATATTATATTAAAAATAAATAACATAAAAGTATAATTAAAAATAAAAATAGGATGATAAAATCAAACATGTTTTTGTTTTCAGTTTTTTATTACAAATTTTAACCAAATAGGTTTTTGTTTTCAGTTTTATGTTAGAAATTTCATTCAAGTAGGTTTTCAAATTTTTTAGGAAAAAACAGAAACTCAAAATAGGAAATAGAAACAAAAAATAACAACAGAAAAATATAAGTAAAACCAAACAGTCCTTAGTGAACAGAGAAAATGTTTTATCGGGTATAGAATACATTTAGATGGTGATTGGTACAATGTAATGGAAGATGTTTATTCTATTGTGCTAATGTTTTATCAGGTATAGAATACACTTAGAAGGTGTTCGGTACAATGTAATGGAAGATGTACCACAATCATTTATTCAATTGTGCACAAAAGTTGTAAGGTAATCAAATCCTTCTACATCATAAAAGTCATAATCTTGTTACATAGCTTCCCATACGCTTTTTGTAGTTCCACTAACCAGTTTAAACCATTGGGAACAGAGAGCGTAATTGCAGAAGACATTTCATCCCCGTACTTCTTTAGAAACTTTTCTGGGATCTTCTGCAACCATTAAAATGAAATCATTCTTCATTTTCCACAGATCATTGTAATTGAACAATTATCAGTAGTTGAGACTTGACAAGACTCTATTCTCACTCAAATAAATCTGTCAAAAGCTCTAGGATGGAAATATGTAATCTTGCATTTCCCTGCATCCATTAATTTAATCAATCTCTAGTTTCAATATTCTTTCATCATACGGGCAAAAGCTTTTTCATCTTTCGATCACAAGGTTTTAAAAATCATTAAAGAACAACAAAAAAATATCAACTTTCTGTCCAACCAAACAAGTTTTGAAACTTCTACTCTTTAGCACCGACTACTCTTCAGAGACTTGGAGCTTTAAAGAAAACGCAAGATCAAGCACTTTGTCTCACCCATATCTAGGAAAATTGAAGAACATTGTTCAGATGTGAAGAACAGATGAGAGATAATTTTGTGAGTGAAAGTGCTATCATTCATTTACCATTAAAATTCGTATGACAAATACAATGAAAACTTATAAGTCAACTACAAATGCGAATGTGAGCTAAGTGTCAGGCTATGTATTCTATTATAACAGAAAAAACTTCCTTTAACTAACATTAAATAACTATTTACATTTATATTTCAGCAGCCCCCCTTAAAGTTGGATCTTGGTAAAAATCGACCAAACCCAACTTGAACTTGAAATTATTGAACATTGGTGCATTGAGAGTCTTGGTAAATATATCAGCTATTTGTAGAGAAGAAGAAACATGTATTGGTTCTACTAAACCTTCCTTTGTCTGCTGTCAAACCACATGACAATCAATGTCAATGTGCTTAGCTTTCTCATGGAAAACAGAATTAGCAGCTATATGTAAGGCTGCTTTATTGTCACAATTTAGAGAAACTCGAAGTTGAATTGGGACTTCCAATTCCCTAAGAATAAATGAAATCCACATAATCTTAGTTACAAAATCAGCCATGCTCCTATATTCTGCCTCTGCTAATAATCTTGAAACCATATCTTGCTTCTTACACTTCCAAGATATAAGAGATTGTCCCAGAAAAATACAATAACCTATCAAAGAGCTTTTATTGTCTATACATGCTTCCCAGTCTGCATCACTGTATATGACTGGTTAAAAATATGCTAAAACCAGATAAAACAAACCCTACGAAAGACATCCCTTCAAATACTTCAACACATACATTGCGCAATTCCAATGAATTGTTCTTAGAGCATGCACATATTGACTCAGCTGATGCACTGCATAAGTTATATCTGGTCTTGTAAATCTTAGATACAACAATCTTCTCATTGCTCTTCTATACTTCTGAGCATCCTTGAGTAAATCTCCTGATTCAGTACTAAGTTTTAGCCCTTTTTGCACAGGAGTTGTAACTAGTTTAACACTCATTAAACCTGCTTCTGAAATGAGATCCAGGTTATATTTTCTCTGATTTACATAAGCGCTATTAGAAGACCTTGCAATTTCCAATCTAAGAAAGTATCTAACTGGTCCTAGATTCTTTATAGTAAACTTTCAATCTAGAAAAGACTTCAAAGGATTAATCACATGTTCTGAAGTACCAGTCAATAACGTATCATCAACATAGACAAGCACTATCACAAATTCTGTCCCTTCATGATATATAAACAAACAGTCGTCATGAACTGATTGTTTAAAACCAAAATACAGCAATGAAGTAGTTAATTCAACATTCCATTGTCTCTATTTCAAACCATAAGTAGACCTCTTTAACCTACACACTTCCCTTTTCTTCGACTTGTCATAACCATCAGGAGGTAACATGTATAATTCTTCATCAATAAAACCGTTTAAAAAGGCATTATTGATGTCTATTTGATGAAGAATCCATTGTTTTGCAGAAGCCAAGGCTAAAACTTATATTGTTTAAGAATGAGTTTGGTCAAAAATTGAAGAGTTTTACATTAAAAAATCAAGTTGAAATTCCAATATTAGCTAGACACAATTCTCACAATTGAGAAGAGCTAAAGAAGGAGTTAGACATGATCACGTGTCAGCCCATGCTTTCCTCGAAAACTCAAATTTGAAGACATGGCTATAAACCCAGGTAGGTGAGAGGTTGTACCACATAAAATTGAGACAGTAGTGCAATACACAACATAAAACATAGGCGTGTCAATGCCCATGTTTTTCTCCAAAAGTTCAATTAAAGAAATAGTAAAGAACATAGTTTAAAATATGAAATTGTTAGTATCAGTTACCATCTTTAAACAAAACAATATAGAACACAGAGCATGTTATTGCTCATGTTTCTTAAGAAGTTCAATTAAAGAAATAGTAAAGAACATAGTTTAAAATATGAAAGTGTTAGTGTCTATGTCCATCTCTAAACAAAACAATATAGAACACGAGTACGTTATTGCTCATGTTTCTTAATCTGTAAACAAAACAATATAGAACACGAGTATGTTATTGCCTATGTTTCTTCCAAAATAAGAAGCAATGAAGCACAACTTAGGACATTAATGTGTCCCAAACTATGTTTGCCCAAACATGTTTACGACAAAGTAGCCTAATAAAATAACATGAAAAGTTAAGGTTTGGTAACCTTTTTTTTCCCCCCAAAAGTTCCTAGGTTAGTATTAGGTTGGGAGAGGAGAGAGAACCCAACTTGCCTGTGGCCCGTGACTTGTAGCCTGCGGCTCGGATGGGTAGGCTCGTGGCTTGACCTTGGCCCGATGGGCCATAGGCAGGCTGGGCCAAACCCAACTCGTCATTTATATATTTTTAAGAAAAAGTCAAAACTGACGTCATTTTGAAGGAATAGTCAGGTCATGGGCCAGGTCAGGCTGACCATGGTCAGCCCATAGCCCATTCAAACTGAGCCAAAATCGAGTCGGGCTTAGCTAGTTTTGCCATCCCTAAGAGACCCTAGTGTAATACTTAAGAATTGTTTTCAAGGAAGAAGGAGATTGAAAATCATCCCAATTGTGTGAAGCATATTAAACCATTGAGATCATATTTGAAAAATTTTCTCTTTTGATTTCTTCAGTTGCTTGTTTATATTTCTTGGTTTAAAGATGATGTGTGGTTGAACTCTTTCCATGTATAGATAAGGGGAACCCTAGTCTTATCTTTTTAATAATGATTTGATTTATTTATGAAGAGTTTTATTTTAAAAATATTTATGTTATTTTTAAAGCTTATTAAATTAAAATTAGCAATTAGAACAAATTATAATTTTCATATGGATGATTCAAAAGAACCTACATTTTAAGATTTGTATGAGATACTAGATATAGGTCAACATAAATCTTATAATAATAGAGTTAAACATTTTATAGTTAAATTGAGTTATCAATTAATCAACTTGAGACAGGTAGTTGTAAATTGGGAGAGAGCAATTTATTAATTTAGAATTTTTCTTTTCTTCAGTTTATAAAACCTTCTGAATTTATTAGATGATGAGCACAAAAATAATGTTAGGCGAGTTCTTATCTAGATGTTTATTCATATATTATTTATTTTCTACTTCTAGTGACTTTTTACTTTGCTTAAGTATAATTTTATAATTAAAACAAATCACTAACACCATCTTTTTATTAATTTACTAGGTAATATTAAGAGAGTATAATGAATATCCTAAACCAAATCCTAAATATGTTAACAATGCTTTAATAAAAGAAATTAGAAAGCCAAATGCATATAAAAAGTTTCCAAATATAACAAATGAAAGAAAATAATGGAAGAAAAGATTTAAACTCTTAGAGACATGACATAATATTTGGTACCCAATTTCAGAGGTATATAAGGTGAAGAAAAGGTTCAATGAATAGTAAAAAGATATGACACTATTGATAACATGTGCATTTTGTTAAAATTTTTTAACTCACTTATAATATAAATTTTAGTTCATAGGAAAGATTACTATAAAAAGTAAGAATTTTATTAGCACTTGGTACAACACATTATGGTAGATGAATGTAAAGAATGAATTACTAGATGACGAGTTTAATACACTTGGAGTGATAACAAAAATTTAAGAGTGAGATTAGTATAGAGCATGTATATAAAATAAATAAGGCTTTTTATAAATTAAAACAAGTACCACAAGTCTAGTACAAGAAGATAACAAAATTTCTTGTGTAGTGTGGTTACATAGTCGCTCTAATATATTCCATCTTATGTATAAAAGTTTGAGATGGAAGGTAAGTAATTATGTTAGGACATGTGCATGATCTCAATATTATTCCACCATGTTTTGGAATATTTTAGTAAGATTAATTTAACTCTAGTATGTCGATTAATAGCTTGCATAAACTTACCTAAAGGGCTAGTTAGCATGCATACATAGAAGAGTGAAAGATAATGTTTAGCGAGTGTAGATGTCCTAGATTAATCAATAAAGAGTTGTGTGAAAGGAAAGTGATTTTCCAAGTGGACTCAACCCAAAGCTCGATCGGGCCAAATGTTTTATGCTTGAGCCTTATTTCGAGTCTGATCGGACCTAAGTCAAACTTGATTAAACATTTGTTTGTTTGATATGGTCTCAATCGGTTTCCACTTGGCTTACATGCAACATTAGATTGATTTGCGCATCTAATCAAGAGGGATATGTTCATTATCCGAACCTACTCTGAGTCGACGTATGTATACAACCTTTGAATAATATGATCACCTTCATCGATGTAAATGAATTTTTTGAGATATTTAGCGAGCTAATGTGGTGGTAATTGTGACGGTATTTATAGAACTTGATCCTTCCTCTCGTGTAGTTGACTTAGGATTGTAAGTTCGATGGAAAATGAATCCAGGTTGTCTTGGATATGGAAGAGGCATGTCGTTGTTCAGCATGAAAACTACATATAACATAGTTGGCCTGGCCCTTACATCTTCTTGTACACACAAGAGTGCAATTTGAATGCATTTCAAGGCCTCATAAGGTAGGTATGACTCCTCCATAACTGGATCAACTACTTCCAGAGCTCTATCTTTTGTCCATAATTCCCATACCTGACAAAATTTTACCAATAACAACGTATGAAATTTTATTTCAAGTATCTTTACCTTAAAGTAATTTGGAAATTTATATAACTTACATATCCTATCAAGCTTAATGCAGGATGTTGATCAAAGTCATTGATCTTCTTGCCAGTTATAATCTCCAACACTATGACTCCAAAGCTAAAGACGTCGGATTTAACTGAGAATTTTCCAAACACTGCATATTCTGGAGACATATAGCCACTGCATTGATTAATGTGAAAGATGGTCAATCTATAAATCTCATAATCATCAAACTAATATTTTGTTTTGATAATCAGGCGACATTGTACTTACTATGTGCCTACAACTTTTTTTGTCTCGTGTTGCATCTGGTCATCTTCAAATATTCTAGCCATTCCAAAATCTGAAATTTTTGGGTTCATCTCAGCATCTAATAGAACATTGCTAGTCTTCAAATCCCTGTGTATAATTCTCAACCTTGAGTCCTGGTGGAGATACAAGATTCCACGAGCAGTTCCAACAATTATGTCAAATCGCTTTCGCCAATGTAAGGAACCACTTCTAACTTGATCTACACCAAAATGAAGATTTCAGTTCAAATGTAGGCTAACTATCATAGTATGAAGACAAGATATTAACTATTCTCACCAAAAAGAAAAGAGTCCAAGCTTTTGTTGATCAAGTATTCATAAATTAGCATAGGTTCCTCTTTCTCAATGCAACATCCTAGAAGCTTTACAAGATTTCTGTGTTGAAGCTTCGCTATCAATTTCACTTCATTGAAAAATTCTTCCATTCCTTGCCTTGAGTTTTTGGATAATCTTTTCACAGCGACTTGCTGTCCGTCAGGGAGTTGACCCTGGAATCATAATACAAAGTTGAATTATGGTGAATTGTCAAGTGGGACATTACAATCATAATCCAGCTTGATATTTGCTAAAGAGTCTGTACCTTATAAACAGAACCAAAGCCTCCTTGCCCAATTTTGTTAGCAAGTGAGAAATTATTGGTCGCAGCTGATATGGTGTTGAGATCATAAAATGCCAAGTCCACCTTACTAGTAGTTTCCCTCAACTCATCTGCCATTAGGGTATTTTTGTTCTGATCTAAGTTATTGATATGAAATATTCTTTTACTCCTTTTGTCCGTCACTACCCTTGTAACAGAAAGAAAACAAATATTTTCAAGAAATATTTGCACTAAATAGACATTACTGCTATGAGGAAATGCAGTTGTTTATTGTCATGAACTGCATATAGGGATTCAACAAATTTCAAAGTATGATGGTGGTTTATTTAGTTTTGTTTCTTACCTCCTTTTTATGCTCCTCTTGAGGAACAGACAGCCAACAATCACAATCCATGCTGAAG
Organism: Erythroxylum areolatum; assembly: GCA_024520975.1. NCBI lineage: Eukaryota > Viridiplantae > Streptophyta > Magnoliopsida > Malpighiales > Erythroxylaceae > Erythroxylum > Erythroxylum areolatum. The sequence continues at coordinate 4,565,534 of JANIJH010000001.1, forward strand.
AGACTGAGACAGCAAGAATGACTAGCACCTCTTTTCTTTTCAAGAAATTATTCGGTTCATTTGCATATTCAACTGAATGAATTCAAAGAACTCACATTATTAGAAAATAATCACAGCTTATTTTTACACCTTCCTATCACTTGAACTTAAAAAGTTATGAAATAACGCCAAATATAGTAGGTAGACTGACCTAATCGAAGTGCATCACCACAAACGTAGAGATCATAACCATCTTCCCTGAATTCTAGAGAGTCCATCAATCTTCCATACCAAGCTAAGCAACCCATCGTCCCTGCAACACCTACACTTGCATAGGCCAAGCAAGAGTAATTACTCATGCATTGCTGCTGACATTGGAGATAACCCATGTTCTTTCCCAACCAAACAGCACTTGAATTATTAGAAACGTGAACTTTTGACATTTTCACAAACCCCTCTCCCTGCTCACACAACAAGGAAGACTCTTGTTGCTTCTTCACACAAATACCTTCCCCATCTTTCAAAATCCGGTCTTTCAGCATCTTGGGTTCATACCCAGGTGGACAAGTACAATCAACTTTGTTTTCATTACTCGGGTCACACTTCCTGTAATCTCCACACTGCCCATATGAATCGCACCTGTACCTAGGCACCGACCATATCTCCTTCCATTTCCCATCGCTTTCAAACCAGTTTAGCCTCTTCATGATTCCTGTTTCATCCAAAACCGTTCTAGTTCTTCGAGATAGATCCTCCTCGGTAGCCCGAAAATAAGTAAAGTATAATTCATCTTGATTGTTAACATAAGTGTAATTATATATGTACGTATATTTTCTCCAGGGCCATGGACCACTTATCCAATAAGGGCTCGCACCCTTGTACAAAACGAACTGAGGCGAGGCTCCAGCTATGAGCTTGAGTGAGTACTGTCCTGTTCCTGGGTTATCTGCTGATTTCCAAGATGATAAGAAATACTCTGCACCTGTTTTCCTGTTCAGCCCAAGTCTTACTCCTTTCGATAGTGAGTTTGTAGGATAATAAAAGCTTTGCCACACAATTTTTCCACCACGAAACAGAACAAAATTCCCTGAATCCAAGAGCTGAGCGACGAAAGTATCATCAACTTGTACATCCATCGACACATTAGTAGACCAGACCACTGAATGTTCTTGATCACCATTAGAGTAAAGAATTAGGTCTCCAATTCGGTTGAGTGAGAGTACCCCGAAAGAACCATGGATTGGAGAGTCCCTGTTCGCAACCCAGATCACAGATTGGTCCGGTAAACCATAATACCATATTCCAAGATATCTAGAAGAACTACTACCGGACCTGAAAAATCCTAGAGCAAACAGGTTGTCTTTGGAGACTAGAAGTTGGCCATTATCACTAATGGTTTGGTTCCAAGCCAAGGTGTCCACAGAAGTGACAATCCTGAAATGGAAAACTAGTAGTGTCAATGAATGTAGAAGCAAAAAGAGAACATCCATGAGCATGATCATATTGCTCCAATAACGTCTCGAACTACACTGGAGAGTTTTTGTGGGACATGTTAAATAATCCTGGATGCAGGTGACGTGGTAATTGGAGAGCCATTTCTGACTAGGCTTTACAAGTATTCTGAAGGATGGTTGACTATCAGAAGATATGGTCTGGAAAAGAGAGTCATTTCTGACAAGCTACCTACACCTAGGTTTACAAGTCCTGCAAAATTTGAATTTGGGCATTCCCACTTTATTGTTCCAGTTCTACGTAGTTCTAAAATTCAATATTCTGGGAACAAAAGTCTCTAACGTTGATTAAGACATTTCATAACAAAAGTCACTAACGCTGATTAAGACATTTCTGACCAAGCTACCCAGGCTTGTTATTCTTTTGAAGTTTCCTAAAGTATGTTGACTATCCAACATCTGGTGTGGAAAATTTGTATCCTCTTGATTTTTTGTTATTCCACTTGTACACTTGTAAGTAGTTTGAAAGTTCAATCTTCTAGAGAATTGCACTGCCATGCAGTGGCAGTGACAACACTGTGCCTTAAAGAGGATCTTTGTTAGCACTGTAATAAAATATGATAAAAATAGAAAATCTGATCTTTGACGAGTGGTGTGGTGTCAGCTCTCAGCTTCCTAGGTCCTGACGAGGAAGCTAAACCTGTCTCTTTGCATTCCCCACCATGTGATCAGAATCAGTCAGGTGGGAGAAAATGACGACAAAGAACAAGAAAGCAGTAAAGGAAACCATAGAATGGGGTGCAATTTCAAAGCAAGTGGCAAGGAGCGTGGAATAATTTTCATTGTTGTACAATTTATTGATGATCATATACAATTATCTGTTAGTTTATGTTTTACGATCAATTAATTGAATGCAAATTAATGGACGATATTATTTTGAATTAATAGAAAGGTTATTTTATCCTGCTTTTTAACAAGACATAAGCAGCACAAATGGATCATGAGAAAGTAAAGATCACTTGTACGAGGAGAAACTAATCTATTACAAATGAAATAACAAATCACTTAAATTTTTTTTATTGTTACCAAGATTTGAAGCTAAGTACAGCATGGGATTTTCCAAACGTTGTTCTACTTTATTAGATAATGGTGACGGTAATGACACGTTCATGTACATAGTTCAATTCGTAGTTTCTCCATACGATTTGCCGCTCCTTTGGATGACAGGAATCAATATAGGTTGCAAAATAGATTGTCCTTGATCATATAACTGCCTTCGAATAATTAAAGTTTTTAAAAATTGGATAACTCATATCAGTATGTTATAGTTGTTAACTTTTTATTTATATGAACAATAAAATATGTAAAAAATAATATGTGGGGTTCTTAGATTGCTCTTTTTCTCTACCAATATGAAGTAACCATCACAACAATTTCTTATAAGCAAATTAGGCCAATCTTTTGTTCCTTTCATCCATTTTCTCTGAATTATTTGACTTTCATATATCACAATGAACACAACAATATCAGATGCAACTAGAACTATAATGAGTCGGAGGATAAGGAGGACCTCAACAACACTAGAGCAAATTTTTTATAAAATTTTTATGGTGCAATATATGTTATACGTGTTGAAAAATTGGAGAGAAATTTGAAAATGCACACAATGAATAAAATTTATAATTTTTAAAACATTAATGTCACTTTAACCTATAACTTAATTATTTGCTAAATATAATAAAGTATAAATTTTTGTACCTTATTATAAATTTTGATTCCTTTTCTACCGCTTCCTTTTAATTCTCAAGTTTATATCAAACATTGTAGTCATATAAGTATATGTTATCTAATTGTATCCACATGTACAAGTTGAGATTCTACAAACATAGAGCAGGGCACACAAGAAATGCTAGCTCTTGAAGAGCCTTCGCATATTTATAATAGAATTAAAATTTTAATAATTTAATTGAAATATAATCTTAATTTCAATTAAATATTATTCAGAACTATAATTACTTCTAATTAAATATCAATTTGGCATAGATAAGGTCCAATATCTAATAATTGTCCTTATTCATCAAATATGCTATATTTTATCTGAAAGTTTTTCAAATTTTATAATCAAGTATAACTTGATTAAATCATCTTTTTCTAAATATATTGGCAATGGATATAGATTATATCCCTAAACATATTTAGGCTTATATAAATTAAACTATTTTTATTTATCTTTAATTATCTAACTAAATAATTTGTATCCATAGACCTATATTACTTTTAGTGATACATCATGACTATCCAAGTACTAAGAATGTCAAAATAAATTTGACTAACTTTTCTTGTATACGTTTTTATGTATAATTCAATTATTTCATGATATAATGTTTCGATTAGATATAGAATATAAAATCTTCACTCTTTTTTAATCTAATTATATTAGTTATCTATCTTGCAAGAGCACTTTTTTTGTCCTAATATGTGTAAGAGTGTTAAGAAAATGTGTTCTTCTTGCATTTTATATAGACAAACTAATTCTAGACTTAACCCCTATGGATTATATATGCCTTTGCCAATACCATCGAATCCTTGGGTTAACATTTCTATGGATTTTGTTTTGGGTCTACCAAGGACCAGGAATATAAAAGACCTAATTTTTGTAGCTTGTTGATTGTTTTTCCAAAATGAACCATTTCATATCATGTCATAAAACTAATAATGTTGTGCATATTACTGATTTGTTCTCTAAAGAGGTTGCGCATTTACATGGCATTCCTAAGACCATTGTTTTCGATTGAGATGTTAAATTTTTTAGTCACTTTTGGCGAGTGCTTTGGTCCAAACTTGATACTAAATTGCTATTTTCTACTTCCTTCCATCCTCAAACTGATGGGAATCTGAAGTAGTAGATATGACTTTAGGAACATTGTTACATGCTTTGATTGGAAGGAATGTTAAAACTTGGGAAGATAATATGCCTTTTGTTCAATTCGCGTATAATATGAGTGTGGATTCTACCACTAAGTTTTCTCCTTTTGAAATTGTGTATAGATTTAATCCATTAACTTCTTTGGATCTTTTGCCTATTTCTTTGAGAGATATTTCTAATATAGATGGATATAAAAAGGTAGAAATGGTTAAATCCATTCATGAAAAAGCAAGACAAAAGATAGAGAATCGAAATGAACAAATTGCATCTCAAATGAATAAAGGAAGGAGCATAGTGTCATTTGAACTAGGAGATTGGGTTTGGGTTTAGGTTCATACACGTATAAGGAAAATTTTTCATCTAAATCAAAATCAAAATTGGATGCTCGTGGAGATGGATCTTTTCAATTTGTTGCAAAGATCAACAACAATGCATACCGTATTGATCTACCTAGTGAGTATGGTGTTTCAGCTACTTTTAATGTTTTTGATTTGTCTATCTTTGATATTGATGCAGGACTTGATTCGAGGATGAATCCTTTTGAGGGGAGGGGAAATGATACAAATGCAACTCCATTCACCACTAGTGTTCAAGGAAGTGTCTTTGAGACTCATCTATGAGCTTTTTGCAAGCCAATCACGAGGGCCCAAGCTAAAAGTTTTAAGGAACAACTTTAACTATTTGTGTAAAAATGAGTTGATAAAGGGTTGTACAAGCATAGAGATCTTAAAAAACCTAAGTTAATTAATTTAATTAGGCTAAAGGATTAGCCTTGGATTTATCCTATCTTTTTTCTTTATCCATCCAACTAGTGTCCATATTCATTGGACCTTCATTAGTGTCTAGGTTCAGTGTACATTTTGGATGTCCAGATTCATTCCGCCTTAATTAGTGTCTAGGTTCAGTGTACATTGTGGACGTAATTGTTACCTAAGGCTGGTTAGTTTCGTTTTGGAGGTGCTTAATATATTTTAAAACATTTCTTATATGCAATATAAGAAGGTTTGCTTTCTTGTGATTTTATGCTTAAGGTGCTGAATTGCTGCAATTGATTTCATCTTTGTACTTCATTTTTATTTCCTATTTCTATTGTTCTTAATTGCTTTGATCTTAGGTTAAAGCGTAATTTTTCTTAGGTTCTTGTCAAAATGCATTTCTTGGGTGATAGAACATATCTATTTGAATTACATTGGTGTGAACCAAATTTGGTTTGAGTGATAAAGAGTTCTAAGAAACAATTTGGGCTTTGGGGTTTTTGCATCACGTAATTATCTTATATTATATTATTATATGGCAATCATGATACTATTGGAAAAGTAGCTTAGTTAAACAATTCTACAATATTCTCTTTAGTAAGTAATTGCTTAAATCTTACATTTATCTCAATTATAATTATAATTAAGAGAAAATTTTTAAATACATACTATAATCTTTTATGAGACTTTAACTACTTTCACATCCCTTATAGCTTTGATGCACAAAGAAAGTAAAGCAAAATCAGATTAAGTTCCCTTTCTAGTTATGAGTTTTGATTCAATTGTAAGTTGTCCCCCCTAAAAATCGTTCTATAAGAGCTTACATTTAAGTATTTTTTCTTCATATAATATATAACATTATTGTTTAAAAATCAAGGAACTATGGTAAGTTCATTGAATAACTTCATGATCTAAATATTTATTTTCACTAAATGAAAAATATATTATTGTTTAATTAATAATTGCACCAAAAATGGAATATTTCTAACTCAAAATAGTATTGATATAAGTTAAATATATCTTAACTAGCATTTAATTTTACTAGACTAAAGTTAATATCCTTAGACCTTGAACTCAAATATCAACTCACACATAGAATAATGGATATTTATAATATTTTGTAAAGTATTAGATGTCTCAAATGTTAAACATCTTTAGTACAATATCAATGTATTTGAATGAGAATGGGCAAGCAACTTTTGTATCTCTCTCTATACATTTCTATTCCTAGATTTTATGTTCTTAGCTTTTCATATTCAATATAAAGTTGCCTTTGAACAATTGTATCTCAACAATTGAAAATAGATATGTTGTTCTTTATAAATAGTATGGCTCTGTATACTCTTGTAGAATATGATAACTATACCCCCACTAACCTTTTTGTAGATGTAATAAATCCACAATCATCTATAGAACAAACTCTTTAAATTCATTATAAAAGTGAATCTTTGAATATTTCAAAACCCTTTGAGTATATGTTAAATGTGTCAAAAAAGGCACTAGTTTTATTTGGATTTAATGTCATAAGATTTAAACTCTTTCAAACTTCATCTTATTCTCACTACTTATCTTGAAAACAATTCTCTTATAAGTATGCATTGGAACAAATATTTTATTTAATAAGGTTTGTAAGATCATATTCAACCTTTTGGCTATCTTATGAATTTTTATTATCTAATTTAGTTAAAATGTATTGAATAATATAAGTGTCAACTAGGCACCGTGCTTGTAAATTATTGATTTTAATAATTTTAAAGTCTTAACATTCTATATCTAAAATGGAATCATTGATTTTAACTCTTTAAAATTTTATCATTATATATCTAATATGGATTCTCACTAATTAATTTAATTGGAAATATTAAAGGCAAGTCATTGTATTAGGCATAATTATAGAAAAATAAATAGTGTATTATATAGTATCTCATATTATGTTTTTCCTCCATACATAAATCTATATTATTATGGAATTTAGTTTTGAAGGTATTCAAAAAGGAATCTCATTTTCTATATATAACTAAAAAATTTAATCCCACCATATTGATTTTTATCGAAGTGCTTTGGTATTTCGTAATGATTAATTTTAACTTAAATTTAAATGCTTTAAACTTTTCAATATTATAAACCAATATTTCATTTAATACATGTGACTCATCATATAAAGTCATTAGTAAATATAATGAAACATAAGTTATATTCCTTTTCTGAGTTATTATGACGTCTTATACATCATATTATAAAAAATTTAATAATTCAATACCATAATCGTCTTTTCACTAAAGGTTGAAGTAGTTAACTTCTAACCTAACAAGTTTCATATGTTCATAATCAAAAGATACTTATGTCCTTATATATGATTTCTATGATTTTGATTATGTTGATTTAACTAAAATTGTTGGACCCCGATTCTTTAAGTAGAATTTAGAAATAATAACTGAAAAGAAATGAGTGTTATTATGTATATGTTTAGGTAAAAATGTATTTATACTTAAAGGAAAGTGATGAGGAAAGAATTGATGGATTTTGATAATTTTTGAGATTTGTATTAATGTAGAAGAATATTCTCATGATTTGAGAAATTGCAAGTTAGGAAGCTTATATGAATGGAGATTAGTTTGAGGAACAATTTTCAAAAGGGGAAAATTGTTATTGTTTTTTTTTGAATAAAATCGACGAAAGATGAGTAATGAATAAGAAAAAGTGAAGAGAAAAAAAAATTACACCGATTTTGATCAATTTCGGATAGTTTAGTCTAGGTTTCCAACGCGATAGTTCTTCTAAGTTTATCGTTCACGGATGTCGGAATTTGTATTTCAGTTCGATTTGACTCCATTTGTTTTGATTCGATTTGATACGCCTTGTTATTCGATTATTCCGATTTCGATTCGCTTCCGATATGTTTATGCTTCCGCTTTTGATTCGATTCGAATTTCGATTACATTCGTATTCGTTTCTTTCACCTTATGATTTCTGCTTCGGATTCTTTTGTTTTTCAATTTCCGTTCTCCATTTAACGGTTGGGATCCGATCTCCGGATCAGGTCTTATCAGAGAGGCCGAGGGAGAGAGAGAGAGGGAGAGCTGGGAGTTCTTACATGAGGCCTGAGGGGCAGGGCAGCCGACCACAGTCTCAGGCCAGGGTCTATGTTATGACTAGGCAGGAGGCCCAAGACTCACCAGATGTGGTTATATGTGTGCTTCTTGTTTATGATTTGGAGGCATTTGCACTGCTAGATCCAAGATCCACACACTCTTTTATTGTACCGGATTTGGCATGTAGACTGCATTGTGATAGGGAGTCACTACAGTATGCTAGAGGTGAGTACACCTCTAGGTAGTACTACTGCCTTCGGACAGGTCTGCAAGGGGTGCCCGATTATGATTGATCAAGCAGAGTTGAAGGCAGACCTGATAGTCTTGCAGTTGAGAGAGATTGATGTGATTCTAGGTATGGATTGGCTCACTGCCCATAGGGTCGTTATGAGCTGCTACACTAAGGAGGTAGTATTAGAATATCCTGGTCAGCCTAGAGCAGTATTCAGAGGAGTTAGTCAAGCAGTGCCAACCCAGATGATCTCATTCCTGAGTGCATTAAGGATGATGCAGGGGGGATGTGAGGCTTATCTGGCCCATGTTATTGATACTAAGGTTAAGCAAAGCGTACAGGACATTCCAGTGGTTAAGGAATTCTGAGATGTGTTTCTCGAAGAGTTACCTGGTTTACCACCAGATCGGGAAACAGTTCACAATTGATCTGGTTCCAGGTGTTGCTCCTATATCCATTCCTCCATATAGGATGGCACCTGTGGAATTGAAAGAGCTGAAAGCTCAGTTGCAAGAGTTGTTGGAAAAGGGTTTCATAAGACCTAGCGTTTCACCTTGGGGAGCTCCAGTACTATT
>JANIJH010000001.1:4639449-4650279 GCA_024520975.1 Erythroxylum areolatum
GTTCAATCCATCCCTTTCAAATCAACACCAAAAGCTATGACCTTCAATGGAGACACAAAAAGAAAAGTGTTAGGAATATAAAGGTTTAAGAATTGCTTCATTTGGAGGTCGGACAGACAAATTGTGGTCGAACGAAGCAAACAAGATTTGGTCCTCACTCATATTGAACTTGTCTCGGGACAAATGGCATAACTCCCACTAGAGATGTTGGATTAAGATTATCTTAGGATGATTTCAAAGATAACTTTGAAATATACAACTTTGAAACAGATCTTGAGGTCAGATTTTATCATCTGAAGGGTCAAAATGGATCAAACGATAAGATTAGACGAAGTCAAAGGAAAAGGCAAACGAAGGGAAAAAGACAGAAGAATTGGGAAAATTTCTATAACTTTCACTACAGATATCTTATTAAGATGTTCTTTATATGGTTCGAAAGAAGACTTCAAGATCTATAGCTTTTATAAAGACCTTAAAGACAGATTCTATCTTCTGAATGATCAAAAATGGAACAGAAGATAGGTATAGAAGAAGAAAAAAGATAGAAGAAGCAAAAATACAAAAAATAGCAAAACACAGAAGAAACGAAAGACAGAAGAAGCAAAAGGCAGAAGATAGCAAAACACAGAAGAAGACACGTCAGCAAAACACAGAAGAAGACGCTTCAGCAAAACACAGAAGAAGACGCATCAGCAAAACACAAAAGAAGCGAAAGACAGAAGAAGCAAAAGACAGAAAAAGCAAAACACAGAAGAAGCGAAAGGTAGAAGAAGAAAAAGACAGAAGAAGCAAAAGACAGAATAAGCAAAACATAGAAGAAGCGAAAGGCAGAAGAAGCAAAAGATAGAAAAAGCCAAAAACAGAAGAAGCAAAACATAAAAGAAGCAAAACACATAAGAAGAGAAAGGCAGAAGAAGCAAAATACAAAAGAAGCAAAACACAAAAGAAGCAAAAGGCAGAAGAAGCAAAAGACAGAAGAAACAACCACGGTTCCATTCAAAACAACATCCCAATAAAATTCATAAACTTTAAAAATCATAAAAATTGCAACAAACATAAATTAAGCTCAAATCTAGCCTACCTATAGTCCATTTAGGTTAGAAAACCTAAGACCTAGTTTAAAAACCCTAAAATCAATTGGGTTCTCCTAATTCATCTTCTTCCAACACAAACCTTTCATTATCTACACAAACCCCTTTCTCTCTCTAATTCCTTCATCCTTAACATAACCCATTTCTTTAATAAAGCAAGAAGAAAAGATGGTTAACCTACCTTAACAAGCTTGATTTCTCTTCTTTTCTTCTTTTAGCAAAACCTCTCTTCTTCTCTCTTATTTTTGTTTTTCACTCTTCTCTCCCTTCAATTCACGTTTTTCTCTTTTTAACAAGCAAGATAGCATATTCTTCTTCCATTTCTACCCTTAATGAGCCCAAAAAGTCCATTTTACCTTTCCTTATAAGCTCATATTCTCTTATGCTTAAGTGATCTCCCAAAAAAAGTCCTTGAACATCCTTAATACATTAATAATTTAATTCCACTTACCCATTTAATAAATCCTACTAACTTTGACGTAATCATAACTCTAAAATTAAATCTATCAAAACCTCAAAATTATTTTAAATCATGCTTAACTTAAAGAAGAAAAAATTTAAGGGTCCAACAGGGTAAGTGAAATTTCCAAAAATGGTTCGAGTCTGGGTTGCTGATTCGAAAGTTCGCCACAACAAAGTAGTGACTTTTTCGCAGTGAACTTTTCCTAAGATCTGTTTGGTAAGATTCCTTGGTTTTGCCCGGTAAAACATTTTCTTCATCGTGGCATACTTTTCCCAAAAGTTATTCTTGCTTGATCTTGTGACTTGCAATTTCTTGGTCTTCACTCTTGGCTCTACTTCTTGAGTGTCCTATAATGAAAAGCAATAGTTTGCAATATCAATTGTCCTAGAAACTAAGTGAGTGCAATTACTAATTAATTATGGCAATTTTACCCTCAAACTACACTAATTCAAAACAAGCACTCTTAATCTAAATTAAGCACAATATCCAACAAAAACAGTCGAAAAGTAAAACAAAAACAATGAAAATTTCATTAAATAATATAGAAAACTTGGGTTCAATCAGTACTCTATCTTTATTTGCTTAAAGATTATTTGTCCTTCTTCATTGTAAGTGACCAACTGAAAAGATGAAGGCCAACTCCTCTGCAAATCTAATTCCATACACATTCTAGCATATGGAATCCAAGGCATCCTAGTTGTTTGGGTATCCATAAGGAGAGGGTGCCCTATTGAACTAGCTATTCTGCCCAATCCCTCATTATTCTAGTAATCATATGGAATGTTATAGAACCTAGTCCATACCGAAGCATACCTAATCTCTTCCTGCTCACCAACATTCAAGCTCCATTTTCGTAAGAATAAGGGTTTCCCTTGGATCTGCCAAGGGCCCTTCTCAAGAACTGAATCCATACCAACCTCCGAATCAAACTTGAACAAAAATTTGATCAAACTAGTAATCAAGGTTTCTGTTAAACCAAAAGCTAACCAGGATTTAGATAGGGCTCTCTAAACCGCTGGGTATGCAAAAACACATACCAATGAAGAAGCCTATTAGAGGATGTCGGAATTGAGTTGTGCCTTTCTTTGCTAACTCTGGCCGAGGAATGACAAAGATCTAGTCATCCTTATTTTCAGGGGGGTAATAGGCCAACATTTGAGCATCCGAGGAGTCCTCCACTAATTCGGAGACTACTGATTTCCAAATTTTGGGTTGGGATTTCTCCGTGGCTTTTAGAACTTGAGGGTTTAAAGAAGATGCTGGTTCCATTGAAGGGGAAGTCTTAGGGGACAGTGACAACTGCTTTTATACAGATACGCTTGCAGCTATCAGATTACTAGCAATGGAAGGAATTTGAAGTTTCAGGTCTAAGTTTGGGGTGAGATTAGGGTTGGAGGAAGGAATTGATTGGGAAGGTCTAGGTGATAGGATAGAGATTAGGGCTAGAGGTAAGCAAGATGGTGAAGAAGAATAAGAAACCATGGATTGAAGAGCGGAGTAAAACCACCGGTGATCTAAGAAGTTATGAAAGCTCTACTATTCTCTCTCTCTCTCTCATCACTCTCTCTCTCCATATTCACACTAAGGTTTTCTCAATTATCCTCATTGAATATGAATTTTTGATGTCCAACTTAATAAGCAACAAAAATTTCCAATAGAACTTTATTAGAATGGTAAAGCTATCTTTTGTACAGAAAAATATAAAAGGTTCTTTGTACATTTTCCTGATGTGACAAGGTAATGAAGTTCTTGAGATCTTTAGCGAGCTAGTGTGGTGGTAATTGTGATGGTATTTATAGAATTTGGTCCTTCCTCTTGTGCAAGTGGGTTAGAATTGTAAGTTCTATGGAAAATAAATCCAGGTTGTCTTGGATATGGAAGAGGCATGTCGTTGTTCAGTAGGAAAACCACATCCAACATAGTTGGTCTGACCATTACATCTTCTTGTACACACAAGAGTGCAATTTGAATGCATCTTAAGGCCTCATGAGGTATGTAGGACTCCTCCACTGCTGGATCAATCACTTCCAGGGCTTTATCCTTTCTCCATGATTCCCATACCTGTCAAATTTTTACCAAAACCCATATATGAATTTTCAATTCAAGTAGCTTTACCCTAAAGGAATTTGGAAATTTATATAACTGACATATCCTATCAAGCTTAATGCAGGATGTAGATCAAAGTCATTGTTCTTCTTGCCACTTATAATCTCCAACACTATGACTCCAAAGCTAAACACATCGGATTTAACCGAGAATTTTCCAAATACTGCATATTCTGGAGACATATAGCCACTGCATTGATTAAGGTGAAAGATGGTCAATCCAAAAATCGTATAATCATCAAACTAATATTATGTTTTTGTTTTGGTAATCAGGTGAAATTGTACTTACTATGTGCCTACAACTCTTTTTGTCTTGTCTTGCAATTGTCCATCTTCAAATATTCTAGCCATTCCAAAATCTGAAATTTTTGGATTCATCTCGGCATCTAATAGCACATTGCTAGTCTTCAAATCTCTGTGTATAATTCTCATCCTTGAGTCCTGGTGAAGATATAAGATTCCACGAGCAATTCCAATAATTATGTCAAAGCGCTTTCTCCAACCTAAGCACCCACCTCTAACTTGACCTACACAAAAATGAAGATTTTAGTTCGAATGTAAGCTAACTATCATACCATGAAGACAACATATTAACTATTCTCACCAAAAAGAGAAGAGTCCAAGCTTTTGTTGATTAAGTATTCATAAATTAGCGTAGGTTCCTCTCCCTCAATGCAACATCCTAGCAGCTTTACAAGATTTCTGTGTTGAAGCTTTGCAATCAGTTTCACTTCATTGATAAATTCTTCCATTCCTTGCCTCGAGTTTTTGGATAATTTTTTCACAGCGATTTGCTGTCCATTAGGCAGCTGACCCTGGAATCATAATGCAAAGATGAATTATGGTGAATTTTCGAATAGGACTTTACGATCAAAACACTATATTTAGAGCCTTGCAAAGGGAAATAATCCAACTTGATATATGCTAAGGAGTCTTTACCTTATAAACAGTACCAAAGCCTCCTTGCCCAATTTTGTTAGCAAGAGAGAAATTATTGGTCGCAGCTGATAGAGTACTAAGATCATAAAATGCCAAGCTCACCTGATTACTAGTTTCCCTCAACTCATCTAGCATCAGGGTACTTTTATTTTGATCTAAACTATTGACATGAAACATTCTTTTGCTCCATTTGTCCTTCAATGCCCTTTTAACAAAAAGAAAACAAATCCTTTCAAGCAATATTTGCACTAAATGGACATTACTATTCTCAAGAAATATGTATCTTCGAAAGTTTGATAGTAATTTATTCAGTTTTGTTTCTTACCTTCCCTTTATTCTCTTCCTAAGGAAGAGAAAGACAACAATCACAATCCACGCTGAAGAGACTGAGATAGCAAGAATGGCTAGCGTCTCCGTGCTTTTTAACAAATTATTCGATTCACTTGAATATTCAACTGAATAAATCCAAAGAACTTACGTTATTTGAAAATAATCACAACTTATATATACACCTTCCTATCATTTTAACTCACCTGATTGAAGTGCATCAACACAAACATACAGATCATATCCATCTTCCCTGAATTCTAGAGAGTCCATCAATCTTCCATACCAAGCTAAACAACTCTTCGTCCCTGCAACACCTACAGTTGCATAGGCCAAGCAAGAGTAATCACTCATGCATTGCAGCTGACATTGAATATGACCCAAGTTCTTCCCCAGCCAAACAGCATTTGAATTATTAGGAACGTTAACTTTAGAAATTTTCACAAACCCCTCTCCCTGCTCACATAACAAGGAAGACTCTTGCTGCTGCTTCACACAAATACCTTCCCCATCTTTCAAAATCCGGTCTTTCGGCAACTTGGGTTCATAACCAGGTGGACAAGTACAATCAACTTTGTTTTCATTACTCGGACCACACTTCCTGTAATCTCCACACTGCCCATATGAATCGCACCTGTACTTAGGCGCTGACCATATCTCCTTCCACTTCCCATCACTCTCAAACCAGTTTAACCTCCTCAATAATCCTGTTTCATTTAAAACTAATCTAGTTCTTTGAGATAGATCTTCAGTATCAAGATAATCACTGAAGTATAACTCATCTTGATTGTTAACATAAGTGTAGTTGTATTTGTCCGCATATTTTCTCCAGGGCCATGGACAGCTTGTCCAGTAAGGGCTCGCACCCTTGTACAAAACGAACTGAGGCGTGCCTCCTGCCATAAGCTTGAGTGAGTACTCTCCTGTTCCTGGGTCATCTGCTGATTTCCAAGATGATATGAAATGCTCTACACCTGTTTTCCTGTTCACCCCAAATCTAATTCCTTTCTTTAATGAATTTGTAGGATTATAAAAGCTTTGCCACACAATTTTTCCCCCACGAGACAGAGCAAAATTTCCTGAATCCAACAGCTGAGCCACGCAATTATCATCAACTTGTACATCCATCAACACATTAGTAGACCAGACCACTGCATGTTCTTGATCAGCAGTAGAGTAGAGAATTAGGTCTCCATGTCGGTTAAGTGAGAGCACCCCAAAAGAACCATTGATTGGAGAGTTCCTGTTCGCTACCCAGAACACAGATTGGTCAGGTAAACCATAATACCAGGTTCCAAGATATCTGGAAGAACTAGTACCAGAGCTAAAAAATCCTAGAGCAAACAGGTTGTCTTTGGAGACCAGAAGTTGGCCATCATCACGAATCGTTTGGTTCCAAGCCAAGGTGTCCACAGAAGCGACAATCCTGAAATGGAGAAATAGTAGTGTCAATGAGTGTAGAAGCAGAAAGAGAACATCCATTAGCACGTACGATCGTCCTGCTTCAATAATTTCTGGAAGTATATTGGAGGGCTTTTGTGGGACATGTTTAATAATTCTGGATGCAGGTGAAGCAGTCATTTCTGACCAAACTACCTACTCTTGGTTGACTATCCAATGTATGGTGTGGAAAATTTGTATCCACTCGCTTTTTTATTTGAAAAGTATCCACTTGATTTTTTGTTATTCCAGGTGGCCATAGTTTTAAAGTTCAATCTTTTAGAGGATTGCACCTAGCAGTGGCAGTGACAGCAGTGTGCATTAAAAGGGGACGCTGCCTCCCGAACTCTGATGAGTGACGCGGTGGCGCAGCTCTCAGCTTTCGAGGTCCTGACGAGGATGCTATACCTGTTTCTTTGCCTTGTCCACCATGTGATCAAAATCAAGTGTCAGTAAGAGAAACCATAGAATGGGATGTGATTTCAGGGCAAGTGCCATATGAAAGTAAAGATCGCTTGCAAGACAAGCTAACCTATTACAAATGAAATAACAAATCATTAAGAAAGTTAAGAACACTTGCAAGACAAGCTAACCTATTACAGATGAAATAACAAATCATATTACAGATGAAATAACAAATCATTCTTATTACTAGCTCCACTTGTTTTTATACCAAGATTTAAAGTTAAAAGTATAGGATGGGTGTTACAAACTTTGTAAAACTTGAATCTTTTTTTTATTGAATATAAATTTTTATTTTGGTGAATAATATTCTCGGTTGAATAGTAAATGTAAGTGAATAGTAATTTTTGCGGGACTTAACCCTAAAATATTGAAAAATATCCGAAATATGTGTTAAAGTTTATTGACACTAAAACAGATCGAAAATAAGTCCAATCGGATAATTTCAAAATTTTTAAAAGTTCAGGACTAAAATGTACTTTTTAGAAAATAATGGGTATTAATGATTTGAAACCCATTAAAAAAAATTTAAAGCATCAAATCAATAAATATTGACCCTAATTAGAGTAGTTCATGATCAATTTGACTATAAAATAGTTGTAGAATATTTTTGAATGTAATTCAGTTTGTTGGTGATTAAACCTAAAAAAAGGACAAAATGGTATTTTGTCACACCGAATGCACCCAAATTCCATATGAACATTATGTGGGAAGATTCCAAAGTGTTAGCCCCTTAACATTGCAAGACCCTTTTTCCTAACATTGGTGAGCCTTGGCTAACGTCTGACATGGATTAGGCACGCCAAAGGAACCAATGAAACTTAACCAAGTAAAGATCAAGCAGGTTTGAGTTATGATGATCATAGGGCATTGATTGGCTTGGTGGCTAGGGCGAGTTGGACTTGCCTAAGATGTTTTTGATGGGATTAAAGACAAAATAGTGTGCAAGTGATGGATTGGTCAAACCGCGCACGAGTTAGCTCAAAATAGTGTGCAAGTGATGGATAGGTGTGCATTGGTCAAACCGCGCACGAGTTAGCTCAAAATTTGGCTAACATTCACCTTTGGGTAAGATAATAGGTGATGTGATAGAGTTAGTGGGATGAATCATCAAGAAAGTGGGATGACGTCGTAAAGAACATGGATGAGGTATCCTGTAAGCATTTTTCACGTATTGCTTTGACTTAAGAGTGAGATAGTGGTAAGTTATATAAACCACCCACTAAAATAGTTCCTATAATGGTTGGGGATGTCAACCACCAGCTAAGTTCGTGGCTTAGGGCCTTAAGACTATTTTCTTGTATTCTTGCCCAACAAGTCTCCTAAAGCCTATAAATAGCTCATTTGAGCAAGGCTTCATTCATTAGAGAGAGTTGGAGCTTTGTATCCATTGTATCAATTGTGAGTAGTAGTAAGGTTGCCATTTTTGTTGTAAAGTTGTGGCTTCTTTCTCTTCTTATTACTGTCCATTCTATTGTGTTGGCTAAGAGAATTTCATGGGTTTACTTTGCCTTTGTGGGAACCACCTTAAACACGAGGGATTTGGTAAGGTTAAGTTGAATTATGAGAGTTTAACTACCGTACTTAGACTTTAGTGCATTTTGTGAACAAACTAGGAGTTCCTTGTAAAGATTTTATAACAGTTGATATTAGACCCATGTTGTTGATTCAATGACGGGTGCTAGCAATCTTATAAACCAAGTCATGAGGATGGAAGTGCTCATCGGTCCTTTACCTATAGGTGAGGAAGAAGTACCATTTTATTCATCATGTTTTGAAGCCTTGGAAGGGCAAATCCAAGCATTGCAAGATCAAATGGTTTAATTGTTTAAGCACAAGAGAATGCTAATTTCGAGATGATTATCCTTAGACGTGTGATTGCAATTATAGATATGGGACATGTTGAAAACTTCATGCTAAAGGTGCGTGAGCCAAAAGTTTTTTAGGGTAGTCGGAATGCTAAGGAACTTGAGAACTTCTTATGGGATATAGAGATGCATTTTGCATTTGCTAAGGTGCCAGATGCAAAAAAGTTGAACGTTTTGGTAATGTATGTTGATGGATATGCAAAATTATGGTGGAGAACTCAAACCTCTATCGAAATTAGTGTTAGTTGTCCTCTTATTAATATATGGGAGAGGATGAAAAGGAGCTGAAGGATCAATTCCTTCTAAACCATACTGCTCGGCTTGCAAGGGATGTCTTAAAACGGTTGAAACCCGATGGTTCGGTAAGAGATTATGTTAAGATATTTAATTCCTTAATGCTTGATTTTGAGAATATGTCAGATAAGGACAAGCTATTTAACTTTATGTTAGGATTACAACCTTGGGCACAAATGGAGTTGTGAAGGCAAAATGTCAACGATGTTGTGAGTGTAATTATGACTCCGGATGCTTTGTTAGATTTTAGAGTGCTAAAGGAAACCAAGGCCTATTCTCTTCTTAAAAATCAAAAGGCACTTACCAAGAGAAGTGTGAATGAAAGAAGAAGAAAGACCAAGGTGAGAAAAAGAAGAATGATCATAAAGGGAAGTCTAAATAAAATGGGTAACCTAAATAAGGTGAGAAGTCTTCTAAAAAAAACTACGGTTGTTTCTTATGTAGTGGCCCTCATTATGGTCGTGATTGTCCGATAAACGATAAGTTGAATGCCTTAATAGTGGATGTAGATGGTGAAAGCAATCACTCAGAAACTGGTCCAAATCCTATCTATTTAATTATTGCGGTCAGTACATAAGTAAGTCCATTTGATTGCATTATGTATGATAAAATATAGGTAAATGGAAAGGAACTCACTAATATGATGAAAATGAGTGCCACTCATTCCTTTGTTATGGAGCAACTGGTGTGAAAGTTGGGGTTAAAGATTAGCAAGCCCCTACAAAAATGAAAACTCTCACAGAAAAAGTACAAGCAGTGGTAGGAGCTACATACAATGTTCTTTTAAGAATAGGAAATTGATGTAGGAAGTGTAATATGATGGTGATACCTCTCGAGGATTTAGATTTCATTTTGGGCATCAACTTTCTTAAGATGGAAAAGGCGTGCTTTATCCACATCTTGGAGGTATAAAGTTTATGAATGATCAAAATTCACATTACATCAATTGTTGTAGGTCTAGCGATGGAACTGTGGACAAAACATCAATTGTAGCTCACATTTCTGCCATAAGTATTGAGAAAGGCCTTAAGAAAGGCATGGAGACTTACCTTGTGGCCACGTGGGAAATTACAAAAGACTATATGGTAGAAGTCTCGGATGTGGTGAAAAAGTATTAAGGGAATTCAAGGATGGGGTGCTGAAAGAGTTACCAAAAACTCTCCCTCCTCGTTAAGAAAATGAACATAAGATCGAACTAGTGTCTGGTACAATACCTCCTACCCATGTCCCTTATCGATTGTCACCATTAAAGTTGGTGGAACTACGAAAGCAACCTAGTGAGTTGTTGGAAGCGGGATATATCCAACCATCAAAAGCCCTTTATAGAGCTCCAGTTTTGTTCCAAAAGAAGCAAGATGGAGACCTATGGATGTGTGTCAACTATTAAGCTTTGAACAAGGTGACTATTAAGAATAAATACCATGTTCCTATCCCTTTAGTTCAAGACTTGATGGACAAATTGTCAAGGGCAACAGTGTTCACAAAATTAGACTTGCAGAGTGGGTATTGGCAAATGTAGATTGTCGAAGGTGATGAGAAAAAGATGACTTATGTAACTTGGTATGGCTCGAATGAGTATTTAGTTATGGCATTTAGCTTGAACAATACCCCTGCTATTGGGCCCGGGTCCCGTTTCCTATCCCGAGGCGACCGCTTGGGGTCATCGAGTAAGGATCGCGCGGGGGAAGGTCAAAAACATTCAAATTTAAAAGATCAGCAGCAGGGGAAAAATGGCGGGTTCGTCGCGGCGACAAAATGCTCGCTGCGGCAGACGCCTCGCAGGAGAGAGTTCGCTGCGGCCGAACCTTGGCTTCGCCGCGGCGAGCTCTCATGGGACAGGT
>JANIJH010000001.1:4650379-4664454 GCA_024520975.1 Erythroxylum areolatum
TATACTTCTAACTCCTTAACTAATGATCATGAAAAAATTGAAGGAATTTGATAATACTTCCTTCTAGAAAAATGTTCTTTATTGTCTTAACTTTCTAATGACACCAAAATCATTCAATTTGGTTTGGTAAACTGAAAGTTATACCTCAAACATTTCCAAACTGATCTTATACTGAAACAATATTCTATGCTCAACTTCCATCCAAAAAATTGATATTCTTAGAGACTAAATTAAAACTCGATTTCATTAGACAATTTGTAGCACAAAGCCTCTAGTTTGTCCAAATTAAAAATCATCTCATTTGAATAACTAAAGAAAAAGTTATGGCTAAAACACTGAAGCATACTCAGTGAACATGTTTCAAACTACATTTTTCAGCTTATGACTTCCAACATTTCACATATAAATTTTTCTAACTTCCAAGAAAAGTTTGGAGTCCAACAATTTGGATCTAAGTTTTGGGTGAGATTAGGGCTGGAGGAAGGAATCAATTAGGAAGGTCTAGGTGATGGGACAAAGATTGGGGCTAGAGGTAAGCGAGATGGTGAAGAATAATAAGAAATCATGGATTGAAGAGGGGAGTAAAACCACCGGTGATCTAGGAAGTTATGGAAGCTCCGCTATTCTGTCTCTCTCTCATCACTCTCTCTCTCCATACTCAAGCTAAGGTTTTCTCAAATATCCTCATCAAATATGAGTTTTTGATGTCAAACTTGATAAGCAGCAAAAATTTCCATTACAATTTGATTAGAATTCCAAAGCAATATCTTTTATACAGAGAAATTTAAAAGGTTATTTATACATTTTCCTGATGTGACAAGGTAAATGAAGTTCTTGAGATCTTTAGCGAGCTGGTGTGGTGGTAATTGTGATGGTATTTATAGAATTTGGTCCTTCCTCTCGTGCAAGTGGGTTAAGATTGTAAGTTCTATGGAAAATAAATCCAGGTTGTCTTGGATATGGAAGAGGCATGTCGTTGTTCAGAAAGAAAACCACATCCAACATAGTTGGTCTAACCACTACATCTTCTTGTACACACAAGAGTGCAATTTGAATGCATCTTAAGGCCTCATGAGGTAAGTAGGATTCCTCCACTGCTGGATCAATTACTTCCAAGGCTCTATCCTTTATCCATGATTCCCATACCTGTCAAATTTTTACCAAAAATGAAGTATGAATTTTCAATTTAAATAGCTTTACCTTAAAGGAATTTGGAAATTTATGTAACAGACATACCCTATCAAGCTTAATGCAGGATGTAGATCAAAGTCATTGTTCTTCTTGCCACTTATAATCTCCAACACTATGATTCCAAAGCTAAACACATCGGATTTAACTAAGAATTTTCCAAATATTGCATATTCCGGAGACATATAGCCACTGCATTGATTAATGTGAAAGCTGGTCAATCCAGAAATCGTATAACCATCAAACTAATATTATGTTTTTTTCTTGGTAATCAGGTAAAATTGTACTTACTATGTGCCTGCAACTCTTTTTGTCTCGTCTTGCAATTGGCCATCTTCAAATATTCTAGCCATTCCAAAATCTGAAATTTTTGGGTTCATCTCATCATCTAATAGCACATTGCTAGTCTTTAAATCTCTGTGTATAATTCTCATCCTTGAGTCCCGGTGGAGATATAAGATTCCACGAGCAATTCCAATAATTATGTCAAAGCGCTTTCTCCAACCCAAGGACCCACCTCTAACTTGTCCTACACCAAAATGAAGATTTCAGTTCGAATGTAAGCTAACTATCATAGCATAAAGACAACATACTAACTATTCTCACCAAAAAGAGAAGAGTCCAAGCTTTTGTTGATTAAGTATTCATAAATTAGCATTGGTTCCTCTCCCTCAATGCAACATCCTAGAAGCTTTACAAGATTTCTATGTTGAAGCTTTGCAATCAATTTCACTTCGTTGATAAATTCTTCCATTCCTTGCCTTGAGTTTTTGGATAATCTTTTCACAGCGACTTGTTGTCCATCAGGCAGCAGATGACCCTGGAATCACAATGCAAAGATGAATTATGGTGAATTTTCGAATAGGACTTTACAATCAAAACACTATATTCAGAGTCCTGCAAAGGGAAATAATCCAACTTGATATATGCTAAGGAGGCCTTCTTTACCTTATAAACAGTACCAAAGCCTCCTTGTCCAATTTTGTTAGCAAGAGAGAAATTATTGGTTGCAACTGATAGAGTGTTGAGATCAAAAAATGCCAAGTTCACTTGATTACTAGTTTCCCTCAACTCATCTGGCATCAGGGTATTTTTGTTCTGATCTAAACTATTGATATGAAACATTCTTTTGCTCCATTTGTCCTTCACTGCCCTTTTAACAGAAAGAAAACAGATCCTTTCAAGCAATATTTACACTAAATGGACATTACTATTCTCATGAAATATGTATCTTCGGAAGTTTGATAGTAATTTATTTAGTTTTGTTTCTTACCTTCTCTTTATTCTCTTCCTAGGGAACAGAAAGGCAACAATCACAATCCACGCTAAAGAGACTGAGATGGCAAGAATGGCTTGCATCTGCTTCTTTTTCAACAAATTATTCGGTTCACTTGAATATTCAACTGAATTAATCCAAAGAACTTACGTTATTTGAAAATAATCACAACTTATTTATACACCTTCCTATCACTTTAACTCACCTGATTGAAGTGCATCAACACAAACATAGAGATCATATCCATCTTCCCTGAATTCTAGAGAGTCCATCAATCTTCCGTACCATGCTAAACAACTCTTCGTCCCTGCAACACCTACAGTTGCATAGGCCAAGCAAGAGTAATCACTCATGCATTGCAGCTGACATTGAATATGACCCAAGTTCTTCCCCAGCCAAACAGCATTTGAATTATTAGGAACGTTAACTTTAGAAATTTTCACAAACCCCTCTCCCTGTTCACATAACAAGGACGACTCTTGCTGCTTCTTCACACAAATACCTTCCCCATCTTTCAAAATCCGGTCTTTCGGCAACTTGGGTTCATAACCAGGTGGACATGTACAATCAACTTTGTTTTCATTACTCGGATCACACTTCCCGTAATCTCCACACTGCCCATATGAATCGCACCTGTATTTAGGCGCTGACCATAACTCCTTCCACTTCCCATCACTCTCAAACCAGTTTAACCTCCTCAATAATCCTGTTTCATTTAAAACCAATCTAGTTCTTTGAGATAAATCTTCAGTATCAAAATAATCACTGAAGTATAACTCATCTTGATTGTTAACATAAGTGTAGTTGTATTTGTATCTGGACGCATATTTTCTCCAGGGCCATGGACAGCTTGTCCAGTAAGGGTTCGCACCCTTGTACAAAGCGAACTGAGGCGTGCCTCCTGCCATAAGCTTGAGGGAGTACTCTCCTGTTCCTGGGTCATCTGCTGATTTCCAAGATGATATGAAATGCTCTACACCTGTTTTCCTGTTCACCCCAATTCTCATTCCTTTCTTTAATGAATTTGTAGGTTTATAAAAGCTTTGCCACACAATTTTTCCCCCACGAAACAGAGCAAAATTTCCTGAATCCAACAGCTGAGCCACGCAATTATCATCAACTTGTACATCCATGGACACATTAGTAGACCAGACCACTGCACGTTCTTGATCAGCATTAGAGTAGAGAATTAGGTCTCCATGTCGGTTAAGTGAGAGCACCCCAAAAGAACCATTGATTGGAGAGTTCCTGTTCGCTACCCATAACACAGATTGGTCTGGTAAACCATAATACTAGATTCCAAGATATCTGGAAGAACTAGTACCAGAGCTGAAGAATCCTAGAGCAAACAGGTTGTCTTTGGAGACCAGAAGTTGGCCATCATCACTAATGGTTTGGTTCCAAGCCAAGGTGTCCACAGAAGCGACAATCCTGAAATAGAGAAATAGTAGTGTCAATGAATGTAGAAGAAGAAAGAAAACATCCATGAGCACGTACTATCGTCTTGCTTCAATGATTTCTGGAAGTATATCGGAGGGCTTTTGTTGGACATGTTTAAATCTGGATGCATGTGAAGTCGTCATTTCTTTTAAATCTGGATGCGGGTGAAGTAGTCATTTCTGACCAAGCTGCCTATTCTTGGTTGACTATTCAACATATGGTGTGTAAAATTTGTATCCACTCGCTTTTTTATCTGAAAAGTATCCACTTGATTTTTTGTTATTCCAAGTGGCCGTAGTTGTAAAGTTCAATCTTTTACGCTGTCTGTGGATGCTATTTCCTGTATGCAGAGACAGAACGAAATAAAAATTTAGAAATGGAACAGAACAAAAATTAGAAAAAGTGAAGTGTTTAGTTGTGATGAACAGAACAGAAAAAATTATCTCCGTCTCGATGATAGAAATGTGTTTGATTGCAGTGGACAGAACATAAAAATTGTGTCAATGACGAAAATACTCATGCTCTTTAATATGATTAGAAATATGTAATTCATTGATAATTTTATAACGAATGATTTGTATTAGTAAAAAAGTTAATAAATAATAAAAATAACAAGATTAATAATAATAATGATAATAATAAGATAATTAATTTCATATAATAAAAATAATAATAAAAAGAAAATAAAATTGAAATAAATAATAATAATAAGTACAAAATGTATAATAATAATAATAAATTTTAATAATAATAAATAAAAATTTATAATAATAATAATAATAACAACAAAATTTATAATAATAATGATAATAATAAGATAATTAATTTCGTATAATAAAAATAATAAAAAACAAAAAAACAAAAATGAAATAAATAATGATAATAATAAGTACAAAACATATAATAATAATAACTTTTAATAATAATAAATACAAAATGTTAATAATAATAATAGTAATAAATACAAAATGTATAATAATAATAATAATAAATGCAAGATTTATAATAACAATAATAACAATAATAAATACAAAATTATTCATAATAATATTAATAATAATCATAATAATCATAGTAATAATAATAATAATAATAATAAATACAAAATTAATAATAATAATAATAATAATAAATTAGTTATAATAATATTGATAATAATTATAATAATAATAACAATAATAATAATAATAAATACAAAATTATTATTAATAATAATCATAATAATAAAAAATTTCTTATAATAATAATAATTAATCAAAATATTAGATACTATTTAATTTGTTATTTATTTTCAATTTTTTAAAATATTAGATACTATTTCATTTGTTATTCCAACTAAATAATAATAAAGAATAATAATGAATGCTAATTTTCAAAAACATGATATTAAAAAATACCAAAACCATAGAGATTCCATTAACTATTTTTTCCTCTTAGTTCTGTCGTTGGCATTAGTTGAGTGTTGGACAAAAGTTTGGAGACGGGGATAAAAGTTTTTGTTCTTCCTTTTTGAGAGGAATAAAAAATTTTGTCCCTTTTATCCAGAGACGGAGGACAAAAATTTAAAGACAGCAACCAAACATAAGGGAGAGACAGGATTTTTTCTTTTGTCTTCTATCCTCACTAACGGAGATAGCAACCAAACGTAAGGTTAAAGGATTGCACCTAGCAGTGGCAGTGACAGCAGTGTGCCTTAAAGGAGAGGCTGCCTCCTGAATAGCGATGTAGCGATATGGAGCCTAGTAGTGCACTGGGTCCCTCAAGATTTTAAAAAATATTATATATATTTATATATATGTATATAAGGATGGAATTATTTAGAGACCAGTGATACATTGGGCCCCCAAGATTTAAAAAACTTAAATATTTGAGCCCTCCTATCTTAAATTCCTGGCTCCATCACTACTCTCGAACTCTGATGAGTGATGTCGGTGGCAGCTCTCAGCTTTCTAGGTCCTGACGAGGATGCTACACCTATTTCTTTGCCTTGTCCACCATACGATCAAAATCAAGTGGGAGAAAATGAAGATGAAGAACAAGTAAGCAGTAAGAGAAACCATAGAATGGGATGCGATTTTAGGGCAAGTGGCATAAGAAAGTAAAGATCACTTGCAAGGCAAGCTAATCTATTACAAATGAAACAACAAGTCATTAAGAAAGTAAAGAGCACTTGCAAGACAAACTAATCTATTACAGATGAAATAACAAATCATTCTCATTACTGGCCCCACTTGTTTTTATACCAAGATTTAAAGTTAAAAGTACAAGATTGGTGTTACAAATTTTGTAAAACCCGAATCTTTTTTCATTGAATATAAATTTTTATTTTGGTGAATAATATTTTCAAATGAATAGTAAATTTGAGTGAAATAGTGATTTTTGTGGGACTCAACCTCGAAATATTAAAAAATATCTAAAATACATGTCAGAGTTTAGTGACATTGAAACAGATCAAAAATAAGTCCGATCGGATAATTTCGGAAGTACCAAATATTTAGGACTAAAATGACTTTTTAGAAAATAATGGGTATTAATGATTTGAAACCTATTCAAAAAAATTTTAAAACATCAAATCAATAAGTATTGACCCTAATTAGAGTAGTTCATGATCAATTTGACAGTAAGACAGTTGTAGAATATTTTTTGAATGTAATTCAATTATTTGGTGAACCCAAAAAAGGACAAACTGGTCTTTTTCTCAAACCGAATGCATCCAAATTCCATATGAGCATTACATGGGAAGATTCCAAAGTGTTAGCTCCTTAATATTGCAGGACCCTTTTTGCTATCATTAGTGAGCCTTGGCCAACGTCTGACATGAATTAGGCATGCCAAAGGAACCAATGAAACTTAACCAAGTAAAGATCAAGCATGGTTTGAGTTACAATGACCATAGGGCATTGATTGTCTTGGTGGCTAGGGCGAGTTGGACTTGCCTAAGATGTTTTTGGTGGGACTAAGGGCGAAATGGTGTGCAAGTGATGGACCAAGGACGAAAGAAATAGACCATAAGTGTGTATTGGTCGGACCACGCTCGAGTTAACTCGAAACTTAGCTAACATTCACCTTTGGGGAAGATCATGGATGATGTGACAGAGATAGTGGGATGGATCATCAAGAAAGTGGGATGACGTGGTAAAGAACATGGATGAGGCATCGTGTAAGCATTTTTCACATGTTGCTTTGACTTAAGAGTGAGATAATGGTAAATTAGGTAAACCACCCACTAACGTAGTTCCTATAGTGGTTGGGGATGTCAACCACCAGCTAAGTTAGTGGCTTAGGGCTTTAAGACTACTTTCTTGTATTCTTGCCCAACAAGTCTCCTAAAGCCTATAAATAGCTCATTTAAGCAAGGCTTCAATCATTAGAGTGAGTTGGAGCTTTGTATCCTTTGTATCAATTGTGAGTGGTAGTAAAGTTGGCATTTTTGCTGTAAAGCTGTGTACATCTTTCTCTTCTTATTGTTGTCCATCCTATTGTGTTAGCTAAGAGAATGTCGTGGGTTTACTTTGCCTTTGTGGGAAACATCTTAAACATGAGGGATTTGGGAAGGTTAAGTTGAATTGTGAGAGTTTAACTACCATACTTAGACTTCGGCGCATTTTGTGAACGAATTAGGAGCTCCTTGTAAAGTCTTTATAACAGTTGATATTAAAGCCATGATGTTGATTCAATGACTGGTGGTAGCCATCTTATGGACCATGTCATGAGGGTGGAAGCACTAATTGGTCCTTTACCTATAGGTGAAGAAGAAGTCCCATCTTATCCATCGTGCTTTGAAGCCTTGGAAGGGTAAATCCAAGCATTGCGAGATCAAATGGCTGAATTGTTTAAAGTAAGAGAGAATGCTAATTTCAAGATGATTGTCTTTAGACGTGTGATTGCAACTATAGATATGGGACATGTTGAAAACATCATGTTAAAGGTGTGTGAGCCAAAAGCTTTTGAGGGCAGTCGGAATGCTAAGGAACTTGAGAACTTCTTGTGGGATATAGAGATGCATTTTACAGCTACTAAGGTGCCAGATGTGGAAAAGTTGAATGTTTTGGTAATGTATCTCGATGGAGATGCGAAATTATGGTAGTGAACTCAAACCTCTGTCGAAATTAGTGATGGTCGTCCTCTTATTGATACATGGGAGGGGATGAATAGGAGCTAAATAATCAATTCCTTCCAATAAATACCAAGGGATGCCTTGAAACAGTTGAAACATGATGGTTCGGTAAGAGATTATGCTAAGAAATTTAATTCCTTAATGCTTGATTTTGAGAATATGTTAGAAGAAGACAAGCTATTCAACTTTATGTTAGGATTACAAGCTTGGGCACAAATGGAGTTGTGAAGGCAAAATGTCAAGGATGTTGTGAGTGCAATTATGGTTTCAGATGCTATGGTAAATTTTAGAGTGCCGAAAGAAAACCAAGGCCTATTCCTCTTCTTAAAAATCAAAAGGCACTTACCAAGAGAAGTGTGAATGAAAGAAGAAGAAAGACCAAAGTGAGAAAAAGGAGAAAAATCATAAAGGGAAGTCCAAACAAAATGGGCAACCAAAATAAGGTGAGAAGTCTTCTAAGAAAAACTATGGTTGTTTATTATATAGTGGCCCTCATTATGCCCGTGACTGTCCAAGAAAGGATAAGTTGAATGCCTTAATAGTGGTTGTAGATGGTGAATGCAATCAATCAGAAACTAGTCTAAATCGTATCTATTTAATCATTACAGTCAGTACTTAAGTTAGTCCATTTGAGCGCATTATGTATGATAAGATATAAGTAAATGGAAAGGAACTCACCACTATGATGGAGACAAGTGCCACTCATTCCTTTGTTATGGAACAACTGGTGTGAAATTTGGGGTTGAAGATTAGCAAGACCCCTACAAAAATGAAAAATCTCACAATAAAAGCACAAGCAGTGGTAGGAGCTACTTACAACGTTGTTTTGAGAATAGGAAATTGGTGTGGGAAGTGTAATATGATGGTGATACCTCTTAAGGATTTTGATTTCATTGTGGGCATCGACTTTCTTAAGATGGAAAAGGTGTGCTATAACCACATTTTGGAGGTATAATGTTTATGAATGATCAAAATTCATATTACATCAATTGTTGTAGGTCTAGCGATAGAACTCCAAACAAAACATCAATTGTAGCTCATGTTTTTTCCATGAGTATTGAGAAAGGCCTTAAGAAAGGCATGGAGACTTACTTTATGGCCATATCGGAAATTACTGAAGACCTTGTGGTAGAAGTCTCGAAAGTGGTGGAAAAAGTATTAAGGGAATTCAAGCATGTGGTGCCAAAGGAGTTATTGAAAAGTCTCCATCTTCGTTGAGAAATTGATCTTAAGATCGAACTAGTGTCAGGTGCAATACCTCCTACTTATGCCCCTTATCGAATGTCACCATTAAAGTTGGTGGAACTATGAAAGCAACTTAGTGAGTTGTTGGAAGTAGGGTATATCCAACCATCGAAAGCCCCTTATGGAGCTCCGGTTCTGGGACACTTGGTAAGTAAGGGCCAAATGCAAATGGATCCAAAAAAGGTACAAGTTGTTGTTGATTTGTAGGTTCCAAAGGCGATGAAGGAACTTAAGATCCTTCTTGGCTTTTCGAACTACTATTACTAATTTAATATGGGGTACTCGAAGAAGGCACCATCCTTAATCAACTTATTAAATAAGAAACAAGAGTGGTGTTGGTTAGAAGCATTTCAAGAAGCCTTCAAGAAGTTAAAGGTTGCCATTTCAACTTAACTTGTGTTGAAGGTACCCAACTTTAATCTCCCTTTTGCCATTTCAACATCCAGTGGCATTTGAAAGTCTCAAGCTTAATGGTGCCAAGTAGTGAAACTCGACACGTGAGAAGGAGATGTTGACAATAGTACATTGCATTAAAGCTTGGCGGGTTTACTTATTGGGTACTAAGTTTGATATTCATAAGGATAACGTGGCTAATGTTTTTTTTAGGACCCAAAAGAAGTTATCTATAAGGCAAGCCCAATGGCACGAGTTTCTTGTCAAATATGACATTTTATGGGAGCACAAACTGGGGAGACATAACAATTTGGTGGATGTATTGAGTAGAAAGGAAGTCTTTACAGCCTTATATATGATCAATCGAGTGGAATTAGATATGTTGGAGCAATTAAACTAGCAACTCCAATGGATAACACTTATGGCCGAATTGTGAAGCAAGTAAGTGAGGGTGTTGTGTGAAGATTTTGGCTTGATGATGACGGGTTGCTTATGAAAAAGAATAATCAATTGTATGTACGAAGTTTTGGTGCCTTGTGAAAACAATTAATGATGGAGACGCACGTTTCACAGTGGGCTGGTAACCTTGGAGTCGAATGAATGTTAGAACTGCTTTCCCCATCTTATTATTGGCCAAAAATGGAGAACGACATTTAAGTATATGTCAAAACTTGCCTTATTTTTCAATTGGATAAACTTGAAAGGAAGAAGGAGGTAGGCTTGCTATAGCCATTTCCAATTCCAAGAAAATCATGTATGTTGGTTTTGATGGACTTCAATGGCTGCTTCCTAAAGGTGGATGACAGGGCTTCAATCATGATGGTGGCTGATAGGTTCTCCAAATACGTAGTATCAGTGCTAACTCTAGCTTTGTGTCCCTCAGATGTTGCTGCGGAGCTTTTTTACAAAAATGTGGTGAAGCATTTTAGGGTTCTAGAGAATATAGTAAGTAACCAAGGTGCCTGATTTACTGGTTGATTTTGTGTAACACCCCACTCTCATAAGGCATATCCCCAAACATACCGACGGTATTTGAGAATATACTCTATGAGGGTGGCATGCTAAAACAGTCAGGTAATCAAATTCATTACAATTTTTTAAAATAAACGCATCACATGCATATTTCGAGAAATCAATAATCAAATTGAGCCCATTCTTCTCTTTCATAAACATCAAAATCACATTTATTATTATTACATTCATTGATCAATCTCATTTACAAACATTTTCAATTTGGAAAGTTATTACAAAACAGAAATATTTAGGTACATAAGACAATAATTGCATAATACATTCTTTAATACAAAATAATAGAAAAATCTATACAGAAGTGAATTGATCCCGACCTCTATCTTTTATCTGAATGCAGTGGTTAGACTCTCATTTATCTAATGGGGTAACTCCTATGAGCCTGAAAATAATGTTGTAATTTTGATGAGTTTTGCGAACTCAATGAGTTAACCATCCTCGATGGTTCACTCAAATCATATAACACATCACATTATATAATCACATAATTCACATAATTTCATTTATCATGTAGAGCTTCACATATCACTTACTTCACATATTACATTCAGAGTAGTCAAATAGATCATCTTGATCATTTAAAATGTACATATCAATTATCAATTAAATACATATGAGATTCACTTTTATTTATTATTTTTTATGACCGAGTATCTTTTTAGTGGCCCATATCCCTTGTGGATACCGGGCTTATTCATAAATTGTCACATATCCCTTAGTGGATACCGGGTACAATAGCAACTGAGCCAAAGGCTCTTATCACATTCTAAGCTTTAAGCTCTTTTTACTGGCGACTCCGATCATAACTGTCTTTATCTTTCATGCATTCATGTAATGAAATGCATCATATTCTCATATTTTCAATCAATCATATGATTTCATATTCACATTTAGAACACATTTACCATCAGACTTTGGTCCAACATTCAACAAAAATGTTGAGTACACTTATTTCAGTCGGATTCACATACAAGGAGCACTTCCAACATCTCATTCATGCATCAAATGCCTCAGACTTTCAAGTTTTTGGAATCACACAATCATATTCACAAAATAATTCAATACATAATTTAAAACAAATAAAATAATCAAGTGAGACCATCTAGGTTACTCACAGTAGGCTCCAAATTAGCATTGGCTTCTATGGTCTGGAAACTTCTAGATGTGTACGTTTTATCCTGTATCAACATTATGTCATACACTTATTGCACACACATTATTAATTACCCATTCTTATGAATACTCAATCACATACATATGTATATGTATTGTGTCTAATGCATGCTCAATGACAATCTTGGGTATATTACCTAAATTCGCATCTTATGTTCATTCACATTTCATAATTCATGTGCGTCTAACTGAACTTAGTTTTACACTTCATTTGTACATGATCATTCTAAGTTCACCATTCAATCCATATCCTTTGTATGCGTCTAGTTTATTCTTCGGCTTACACCTCAAGAACACTTAGTTATTCTAATATCATAACTCAATTTCTCGTCATTCCTTTTCTAACGTTATATGCTCTCATAATGCCCAAATCTCATTAAAATTTACTTAATAAATATTACTCAACTCCTTTGAATTATAACTACAATCATATGAACATCTTCATTCCTATTATACTCATGCCTTTGGTACTTTGATATCATCAGTTCATTCATTAAGTTATAACCCCAATTATCATTTCATACATATCGCACATTTAATCACTTAATCCAAGCATCATTCTAGGTTCAATTCAAGCTCCATTTAAACCTAATTTAAGTCCAAATAAACAGTGAATGCCTACTGGGTGGGCCTTCTCGAGTCACTTGTAGAAATGTGAAAACCCTTTAAACAGCAAAATCTCTCCTTGGGGTCTTTATAGAAGTTGTAGAACTTGAAGTTTTCTTCGAAAGCATACTTAAATGACCTCAATCTGAGATCCCAAAAAAAAAGTTATACCTCACTACAATAAAATAACGCAATTTGTGACATTCAAAAAACATAACAAAATCTCAAAAAATGACAAAGAATACAATTTGCGATGTTTTAGAAAACGTCGCGGAATGTGATGTAGGCAAAAGGTTTCTGTAATGTTTCCCATAAAACATCACGGAAAACACGGACATTCCACGACGTTTTATAAACGTCACTAAAAGATTGGTCTTTTTGCGACATTTTTTGGAACATCACAGAAAGTCAATCTTTGTGATATTTTTTGACTTTTTGCGACGTTTTAGGAAATTTCACGAAAAGTCACATTCCACGACGTTTTTAAAACGTTGCGGAGTATCTATGATGTTTTTACAAAAAATGTCGCAGATCGTAATATTTTTTAATTATTATTTTTTAAAATTTTATGAAAATCATTTTAATTTAATAATCTTTTAATTTTAATAATTATTTTTTAAAATAAAAAATTAAATCTTATTTGTTTAATAACTATTTAATATTATTTATAAATTTTATTTATTTAATAATTATTCAATTTTTTAGTATATCATTAATTTTAATAATTATTCATGTATCACAAGAATTTCATATCTGCAAAAAATTATTATTTAATTGCAATTCGTAAACATGTCATAATACACTAATTAATATCAAAAGTACCTAAGAGCATAGTAAATAGTCATAAGTATTTAATATATCAACATGAGTTCGTATATCTACCCTAAACGAATATTATGTGTAGAACATAAAAGTTCCAAGAGCTTTTTTTGCTGTTCAAATTCAATTCTTTGCTGTTCGACTTCGGTAGTTAGTCGATCCTGCATTTGTTTAACTTTTTTTATTCAATTCATCGACTTAAGACTGTAACTCCTAATTAAGCTTCTTTGAATCCTCTAGTTCATCTCGAAGTCTCTTTCTGACCAAAATCTTCCCTTTGGTTGAGGCCCAACTCCTATGCCAACAATGAAATCTGATCTAATGCCCAAGACTTTGTCACACACTTCATCCTCTGTCATCAGATGATCTTGTTCTATTGAATTTGCCAATTCCTTACACATTAATTCTTGAAAAATTAAGAATTAATTAGATATACAGTCTCATTTAAGAAATATTTATAAATAATCTAAGTACTCATACATATTTCGCTGTATTCAGTGGTTGGCCATTAACCTTTACTTTCATCATAATGAGTGTGATACCATAGCTTTATCCGGTTACACTCTTCTCCATCTTTGTCACTCTGCTGTATAGAAATATATTACTACTAATATTTATTATATGATGAAGTCAAAGGGTGATTCTAGTTCTTTATCGTATGGAATGCTACTGGAAAGGATTTTTAAAGAATTAGGAATCTTTCTTGACAGAAGTAACAGGGTAAAGATGGATGTGAAGAGTATTATTAATGCCACAACTATTCACAGAATGGGCATAAAGGTTGATGAT
>JANIJH010000001.1:4696413-4709732 GCA_024520975.1 Erythroxylum areolatum
GTATGTTAGTTTATGTGTTGTGTTATGGAAGTATGTATCTTTAAAGGAAATTGATAAGAAAGGATTGGATTTGATTTGAATATGTTGAATAAAGAATGAATCAGTAAGAAAAAAAAAGTTTATACCGGATTTCGGTTTGGTTTTAGTCTTAGGGTTTCCAACGCTACATGCATAGTTTTTCGATAAATTTTCGTTACCGGATGTCGGACATTAGCTTCGGTTCTTTTGAACCGTTTGCTGGCTTCATCTTCGCTTTGTTTCCGATTCGTTTGTTATCCGATTTTTTGATTTGATTCGTTTCACTTCCCGATCCGTTCATTTGTTTCTGATCGTATTCCATTCCGCACGCGTTTACTTTGATTTCTCTTCCGCAATTTGTGCTCCGATTTGCCGATCCGTTCGTTTGATTTGTATTTTGCCTTTCGATTCATCGTTCTTTTCGTTTTCTGCTTTCTGCTTTTCCGGTTGGGATCCGGTTCCGAGATCGGGTCCCAATAGATTTTGTATGCATAGAGGCAATTAAAGTGTCATGAGTTGAATTTTGGGCAAATCAAAGTATTATTAGCTATTGAATTTAAGATCAATTTCATATGAAAGAATTAATAAAGCCTAAATTGAGGATTCAGAATTTATGAATCTTACTGAGAAATTCAAAATGAATCTGAATCTTAAGTTTGAATTGGAAAATGATACTTTGCAATTGAAATAAGAAGTAAGTGTACTCGATTAAGATGATTGAGCAAAAAGATTATAAGAGAAAGCATAAATAACAACCTATGCTATACATCTCATAGAGCTTATGAACTGCTATACTAAGGAGGTAATATTATAATCTCCTAATCAGCCGAGACCAGTATTTCGAGGTATTAGTCAAGTAGTGTCCGCCAGACTATCTCATTCGTGAGTGCTTTAAGGTTGTTGCAAGGAGAATGTGAGGCTTACCTGGCCCACTTAGACAATACCCGAATTGAGTAAAACGTGTAGGACATTCCTGTTGTTAGGAAATTCTTGGATGTGATTCCCACAAAATTATCTGATTTACCTCTAGATAAGGAAACAAAGTTTATGATCGACTTAGTTCTAGGTACTGCTCCTATATCTATTTCTCCATATAGGATGGCACTTATGGACCTAAAGGAATTGAAGGCTCGGTTACAGGAGTTGTTGAAAAAGGGTTTCATTAGACCCAGTGTATCACAATTGGGAGCTCAGTCTTATTTGTGAAGAAGAAAGATGGAACTCTAAGGCCGTGCATCGATTATAGGTAACTGAATCGGGTAACATTGAAGAATAAGTACCCGTTGCCTAAAATTGATGATTTAGTTGATTCATTGTAGGGAGCTTGGGTGTTCACTAAGTTGGACTTGAGATCTGGGTTCTATCAGTTGAAGATAGCAAAGGTTGATGTACCAAAAAGTGCATTCAGGAGTAGGTATGGGCGTTTTGAGTTCTTAGTAATGCCGTTTAAGTTAACTAATGCCCCAG
Organism: Erythroxylum areolatum; assembly: GCA_024520975.1. NCBI lineage: Eukaryota > Viridiplantae > Streptophyta > Magnoliopsida > Malpighiales > Erythroxylaceae > Erythroxylum > Erythroxylum areolatum. The sequence goes on from JANIJH010000001.1 coordinate 4,697,899, forward strand.
TTGCATTTATGGCATTGATAAATAAGGTGTTTCAGCCCTACCTGGATCATTTTGTGATTATGTTCATAGATAACATTTTAGTGTATTTGAAGAGCATATTGAGCACTTGAGAATAATTTTACAGATCATGAGAGAGAAACAGTTGTATGTCAAATTCAGCAAGCGTGAATTTTGGTTAGATCAAGTAGTGTTTTTAGGTCACATAGTAAATGGACATGGCATATAAGTGGATCCAAAGAAGATAGAAGTAGTAATGAATTGGGAAGCTCCAAAGAATGTATCTGAGATCTGGAGTTTCCTCGGATTAGTCGGATATTACTGGAGGTTTTTATAGGGGTTCTCATTGATCCTAACCCCTCTAACTAAACGTTTGAGGAAAAAATGTACCTTTCAAATGGAATGATGAATATTAGAAGAGTTTTAAGGAGCTGAAGCATCGGTTGACTATGGCACTAGTGTTAACTATTCCATTGGGAATAGGAGGTTATGTGATTTATAGTGATGCTTTGCATCAAGGATTGGGATATATACTGATGCAGTATGGTAAAGTGATAGCATATGCATCGAGACAATTAAGGTCTTACGAAATTAATTATCCGGTATATGATTTAGAGCTTATTATAATGGTTTTTTCTCTAAAGACATGGAGACACTCTCTATATAGAGAGACATTCTAGATAACACTGATCATAAGAGCTTGAGGTATCTATTGAGTAAACAAAGAATTAAATATGAGACAGAGGAGATGATAAAGTTGTTAAAAGATTATGACTGTACGATTAATGTGGTGGCTGATATTTTAAGTAGAAAATCAAATAGCAGTGTAGCTCAGATTCAGATATCGAGGTTACCGAGCTTAGTTCAATTGAGAGAGTTGAATGTCGAGTTGAATCTAGAGCAAAATGAGGCATTGATTGCTACATTAAAATTGAGACTGATATTGCATGACAGAATCTGAAAAGTTCAAAGTAAAGATCCTAAAATGTTGAAGCTTATTGAGAAGCTGAAAATGAATCCAGATTTTGAATTTGAACTGAGAGATGAGACACTATGGTTAAAGCAGAGGATGTGTGTGCCTGACATTGATAATCTAAGGAAAGAAATTCTAGAGGAAGCTTATGTAGCAGCTTAAGCTATGCATCCTGGTATCACTAAGATGTATAACACGCTGAAGTAACAATTCTAGGGCCAGGGATAAAGAAGCAAGTAGCGGAGCATATTGCTAAATGTTTAACTTGCTAGCAGATCATTTGACCATTAGGCTCCAGTTGGGAAGCTACGTTTATATTTTGGAATGAAAATGGGAGCCAATTATGATGGATTTTGTTATGGGATTGCCAAAGACTCTGGCGTAATATGATGCTATATAGGCCATAGTGGACTGATTGACAAAGTCAGCCTATTTCTTACCTGTGGTAGCAAATAACTCACTAGAATAATTAGCCTAAAGGTATGTGAATGAGGTAGTTAGACTACAAGAGTTCCAGTGCCCATTGTATTAGAAAAGGATCCTAGATTTACTTGGAGATTCTGGAAGAGCTTACAGACAGCTATGGGTACGAAGTTAAACTTTACTACTACATTTCATCTTCAATAAGAAGGGAAAAGTGAGAGTAAAATTAAAACTATTGAGGATATGCTTAGGGCATTTTTATTGGAGTTTCAAGGAGCATAGAATTAGTATATAGCCTTGCTTGAGTTTGCTTACAACATTATTATCATAGTAGTATTGGAATGGCATCATATGAGGCGTTGTATGGTAGAAAATGTCGTTCGCCTTTGCATTGGGATGAAGAGGGTCTAAGAATGGTTGAAGGTCTAGAACTGATACAAGATACTGTGGATAAAGTGAAGCTGATCTATAGTCATATTAAAGTAGCTCAAGATAGACAAAAGAGATATGTGGATCAGCACCGAAGGGATATGGAATACAGAGTAGGAGATAGATTGTTTCTGAGAGTATCGACTCTGCGGGGAGTGTTGAGGTTTGGTAAAAAGGGCTAGTTGAGCCCTAGATATATTGTTCCTTATGAGATCCTGAAGAGGATTGGACCATTGGCTTACAAGTTAGCCTTACCAATTAAGATGTCCTATATACATAATGTGCTCCATATGAGTATGATCAGGAGATATTGGTATGATTCGATGCATGCGGAGATATTGGTATGATTCGATGCATGCACTACCAGCTCAAGAGCTTAAAGTTGCTAGTAATCTAAGTTATGTTACAAAGTCGATCAAGATAGTGGGGTATCAAACAAGACAATTGAGAAACCGAGAAATTCCATTGATGAAGGTCTTTTGAAAAACAGAGGAACACATAAGGAGACAATATCTTACTTATTCGAACAATCAAATAAGAATTTCGAGGACGAAATTTCTTAAGGAGGGGAGAATTGTAACATCCTATTTTTCCCATATTAAGAGTTAGAACCCTAGAATACTAAATATGATAGATATTATTGAGAAATTAGAAAATGCATTTCATGCTCGTGCATCATTTAGCATTCATACATGTGAATTTGATAATTTCACACATTACAATGACAGTACATACACTCATTTGACATTTATAAGGTATAGTTGATCTTAATTGATTTATAAATGTGATTATGATGTGAATAGTGAATTTTTTTGTCTTCATAATTGAATTGGAGAGTATAATTATTGATTTAAATTTTTGGTGAAATTTTGGAAAATTTCCTGAAAATTATGAGTTTTTTTGGACTAAGAAAAATGCTAAGTAGCAAGACAATTGATTTATGGTAGTAGAAATAAGTGTCAAATGGTAATTCAAATAATTGGTAACTAGTATTAGGATTTGTTGAGAAGTGAAATTAAAAATTTGGAGACAAATAGACTAGATTTTAAGAGACATTAGTTAGCTTAAGAAGATTACTTGTTAATTTGATTTTTAAGTGGTAAGTGTCATGACACCTACCAAGCAATTTTTACCTTGCTTTTAACCTAACCTCGACATTTTCTTCATGAAAGACCATTTTTGTCTTTGTCTTTCACATTTGTCATATGCTCTCTTCTTCATCTTTCTCATTTTCTTCACTCACGACCATCTTACTCTCACCCTCTTCACGTTGAGTTATATCCTTCACTTTACTTCTTCAAGATCCTTCTTATCTCTCCACCTTGTAAATAAAAACCTATCATATTCCTCCTAGAAGAGTTGATGATCTTCTAAGCTTGGAGGCTAAGATTTCAAGGTGATTTTGAAGAATCTTGGAGTTTTATCAAGTAAGCTATACATTAACCTTTATGATTTTTTGAATGAAACATATACAATAACAGTTAGAGGTTAAATGATCATAATATGGTATTTTTATATATGTTGGAACGTAGGTAAAGAAATAAACACATTGATGTTATGTTTTTGGTGATATGATCAAACATAGAATATGATTTGTTTGTGAGTGAAATTGAGTTGAAATGGAAGTAGGAATGAAGAGGAAATAAGCTAGAAATGATAGACTAAGCAAAAGAGATGAACTAGGATGAAAATGATGATGAAATGGGTTACATATGTTAGCTGTAACATTTCCACTGAACTTGCATATGTATTTTAGTCATATCTTGACTTGTACCCATCAAAATAGGATGATTTTAAGTTTAGATTAAACTAGAGACAAATGGCTATATTTTTCATAAAGGAATCAAATTTGAATTCTATTTTTAGGGTTTCAAAATTTGGATCGAAGTTAAGTATTGTGTTCTGTCACGGTCTTAGAATAATCTGTAGTATTTTGGGTATAACTTACAGAATACTAAACCAAACTGCATGATATTTATTTCATTAAAAACTTAATACATATAGAAACAGTTTTTTAGAAGAATGTATTACCTAAATACCTCATTTTCTTTGTCACAATGGATCACCAAATAGTTGCACGATCATGAACAAGCATGATCGTTACAGAGAGGAAACATCAGGTAGTTGCAAGATCTTGCACAAGCACGATCATGATAGAGCATAAACAACAAGTAGTTACATGATTGTGCACAAGCACGATTGTGATAGAGAGGGATCATTTGGTGGTTGCATGATCATGCCCTGCTATCTTCTTACCCTGCCTTGGTGTTTTGGATTTAATTGAGGTTTGAAATGAACCTAGATGGTTGCTAAAGTAAGTGGTTAAGTGATTGATAAGTTTAGGGTGTTGGTTGGCATTAGAATTGAAGAATGGATTGACTTGATATGAATGTATCTCAATTTGGAAGTTATGAGTTTTTAATGGTATAAAAGTGATCTTATGAATAATATGAATTAGGTATGAATGAATGAATGAGAATTGGGAAATTGTGTGGATGTATAAAGTTAGGAAAGGAACTGAGGATAATCAAGTTTCACAAGATATGATATATGGATGTTCATAAGATGTGAATTAAGGAAATATGCACAGGATTGTCATTGAGCATGCATTATACATATCACATATACATATGTATATAATCGAGTATTTGTGAAAGTGTACAAATTAGTAATGTGTAAATGTGTATTTATTGTATGATATAGAAGAGAAATTAGAGCGATAACATCTAGACATTATTGGGACATTAAGGCAATAGCTATACATAGCATATTGTGAGTAACCTAGATGGTCTCAGATTGTTTTAGTGTTTTGTTTAATTTCTAAATGGAATTACTATGTGATGTGAATGTGTTGATTCTAGACATTGAATATCCGAGGTATTTGATGCATGAATAATATATTAGAAGTGCTCATTGTATGTGAATTTGATTGAATATGTAATACTTAACTTAATTGTTGAATCTTAGACCGAGGTCCGATGGTGAATGTGAATGTGATTACGAAAGAAAATTGAGCATAAGTGAATGATTAGATACATATGAAGCATTTCAGTAAATGAATGCGTGATATCATAAAGGCAGTTGTGACTAGAGTCGCCAGTGAAAAAGAACTTAAAGCTCAGAATGTGGTAAGAGCCTCTAGCTCATTATGTATAATGAGCCTTATATGTCTAATGGATAAGGGACAGTTACTAATGAGCCTAATATCCACAATGGATATGGGATAATGAAAAAGGCACTCAGTCATAACAAAGTAATAAATCAAAGTGAGTCTCATGAACATTGCACTTAAAATTTAATATGCATTATATGAATGAATGAACTGAATTGTATGAACTGTTATAAATGTAAAAAGAGAATAAGTGAACAAAGTGTTATATGGTGCTTTTTGATAATTGGTGAAAGATGCGCATTATATGATGACATGAATTGTTTGTGAATTTGAAACATGAACTGTATGTGTTATGTGTTATAAGTGAGCCATCGATGATGGGTAGCTCACGAAGTTTGCAAAACTTATCAAAATTACAACATTGATTTTTCAAGGGCGAGAGAGCAGACTTAGCTTCTAAGACAACTTAGAAGAGATTTAGTATTGCTTTTGGATAGAAGAAATGGTTCAAGGTCGATCAGCTGAGACTAAAAGATTTAGGAAGAATTTTGTATAGTTCCTCATTCATGTAGCATGTAGCATATTTTTATAATAGATCTGTAGACTCTGATAGCTCTTCGATATTGTATATAAGGATGAAGTATGTAATGCGACAAGGTATATTCAATCTTATGAAATGAAAATGAGGAATTGGGATTTTTAAAGATTGTGATATTTATGTTTTAATGATGATGCCATGATTAATTCAGTGACATGATTGCTCTAACATGCCACCCTTGTGGGGTATGTATTCAGATATCCTTCGAAATGTCGGGTACGTATCCTATAAGGGTGGAATGTAGCAGAGGTAGTTAAATGATCAATATAAGATTTGTTTCCCTAAAGTAATTAGGAAGAATATTCTATTTTTCTTGATTGGATTTAATTTAGAAATCCTTAGCCAAGGTTGCATGATATTTTAAAAATAATTTTCAAATATCTTCAAAATTATTAGTTATTAATGATAAAGATCTAATATGATTAGATTTAAGTAGAGTACACATTTCATCCTCTATATCTATAGAAACATTATAAGATAAAATGATTGAATTATATAGAAAAAGTATACAAGAAAAGTTAGTTAAAATTAATTTGACATTCTTAGTACTTTGTAAGTCATGATGTATCACAAAAGACAAACTTAATCTAGATATATAAATTATTTAATTACAGAATTAAAAATAAATTAAAAGAGTTTAATTTTTATAATCGTAAATATAATTTAGGGTTATAATCTATATATATTTCTAATATATTTAGGACCTTAATGGATCATTCATATAGAATAGGTGATAAGAGAAAAGGTAATTTGCTTAAGTTGGACTTGATTATAAAGTCTGAAAACTTTATAATAATATATAGTATATTTGATAAATAAGAACAATTATTATTAGATCTTATCCAAGCCAAATTGATATTTAATTAGAAGTAATTATAGTTTTAATTATTTTAAATTGAAATTAGGATTATGTTTCAATTAAATTATTAAAAAGTTTAAGTTCTGTTATAAATATGCTTATGCTCTTCAGGAGCTAATATTTCTTGTGTATCCCTCTCTATTTTACTTGTAGAGCTTGCACGTGTGGACATACTTAGAGATCAAGTACATATATGGTTACAATGTTTGATATAAACTTAAGAATTCAAAGGGACCATTAGAAAAAGAATCAAATGTTTTATAATAATGTAAAATTCAAATATATATTTTATTATATTTATTAAGTAAGTAACTAATAGATTAAAGTCACATTGACATTCAAAAAATTATATTTTTTTTCATTTCATGTAGGATCAAATTTCTTCCTAATTTTTCAACATGTATTACACATATTGCATCATAAAAATAAAGAAAAAATTTGCTCTACTGCTGTTAGGATTCTCGTCTTCCGACTCATTATAATTCTACTAACATTTGGTATTGCTATGTCCATTGTGTTATATGGAAATTGAATAATGTAGAGAAAATGGATGAAAGGGAGAAAAGATTGGCCTAATTTTTACTTATAAGAAATTTTTGTGATGGTTACTTCATATTGGTAGAGGAAAAGCGCAATATTATTTTTTTTACATATATTATTAATCGCATAAATAAAAATAATTTAATTTATGTAAGCCTAGATATAGTTTAGGGATATAATCTATATTCATTGCCGATATATTTAGGATCCTAATAGATCATATACATAGAACGGTTGAAAAGAGAGAGATAATTTAATCAAGTTGGACTTGATTATAAAGTTTGAAAAACTTTAGGATAAAATATAGGATATTTGATGAATAAGGACAATTATTAGATATTGGATCTTATCTATGCAAAATTGATATTTAACTAGAAGTAATTATAGTTCTAATTAACATTTAATTGAAATTAAGATTATATTTCAATTAAATTATTAAAAAGTTTAATTCTATTACAAATATGCGAAGGCTCTTCAAGAGCTAACATCTATTGTGTTCCTTCTCTATGTTACTTATAGAATCTCAACTTGTACATGTGGATACAATTAGAGAACATATACTTATATGACTGCAATGATTAATATAAACTTGAGAATTAAAAAGAAGTGGTAAAAATGAAATCAAGTTTTATAATAAGATACAAAAATTTATACTTTACTATATTATCAATTAATTAAGTCATAGATTAAAGTAACATTAACATTTGAAAATGATAAACCAAATACATGTAAGAGGGGGGTGAATTGTGTGTGACTTAAAAATTTTGCAAGTTCTTTCAATTCGTATAATAAACAAATCCTAGTTAACGTATAAAAATAGTAAGAGCCTGTTAGATGATAAAGTCTTTTAAACGACAAAAGTCTGTTAGACGATAGAAGCCTTTTATAGTATAGGACCCTGCATAAATGAAAGGAGCCTATTGAATGATGAATCTTGTTAAAATAATTTAAAAACTAAAGGTCTGTTAAAATTGAAAAGAACCGTTAGCAAGTTGAAAATAGAACGGATCTATTATAAAAGTGAAGGAGCCTCTTGCTAAAATGAACACTCACATAATATAATGCAGAAATATAAAAGATAATCAGAGAGAGAGAAGAAGGACGCAGTCGATTTATACTCGTTCGACTTACAACTCAAGCCTACATCCAGTCTCTAAGTATCCAACTTCAGTGTTTCACTATAAAAATCTGAGTATTAAATTTGACGAGCCTCTCTAAGTTCACGAGTACATATTTTTCAAAATTCTCTAACCTTCCACACTCGAGGTGTATAATAAGTTTCTAAAAGTTCACAACAAAATAATTTAACAATTTCTCTCTTAATAAAGTGATTTCACTTTCTAAGGCACAAAAAAATGATATGACTCTCAAGAATATAGATGCAACTCAAATGTTTTGAAAGTCTAAGTATGTTCCCCTGCTTCACAAGTGTCGTTGCTCTTTCTTAAATAGTCAATTTCTTTAATTAGTTGTTATGTCATCTTGCATCTTTAGTTGACTAGATAGATTTAAATCTGAGTGACTTTGATGTCATCTTTGTCAAAAATCTTCTAGTAATCATGGGGTTAATATACGTCTTTCATAATTAGTAGGATCCTTTCAGATAAACTATTTCTAATAAGGTAAGTTCATAATGAAGGTTCCTGCAAGAAAAAAATGTATTTCTTATAATTTTATTTCCTTTTGAGAATCAAATCGTTAATTATATAAGAAAATAAATCCAATTTGAATTTTGAAATATTATACAGTTATCATCAAAATCATTAATCATAAACCTTGAGCTAACAGAAAAATTATAAAATTTTTTCATTGTGCGAAGTATAAAAATTTTCTCCAATTGTTCAACATGTATTACACATATTGCACCATAAAAATAAAAAATCGCTCTAGTCTTGTTGAGGTCCTCCTTGTCCTCCGACTCATTATAATTCTAGTTGCATATGATATTGGTGTCTTCATTGTGTTATATGGAAGTTGAATAATGCAGAGAAAATGGATGAAATTAAGAAAAGATTGGCTTAATTTACTTAAAAGAAATTGTTGTGATGGTTACTTCATATTGGTAAAGAAAAAGAGTAATCTAAGAGCCCCACATATTATTTTTTTTACATATTTTATAAATCCTATAAATAAAAACTTTAATCAATCCAAAACTTTATATGCTATCCCTTGAGGCTGTTATATGACCAAGTTGAATTTATTTTACAACCTATTTTGATTCCTGTCCTCCAAAGGAGGAGTGGCAAATCGTACGGAGAAACTACGAATTGAACTATGTATAGGAATGTGCGTTATTACCGTCACCATTATCTAATAAAGAAGAACAATGTTTGTAAAATCCCATACTATACTTAGCTTCAAATCTTGGTAAAGAAAAAAAGAAAAAGAAAAGATAGAGTCAATGATTTGTTATTTCATTTGTAATTGATTAGCTTCTCCTCGTAGAAATGTTTTTTACTTGCTCATGATCAATGTGTGCTTCTTATTTCTTTTTGACAAATAGTAAAAGAATAAAACGTCTCCTCATAAGGCACAGTAAATAACTGTATATGATCATCAAGAAATTTTACAATAATGAAGTTGTTACACTCTCTTATGCCAATTGCTTTGAAATTGCACCCCATTCTATGGTTTCCATTACCGCTTTCTTGTTTTTAATCTTCGTTTTCTCTTACTCGATTTTTTTTATAAAAGGAGAAAACTATTAGGATTACACGACCAGTCGAGGGAGACTAATCCCAGCTATATACTCGAGGAGGATTGAGAGACCCCCTGAGGGTGCATTTCCAAAAGTTGTAATCCCTAACTCAAAGTTGACAGCAAAATTGGTGAATCAGTCGACACACCTGTTAGGTATGACGAGGGATGACAACCCAGTTGCGATTGAGTAACTCGTTGATGCCCATAACTAAAGGATTTAACGATGTTATTCGCTTAGTGGGGTCAAAAATCATGCTCATCACTACCTGAGAATCCAGCTCAACTTCCACCTTGCGAAATCCAAGGTCCCACGCCAAATTTAGGACGGAAAGTACACCCCAGAGTTTTATGGAAACTGAGGAATACCAGCCAAGATTCTATACAAAGCCTCCCATCCAAGTTCCGGAGCTATCTCTAATAAGTTCCCCTACTGAGGTTGAAGAGGTTGATCTTTTAAAAGCCTCGTCAGTGTTCAGCTTCACCCAACCCGAATGAGGTTTACTCCATCCAATAAAGTGCTCCTGGTAGGGTCGATGGCCAAGACCCACTCTGTTTTGCCAAATCACAGCCTTGTAGATTCGATGTGCATATTCCCAGACAATATGAGTTGGAGAAGCCGACCAAGAAAACTGGGCATCGAATAAGGCCAAGTTCCTCTAAGACCAGAAGAATCAGCAAGCAATACCAAAGTGCAGTGACCAATCCAGACTAGAAACCATCGTGCTCTCACTTGATTTTGATCATGGTGAAGCCGGTAAAGAAACAAGTGTAACATCCTAGTTAGGACCAAGGGAACTGAGAGCTGACACCACAACAGTCATCAGAGTTCGGGAGGCAGTCTCCTTTTTAAGGTACACTGTTGTCACTACCACTGCTTAGTGCAATCCTCTAAAAGATGAACTCTAAAACTAGGTACAACAGAAAAACAAATAAAAATTTTCCACAACACATGTTGGATAGTCAATCTTCCTTTAGACAACGTCAGAAATGTCTTAATTAGATTTATCTTACTTGATGTGAACGAGCACCGGTGGACCTGGAATAACAAAGTGGGAATCCCCAAATGCAAATTTTCCTTCTAAAGCCTAAGAGTAGGTAGCTTGTCATAAGACTTAAGACTGAAACAATTTTTTTTTTCATTAAATCCCATATTCACATAAGTTAATATCATGCTAGCCCGTATAGAACAAATGATTTTCTGAAGACTTGTAAAGCCTAGGAGTAGGTACTTGTCAGAAATGACTCTTTTCCGCACAATATTTTGTGATAGTCAACCATCCTTCAGAAGACCTATAATGACTAATGCCTAGGTAGCTTGTCAGAAATGGCTCTCCAATAGTCAACCATCCTTCAGAAGACCTGCAATGACTAATGCCTAGGTAGCTTGTCAGAAATGGCTCTCCAACTACTACCTCACCTGCATCTACAACTGTTAAACTTGTCCCACAAAAAACTTTCCAGTATAGTTCCAGATGTTATTGGAGCAAGACGATTGTGCTCATGGATGTTCTCTTTCCGCTTCTACATTCATTTACACTATTTGTTTTCCATTCCACGATTGTCACTTCTGTGGAAACCTTGGCTTGGAACCAAAACATTAGTAATGATGGTCAACTTCTAGTCTTCAAAGAAAACCTGTTTGCTCTAGGATTTTTTAGCTCTGGTAATAGTTCTTCTAGATATCTCGGAATCTGGTATTATGGCTTTCCGGACCAGTCTATGATTTGGGTTGCGAACAGGGACTCTCCAATTAATGGTTCTTTTGGGGTACTCTCACTCAACCGAATTGGAGATTTAATTCTTTACTCTAATGGTGATCAAGAACATTCAGTGGTTTGGTCTACAAATCTGTCGATGGATGTACAAGCTGATGATACTTGCGTGGCTCAGCTGCTGGATTCAGGGAATTTTGCTCTGTTTTGTGGTGGAAAAATTGTGTGGCAAAGCTTTTATTATCCTACAAACTCAGTACTGAAAGGAGTAAGACTTGGGCTGAATAGAAGAACAGGTGCAGAGCATTTCATATCATCTTGGAAATCAGCAGATGATGTTGGGTCCCAAAATTTTTTTCTTTATTTTTATTTATTTTATTTATTTATTTATTTTCTTTTGTTTATCCCTTAAATTTTTTTTTGCTTTAAATTGTTTCAATATATTTTAAAAGATGAGTCTTATATTTTTGTAGTATTAAAAAGGGGAATTA
>JANIJH010000001.1:4777669-4791569 GCA_024520975.1 Erythroxylum areolatum
CAAAATACCGAGAAATGTCATGAATGCATGTATAGTCATTTACATGTGCAAAATTCATTATTCACTTGTATGCGTATGCATGACCATATCAAGGCAAATTTTTAAACGCTCATATCCTATTTCAAATTACTATTCTACCCTTTCTATCGGTGATGGGATGTTACAGTCCCCTTCTCACCTTGAGGACAATATGATGTTTAAGTGTGGGGAGGGTTATGTGTTTTGATTTGAATATGAATTTTGCATATTATATGATAGTTTGTTAGGTTGCATTTTGTGTATTGTTTGAATGTGTCAATGGTTTAGATGGATTGAAATTGATTTAATTTTGAACATAGTCTATTAGGTTGTGAAGAAGCATTAGCTTGCAAAATTATAGCAAGTTAATTAAGATTTAATGTGCGTTTTCACCCTCTAAATTGTCACATTCATTCATAATTTGAGGTCTTTCAACTAAAGTAGCTCTACTAGTATTTTTCATGAAAAAGAGTAGCTTAAGAAACAAGGTAGGCAATAAAAAATTGTATATGTTAGTTAAATTTTTATAAATAACTATACCATTGGCCTTCAAGTTATGAATAGAGCTAGTAGCCAATTGAAAACGTGATGTAGCTAAGTAACTGGATCGACACATATAACAAATGTGTGCCTTCGCATCAAAAGACTATAATGACGTTCTAACCAAGTAGCTTAATAAAAACACTCAAAAATGTCAAGTTTCGAGGGATTTTTCGGACCTTTTGAACCCCAAAAAAATCCTAGTGCTTCTCATAACACAAAAGATATTTAAAGAATAAGAAAAAGAGGCATAAAGGAGCTTTTACGTTAACCACTTTTAAAGAAGTCCTAGAGAGAATTATCGAGAGATAAATAAAGAGAAGGAAGAGAGAAAATGAGAAGAAGCTAACTCGACGTACTTCCCGGATCAGGAGTTTCCTGATGTTGCTGCCTCCCGTGGTCCGTTCATTCATATTTCCTGTTATTTTCAGTTTTATTATTGTATAGAATTGGAATAACAGTTGATGATAGGATTTTTGGATGTTGATGATGTTCTAAACTCACCTTTGGGGTTTTATCTTTGATTTAATGAAATCTGATTGTTTATGTGTTATTTGGATTTACTGTGTAGTTTATTAGACAACTTCAGATCTAATTAGGGTTTTAGATAGGTTGTTAGTTGAGAAATTCCAACTTCCATCATTTGAATAGGGTTTATAATTTGGGGTTAATGGTTACAATTCGATAGACAATAATCAACCCTAGGATCGTCTAGAACCAATAATCTGATAATTCATAATCAATTAGGTTAGTGTTAAGGATAAGTAAAATTCCCTTTCTCTCCATTGATAATTCCTTAGGTTGATTCTTGAGTGTGTGTTAGAACTGCTAAATTGTTAATATTTTTGTGATTAATTTTTAAATTGATTTGCTTGATTGAATTGAATTCTCATTTTACTTCCGTTACATTTTGAATTTTTGCGAATTATTTTGGCCTTAGATTTTAGGATTAGATTATCCCTCCTCGTAGGATCAACACCTTAGGTACTGTGCGAATGAACTGTGTGCTTGTAGATTATTGAGGTTAGTTAATTAAAACTTACACACATAAATAACCTGATCACATTATAAGGAGATCATTGGCCAAGGTGAAATGGTTAATCATATACTCACTAAAAGATGAAGGAGAATCGGGCTTCATTCTTATTAGGGTCACTAATAAGTGATATCAATCAAGCACATCTAGATAATTTTAGTGGATAATGAAGCTCTGTGGGTTAGATGGATTCATTCTCTTTTCATATAGGCTAATAATTTCTTTTATATCATAGCAATTAATAACATTTTTTAGACCTTGACGTTTATTTTCTAGATGAGGGAGTTAGTAAGGCTAAAGATCAATAACAATATTGGCAATCTCTCTAGCATCATTTTTTAGCGTGATAATTGGAGCAACAAGGCCTTTAAGTAATATTAATGATTTTGACTCACTAAAAGTTCTCATTCCTAATAATGCATTTATTAGAGATATGTTATTTTTAACATTTACAAACTCAAAGATAGGAGAAAGAAAGAGATTATGGACAATACTCCTCCTCTTCTTTTTAACATTAACAAAAGGACTCTTTTTAGTGACTAAAGCACTCCTTGGGGAGATTTACTAATAAATCATACGTACTTCTCTTGAGAGGACCTGCTCCTAAGATGCATTGGTTTAATATGGTTTGGTTTAATTAAGCTCCACCTAGAGTTTCCTTTATGCTTTGATTGACTTTTAGGTAGAGATTTAGCACCCTTGATAAGATTAAAGGGATTTACAATCCTCCCATTTGATGCATATTATATAATCAAGCACTTGAGACACTAAATCACATCTCTTTCAGTGTTCCTTCTTTAGCTTTATGTGGAATGAAATTTTGAAGCTATGAAACATTGCCTCAACTGCTGAGGATTAGATTGGGGTGATCGTTTGGCTATTTTAGTTGTAGAATTTGGCTAAAGGAGATCAAACTATACTTAAGATTGCTCTTGGTAATTTCTCTATTGCTTATGAACGGAAAGCAAATTAAAACTTTTCCACAAAAGGCTTCACATTGTTGCTTTTTCAACTTAAAAACCAAATTAGAGAAAAAGTAATGCTTTATAGTATGCACACTAAATGCTCCGGGTCTCTTGCTCTAAATCGAAGCATTATTATTCTTCTATCACTATTTGTTAGCCCCTGAATTTTTTCTGATAAATAAACTTGATTAGATTATTTTGGGGTTTTGCTAGATTAATGCATGTTGGAGTTAATTAATATGTTAATGTGAATGAGATTAGGTGACATAGGTGAATTAAATTAAAGTTAAGGTGATAAGTTGCATAAGAGGTATTATTGGAAGATCACTTAAGTTGTAAAGACTTAAGGCTTTGAAGGAAGGGCAATATGGACATTGTGCATTCATTAAGAGTGTAAAAGGGAGAAGAAAAGACTTGTGTTGCATTTGGAAGAGAGAGAAAATGAAAATTTGAAGAGAGGAGAGGTAGAGAGTGTCGTATAAGGAGAAAAGAGGGGAAAGAAAGAAGAGCAACCTAGGTTTCAATTTTTCTTAGCCCTCAAGAGTGATTTTGGAAGTTGTTCAAGAAGGAAAAAGAAAGAGGAAGATTAGAGCTTCCATTAGAGCTAAGAAGCTCGTTGTTGGGTGAAGATTCAAGGTAAGTTGATTTTAATCTTTTAGAGTTTTGAAAGGTTTTTGGTTCAAAGAGCTTAGGAAATGTATGGGTATAAGTATTTTATGATCAATTTCATGCTTTTGGTTCTTTGGGTTTTCCAATTTGAATTCTATTGAATTGGAAATTTTTGTCTTTGATAAAGGGAGGCAAGAGAGGCAAGAGGAGCAAGAGGAGGGACATCCTTGAACAAGTTTTCAAGCAAGAGAATTAAGGTGCGTAACATTTGTATAGTTAAGTTAATAAGCTTTTAAAGTTTCTTCAAATAAATGGAAGTTAATGAATTTCCAACAACCTTAACTATGTGCATTTATTGCCCCTTTAAAAATTCCTTAAGAATGTGTCATGTGAATTTCTGTGAATGACTTATGAGCTGATATGAAAATGTTTTCAAATGACTTCATAATAGTTGTATTTTGTCACTTTTAAATGATTTGTATGGGGTTTTGGTTGATGAAGTGTGAAATGATGATAGAATTGCATATGAAATATGCCATGCTCATGAAAGACAAGTTTTCAAAAATGTGCCATTTGGGCAATTGGTTTTCAAGTCACGAATTACATGTTATATGAGTTTGTGGTGGTCTGTTCTGTCAGTTAAGTGCACTTGTCTAAAAGGTTCTCCTGCCTGCCCGCTAATAGCATGAAGCTCCTTCATGGACTCCCATAAGTTCACAGCTACGCAAGACCATTTTGTGGGATTGCGATAGTACGTTCTGTTCATGGCTACACAGGACCCTTATGAGAAATGTGTAGTACGTTCTATTACGCATCCACCCAAACCGTTCTGATGTGTTTAATTTATTATGATGTGTTTAATTGATTAGGATGTATTGGCAAGTTTGATGGATGTATGACTTAAGTGAGTTGTGAATTGGCTTGATAAGTTGAGAAATTGTGTTTTATGATTTAATGAGAATTTGCTATGTTCATGAAGGTTTTTAATGGTTTTTGCTTATTACCGGTTATAAGATTGTTACCCACGAGCTTTTGAACTCACTCTCCCCTCCCCCTCCCCCCTTTTCCTTCCCATCCTTAGGCGATGAACAAGATATGGAGTGATCGAGTCAAGAGTCAAGGCATTACTCCAGTTTTCATATTTTTGTTTTGAAGCTAGATTATGTAAAACAAGCTTTAGTCGCATTTTGAGCAATTCTAGCTTTATAAACTTGGTATTTTTGGGTTATGATTTATTTGTGGCTTGAAATGCCCACTAAAGCGTTGTAAACTCTTTTTTTTATGTGAGTGAAATACACTTATATTATGTTTGTTTATGGCTTTTCAAGTTTTTACATTGCTAATTTCAAGTTTTCATATGGGTGGGAATTGTGTTCTGAATTCGAGGAAAAATCTAGAATAATTTAGGTAGAATTGGTAAGAGTTGTCCTCTTGGAAGTTGTAGATGATCTTTATAGTTTTCCAACAACATAAAGTTTGTAATTTTTGGATATCAAAGTGGTAAGTTATGATCATTACAAGATGTGATGCTGCAGACGATGTGCGTATAGGACAGCTATGGAGAATTATGAGAAATTATGGTTTTGATGAATCAAATGAGTTGAGAATTGAGAGTTTGATGAGATAAATTTGGTGGTTGAGTTGATATGAAGTGAGTTTGCACTAGAAGAGTTGGATTTGGGAAGTTTATGAGTGAATATGAGGTTATATTGCATGTAGGAAGCATTGGAAAGGCTTTGGAGGGGTTTAGGGAACCCTTTTGCCCGTTAGATGGACTTTAGATCCATTAAACGGACCTTCTCAGATAAAAAATGACCCCCAGCATCTCCCATGTCCGTTTAACGGACATCATGTCCATTAAACTGACCTTCTCGGGCCAAATTTGGCTCCCTTCCCGGATAATGTCCATTACGCAGACATGTATGTCCGTTTAACGGACATTAACGGGATAGCTACAGTAAATCATCTTTTGGACTATTTTAGAGGTAGAATCTCACTTTGAGTTCTCATGAAAGTTGTATATCTCGAACTCCTCTCTCAAATGGTCTAAAAATGGCATCAATCCGACATTTGTAGCAAAAGTTATGCCAATTTCTCCAAGATAGGTACAAAAATGATTAAGAACAAAAACATGTTGGATTCTTTTAGGCATAACTTCCTCATCCGACCTCGAAATGAAGTGATTCTTGAACCAATAGATTCCTAACACATGTTTCTATCTCTCCACAGAAAATTGGCATCTTTTGGAGTTGATTTGGGAAAGTTTTATGGAGAGAAAGTGAGGGGTCGGTTGGGAGAGCATGAATGGGGTATGAACACGTTTTGGCTTTTTAAGCCTAGCTTGAACTTTAGAGCTCCGATTAAGAGGGTTCGTGCTTCAAATTAAACTAGAAATTTGGAGCTACAATTATTTTAAAGAAGCCAATTATGTTTTTGGTGATTGACTGGTGCGGGTACACCACCACTCTTGGGATGATGCTTAATAAGGGTTCTTTGAATTTAACCCTACAAGGTAATACGCAAGCTCAAGGTTTAGGACTCCGGATTGTTGGACTCCAGAAACGGAGTCCAACACTAAGTCAAATTATTCATCTTTAATAGATTTTGTATGCCTAATATCTTGTTCAAGGGCTATTCTTCTCAAGTGATATTTAGATGCCTAATGAAGTTGTTCCTTTAACATCAACTTGCCAGGAAGTTTCAAACGTTCTATCATTTCTAGTTCTATTTCTTATATACTTTCCTTAGCTAGTTATGATTTATAATCTCTTGCTAAGCTGTCTTGAACGTTCTTCCTTGTTAGAAGTGCTTTTGGTACTTGACCATCTTGCTTGTATTATAATCTTATTCTTTATTACAAAGTTTATCTTTTTAAAAAAAATTAGAGCATTTTGTTGACTATTAAAGTATTTTCATTATAATACTCTGTCTTGTACTTTTTTACCTTTTTTTCATATTTTTAATGTTATCATATATTTTTAATTTTTTAATGAATATAATTTCTTATGTTATTAGCATTGTAGCAGATTTTATTCTTTAACCACATCAATTAAGAAAGAACAATTCAAAAGTGATCAATTTGGTGACTATCATAATAATATACTATTTTCCATAGACTAATAACTCGCAAAGAATTATCAAATTGAACTTTACTATTGTTGTCAGATTTATTACAATCATGGAAGTTACTTCCTCTTATCAAATATGAATTTTTGATCTCCAACTTGAGAAGCGACAAAAATTTCTGTTAGAATTTTATTAGAATTCCAAAGCAGTATCTTTACACAGAAAACTCTAAAAGGTTATTTGTACATTTCCCTGATGTGACAAGGTAAATGAAGTTCTTAAAATCTTTAGCGAGCTAATGTGGTGGTAATTGTGATGGTGTTTACAGAATTCGGTCCTTCCTCTCCTGCAAGTTGGTTAGGATTGTAAGTTCTATGGAAAATGGATCCAGGCTGTCTTGGATATGGAAGAGGTATGTCGTTGTTCAATAGGAAAACCACATCTAACATAGTTGGTCTGTCCATTACATCTTCTTGTACACACAAGAGTGCAATTTGAATACATCTTAAGGCTTCATCAGGTAGGTATGACTCCTCCACTACAGGATCAATTACTTCTAGGGCTCTATCATTTCTCCATAATTCCCATACCTGTCAAATTTATACCAATAACAATATATGAACTTTCAATTCAAGTATCTTTACTTTAAAGGGATTTGGAAATTTATATAACTGACATATCCTATCAAGCTTAATGCAGGACGTTGATCAAAGTCATTGTTCTTCTTGCCACTTATAATCTCCAACACTATGACTCCAAAGCTAAAGACATCAGATTTAACCGAGAATTTTCCAAACACTGCATATTCTGGAGCCATATAGCCACTGCATTGATTAATGTGAAAAATGGTCAATCTATAAATCGTATAACCATCAAACTAATATATGTTTTTTTTGGTAATTAGGTGAATTTGTACTTACTATGTGCCTACAACTCTTTTTGTCTCGTATTGCATTTGATCACCTTCAAATATTCTAGCCATTCCAAAATCTGAAATTTTTGGGTTCATCTCAGCATCTAATAGAACATTGCCAGTCTTCAAATCTCTGTGTATAATTCTCAACCTTGAGTCCTGGTGGAGATACAAGAGTCCACGAGCAATTCCAACAATTATGTCAAAGCGCTTTCTCCAATCTAAGAATACACTCCTAACTTGATCTATACCAAAATGAAGATTTCAGTTTGAATGTAGGCTAACTATCATAATATGAAGACAAGATATTAATCATTCTCACCAAAAAGAGAAGAGTCCAAGCTTTTGTTGACTAAGTATTCATAAATTAGCATAGGTTCCTCTCCCTCAATGCAGCATCCTTGAAGCTTTACAAGATTTCTGTGTTGAAGCTTCGCAATCAATGTAACTTCGTTCGTAAACTCTTTCATTCCTTGTCTTGAGTTTTTGGATAATCTTTTCACAGCGATTTGTTGTCCATCAGGTAGCTGACCCTAGAATCACAATACACAGTTGAATTATGGTGAATTGTCAAGCAGGAGGTTACAACTGAAAGACTTTATTCAGAGTCTCGCAAAGCGAAATCATCCAACTAGATATATCCTAAGGAGTATTTACCTTATAAACAATACCAAAGCCTCCTTTCCCAATTTTGTTATCAAGAGAGAAATTATTGGTCGCAGCTGAGATGGTGCGGAGATCATAAAATGCCAAGTCCACCTGATTACTAGTTCCCCTCAACTCGTCTGCCATCAAGGTATTTTTGTTGTGATCTAAACTATTGAGAGGAAATATTCTTTTGCTCCATTTGTCCTTCCCTGCCCTTTTAACAGAAAGAAAACAAATCCTTTCAAGCAATATTCGCACTAAATAGACATTACTATTCTCAGGAAATGCAGCTCGTTTATCAACTGCTATAGGGAGTCACCAAATTGCAGAACAAATATGTATCTTAGAAAGTATGATAGTAATTTATTTAGTTTTACTTCTTACCTCCTTTTTAGTCTCTTCCTAAGGAACAGTAAAAGAACAATTACGGCCCATACTGACGAGATTGTGGCAGCAAGAATGGCTAGAATTTCCTTTCTTTCCATCAAACTATTCGATTCACTTGTATATTCAACTGAATGAATCCAAAGAACTTGCGTTATTTGATAATTAAACACAACTTATTTCTACACCTTGCAATTACTTCAGCTTAAAAACTTAATACATGAAATATAGCAGGAAGACTTACCTAATTGAAGTGCATCAGCGCAAACATAGAGATCATATCCATCTTCCCTAAATTCTAGAGAGTCCATCAATCTTCCATACCAAGCTAAACAACCCGTTGTCCCTGCAACATCTACACTAGCGTAAGCCAAGCAAGAGTAATTACTCATGCATTCCTGCTCACATTGGTGATTGCCCATGTTCTTCCCCAACCAAACAGCATTTGAATTGTCAGGAACACTAACTTTTGACATTTTCACAAACCCCTCTCCCTGCTCACACAACAACGAAGACACTTGTTGCTTCTTCACACAGGTACCTTCCCCATCTTTCAAAATCCTGTCTTTCAGCAACTTGGGTTCATACCCAGGTGGACAAGTACAATCAACTTTGTTTTCATTACTTGAATTACACTTCCTGTAGTCTCCACATTGCCCATATGAATCGCACCTGTACTTAGGCGCTGACCATTCTTCCTTCCATTTCCCATCAATTTCAGACCACTTTAAATTCCTCACGACTCCTGTTTCATCTAAAACTAATCTATTTCTTCGAGATAGATCCTCAGTAGCCTGAAAATAAGTAAAGTATAATTCGTCTTGATTGTTAACAAAAGTGTAGTTATATGCGTACGCATATTTTCTCCAGGGCCATCGACAGCTTCTCCAGTAAGGGTTCGCACCCTTGCGCAAAACGAACTGAGGCGAGCCTCCTGCAATAAGCTTGAGTGAGTACTGTCCTGTTCCTGGGTCATCTGCTGATTTCCAAGATGATAT
The DNA here is from genome assembly GCA_024520975.1 of Erythroxylum areolatum. Lineage (NCBI taxonomy): Eukaryota > Viridiplantae > Streptophyta > Magnoliopsida > Malpighiales > Erythroxylaceae > Erythroxylum > Erythroxylum areolatum. The sequence goes on from JANIJH010000001.1 coordinate 4,786,847, forward strand.
GAAATGCTCTGCACCTGTTCTCCTGCTGAGCCCAAGTCTTACTCCTTCCAGTACTGAATTTGTAGGATAATAAAAGCTTTGCCACACAATTTTTCCACCACGAAACAGAACAAAATTCCCTGAATCCAATAGCTGAGCCACGAAAGTATCATCAGCTTGTACATCCATCGACACATTAGTAGACCAGACCACTGAATGTTCTTGATCACCATTAGAGTAAAGAATTAGGTCTCCAATTCGGTTGAGTGAGAGTACCCCGAAAGAACCATTGATTGGAGAGTCCCTGTTCGCGACCCAGATCACAGATTGGTCCGGTAAATCATAATACCAGATTCCAAGATATCTAGAAGAACTAGTACCAGAGCTGAAAAATCCTAGAGCAAACAGGTTGTCTTTTGAGACTAGAAGTTGGCCATCATCACTAATGGTTTGGTTCCAAGCCAAGGTGTCCACAGAAGTGACAATCCTGAAATGGAAAACTAACAGTGCCAATGAATGTAGAAGCAGAAAGAGAGCATCCATGAGGACGATCGTCTTGGTCCAATAAAAACTAGGTTTTATAATTCTGGATGCCGGTGAGGTAGTAATTGGACGTCATTTCTGACAAACTACCTAGGCTTTACAGTTGACTATTTCAAAATATTGTAGGGGCAAATTGTACTCGGGGATTCCCACTTGAATTTTTCTTCTTCCAGTTGTACATAGTTTTAAAATTCAATATTCTAGAAAATGCATAGTTTTAAAATTCAATATTCTAGAAAATGCTGTTTATAATATTCTAAACGTCACACTCAACACATTAAGAAAATGCAACTCATGGATCGTACGTAAAAGGTAAAATTTTGATCAATTATTCTTTCTTTTTAACAACAAAAATCACCGGTCTATATGATCCTCTCCTTCGGTCCAGTTTAATTTGTCTGTCTTCTCCACGCAACAGCCAGGAGTGCTCTTTCACCTTAGGTAAGTTGACAAGCTATAAATAAAGACAAGACGCACGAACCTTCAAGGATAATGGAACACAGAGCATCAGACGATAGGTCAATTAACAACCAAGTCAGATTTCTACATCTTCAAAATTGTTTTCCTGTAGTACTTTATTCTAATTAATTATTATAAGACTTGGGAGTTGGAATTGCATATTTTGTTGGTGTTGTTTTTCAACTTATGAATCAACCATATAAAAGTCATTTAATTGCAGTAAAGAGGATTCTTCGTTATATAAAAGACACTCATAATTATGGAGCAATGTTAAGGCAGAATATATCATCTTTTTAGTGGCTTTGGAGATGCAAGCTGAGACAGGGACATGAACGAAAGATGATCCACAACATGGTTCAGTTTTAGGATAAGTCTGGTGCAATTTTAAGTTGTGAAGCAGAATATATAGAAGCCACTATGGCTACTCAAGAATGCTTTTGCCTTAAAAGAGACTTATTCAAAAAATAGTTTCTCCTTTCAATTACTGAACACCCATATATTGTGACGGTGAAAGTACAATAATGCTTGCTGTAAATCTAGTAACGAAATGCAACGAAACTAACTTCTATTTTGTCGGACAGAAGGTGGTAACTCGAGGGCTGTTTAATTCTACTTCTATTTTTTTGTTGTAGTTTTTAGTTTTCGTTTTTAATTTTTTGTTTCTGTTTTTTTTTTGAAATAAAAATAAAAACCTGTTTGATTATTAATTTTAATGTTGTTGTATTTTTATCACTGATAATAATTACATTTTAAATAAAACTTAAAGATAAATTATTTTTAATTAAATAAATTTATTTAATCTCTTATTTAATATTTATTAACAAATTATTAATAAAATTATGTTATTTTAATAAATAAATAATTTATAAATAAAAATTTTATTTATAAATTAAAATTTATTTGAAATATATTTTAATTATTAAATCAAATTTTATTTGAATATTTATATATTTGAAATTTAATTATATTCATTAATAATTATTAAAATTTAATTACATATAATTTAATTATAAAACTTAAATAAAATAAATTTTATAATTTTATTGATAATTATTTTTAATTTATTAAATATATAATCTTGAATTAAATTATCCATAATTTTTATTAAATATTAAATAATTAAATAATATATAATTAAATGGTAGTAAATCATATTATGGAAAAAAAATAAAAACTGGAAATAAAAACCACTTTTTATGGTTTTCATAATTCTTGAAAACTAGAAGAAACCAAAATTAAAACAGAAACTAAAAACTCAAGTAAACTAGTTTTTTTAATGAATTTGAAAATAAAAACAAAAAACAAAAAACAAAAATGAAAACAAACATCGCCTGCAAAGTTTAAATTTTATCCAAACAAGTGGTCCTAATGTTATTTCTCCTTCAAGTAAAGATAGATAGATAAGCAATTCATGTAACATTCGTATGTGTTAACTTGCTCAATTTTCTTAGTCTTTTATTTATAGCTTGTTGTGATACACTCTTATTGGACAAGTACTTTTCTTATTGATAAATGATTAGTTGATTATTTATTTATTCCCTAATGCTTAGTGATTAATGTTTTTGTTGCATTTAACGTACTTACTTTGCTTTATATTTTGGTTTAGGTATAAGTTGGAGCGAAAAGAACCAAAATGAGCTAAATTTATAGTCTTGGTGCATTTGTATTAATTTTCTCTCTTATTTGCCTTTGTGTACCAAAAGGAACTGAGTTAGGATGAAATTGGAACAAAGAATGGAAGAATTAGAGTCATTCTGGAGCTACACATCTGTATGAAAATGTACACGACTATATATGTGACTTATGCAATTATGTGAGTGACTGTGTAAGTCACTATAAACATTTATGACCTTGATGATGCTATTTCAACCATGTGGAAACATACATGCCCATGTAAGTGAGTTACTAAGTTGTGTCCCTTAGCCATGTAACTCACCAGAAAAGTGTATCTTCGTGACTTTTAGAGAATTGTTGTATATAGTTACTTACACATTCATTTAGCTGACCATGTACATTCACGAAACCCTAATTATGAAGTAAAAAAGGCAATTAAGAGGCCAATTAAAGGGGACATAGAAAAGAGACATTAAAGGAAGTATTTTTATCATTGGATGTGTGTTTTGAAGAACTATGAGTAACCAATCCTTTTCCTTCTAGTTCAAAGAGGATATCGAGGCCTAATAACATGTTTATACATTGATTAATCCTAACAATGTTGTCCTATCTCTCTTTGAAATTGATTATATTATTTTGTGTATTAATTTTATGATTTATGTATGAACGATTTAGATATGGTCTAATAGATCATTCACGTATAGAATTTTTACCATAAATTTGATTACAATTTATGTTTATTATTAGTCTTATTTATTTGTGGTAAACTAATGAATGTGCATAATTAAGGATAACTTATCATAAGTTAAATAGTATAAGATAATGTTTTTATTGCTTATATTAACCTATTTTCCTATTTCTTAATACTAATGTCACACTAAATCTAAAGAACCTATTTTAGGTTTTTTGATAGTTATATCTAATTAAAAAGCATGTTTTAATTAGTTATAATCTAAGGAAAAACTAAGATTAACATAGCTTGTTATTAATCCATGGTTAATATTTTCAAGGAGAGGGATGAGAACAACGTTACATGCAATTATGCATATTGATGTGAAATTTGATATTAAATTAAGAATTGACCTTAAATTCATTAATTACTCTCTAAGACTTTGATTTGTTAACTTTAATTTATTTTTTTGTTTGATTTTATTTAATTATATTAACTAGATTTATCCAAACCCCCACCTACCACACTATTACAATGATTTCACACTCTCTGTGAGTATGATCCTTTCTCACCACTGCTACAAGTTTAGTTGTGTAGAGCTAGATTTTAATTTTTATTGTGTTCAACATGCATCAAAATTTTGGCTTCATATCAAATAGTGGTGTTGATTTAGTTTTTCTATTTGATGTTAATTGGTGTTTTGTATATTTGTTTATAATTGGTTTCTATATTTGTTTCTTGATATTTTTAATGTTTGTTAGTGTTTGTACTTCATAGCATTAAGATTCTTTACAATTTGATCTAGAGATTAAAAGAAAAATGTGTAGATTTTGTAGGGAGAATAGAATGACTCAAGAAATAAACCGAAAAATTGATTCAGAAGAAGCTATGACCAACTTGATAATGCTAAGGGAGTTGGTTACTCTTAATTTCAACCAAAAACCTCTATGTATTACTTTCTCTAATTTTATTGAGCATATTCCTTTTAAGCCTAAATTTGGTTTCATCCTTCTTTTGCCTAACTTTCAAGCTCTTATATATGAGGATTCTCATAAGAATCTTAAAGAGCTCTATGTGGTTTTTTTAAGCATAAAACCTCAAAGGGTAATGCAAGAGCAAATCATGTTGAGAGCTTTCCATTGTCATTAAAAGATGCAACAAAAGATTGGCTTTTCAATTTTCCTACAAGGAGTGTTACCATGTGGAGTGAAATGAAAAGACTATTTTTAGAGAAGTATTTTCCAATATAGAAGACGGCAATTATAAGGAAAGGAATATATGGAATTAAGCAACATCATAAAGAATCCCTCTATGAGTACACTACAAGGAAAATACCCAATTTGCGACGTTTTATAAACGTCGGGGAAAATTTTTTGTGACATTTTTAAAAACGTCGCACCAAACGTCGTTGAAGGGGAGTAAGCAAACGTTTTTATCGACGTTTTGTAGAAAACGTCG
>JANIJH010000001.1:4824009-4849823 GCA_024520975.1 Erythroxylum areolatum
ATGTATGGATTGGCATGTTGATTTGGATTTGTTGCTTCCGCTGCAAGTAATGATTTCTTAAAAGTTTTGAAATCTACCATTTTTCCAAACAAAGCATGTTTTCTTTTTCCGATCCAACAGTAGACACTGGATTAATACTCTGTAAAAATTCATTCCTATCATATCAAGAATTATAATGAAATACATACGAGTTCACCACTCATCAAGATTGTGGTTCATAATAAGAGATTGCTTAAGTTGTATGTTTTAAGATTAAAGTACCCACTTTATTCTTGTAAACATACTTGATTCCAGATTCATTTAATAGTGTCGTTATCAATAGTCAACTACTATCATGATATCAAACTCATCATTCCCTTGAAGTAAACTCCTTTACTTATACGGAGAGAAATCACAATATTATAGTCTAAACCATAATCAAGCAACCAACTTGATTATTCAACCGTGAATCCATTAATTTAGATTCTAATAATATACATGTTTTCCATACATCTTTATGTATATGTATATTACTTACAAAAGAGTCTTGGTACCTTATGACTAGATATATAATGCTTATTAAAACCAAACTCTTTTGTTTTATTAATAATAAATATTTCCATTACAAAACTGTAACTGAAGAAGATTAAGGTACATGTAAATATACTTGCTTTTCAGGGCACTGTATTTACATAACTCTAACACTAACATACTTATGTCTCATTTCGTTTAACTTACTCTATCTTTCCACACCATAGAAATATGCTTTAATACACCTATGTCTTTCGTCATGTCTTCTTAAAAGGATGCTCAACAATACCGACACACATGTGTTTCAAATATGATACACGTTATGTCTTCACCTTTTAATATAAGAACACACCTTAGCATATGATCGTGTTCACTTACAGTGATACCAATCAAGTTAACTTTGATCCTTAAAATTTGCTAAATGGAACAATTATGTAGATAGGGAAGAAAAGGCTTTAAGATACACTTATTAGTGTTGTAAAAAAATGGCTACACATGTGGAATTAAAACCAAATTGTAGAGTGAACATTGGCTAGCCTAATTTAAGTTAAGGTTAAAGAAATATAATTGAATACAACCTCCAATATGATAATGCACTACTAGTGATTAAATCTGACTTAATTCACTTATGAATGCCTTAAGAGAGCTTGCTTGTGAGTGGACCACGACTTAGGTTAAAGGGGTTGAATAAGGTGCTAAACATAGACTTACATGATCTCTCTACTATTAAGGAGAAACCTTTTATAAAGTTTCATAGATCTTAATACATTAAAAGAAAGGTTAGCTTGGTAGGAGGTATGGGATAACTAATCGAATAGTAGATATTTATAACCAAAGAGAGTGCAATTTCAATGTCTAGAAAATCTTATCAGTTTATATATTATATCCATTCCAATTTAATTGAATCGTGAAATCAAGTTTATGCTATGGGAAGTACTTACATAAACATTATTTTACAATTAAATTATTTATTTAATAAACTATTTTATTTTTTATTTTTATTTTCTTAGCTATTCTCTTAATTAGTTTTTTTTATATTTCGTTATTTATATCTATCATAATCCTCTCTTATTAATTATCTTTTACATTAGTTAGTAGTTTTATGATTTTTTAGATCCACACCAATTTCTCGAGGGATCAACTTGTACTTCTATTGTATTTCTTACCAATGATAAATGTATTTATCTTAGTTTTAGTTAATAGATTAGTAGAAAAATAACTTATCAAGATGCTTTTGGCTCTTAAGGATGTAGGCACACCTAATTGGTCAAACCTCATTAAAAATATTTTTATTTTTCTTATTATTTCTTTCTTCCTTATTCTTACTATATAAACCTTATTTTTAAATAAGTGGTATGATAGTGTAATGGAGTCAACAATTACTTCATTTGTAAGGTTTAAATTGTAAAAGTTCAATGTAATTAAGAATTTTAGACTACGACAACAAAGAATGAAGGATTTGTGATTCAGACCTTGTTCATACCCTTGGAGGTCAAATTAAAAATAATCCAAGGATTGCAATATAGGGTGCAACCTCAGGTCGTTTCACTTAATCGGAACCTAAAATGAATGGACCTAAGTTAACCAATATATCATGCTATGTAAGCTAATTGGGAAAAGGGGGGGTTTTTGATCTTTGAAAACATTAACTGAACTAAATTGAGTTGTAACAAAAAAATATGTAAAATGCATATTTGGATTTTTTGGGAATAGAAAATGGAAAGATTAAAACAAGTGATCAAAGAGTGATAGAATCCTCTTGAAAATGAGCTTTGGCCATCCTAGATCGAAATTGATTTTTATGGGAACAAAGATTACTAAGCTTCAAAATGATAAACCTTAAAGTACTCTTTAAGTCCAAGATCTTAATCAATGGGGCTCCATTCCTCAAGATCCTTTAAGTGCGACTTAGTGTGTGTAGTAGGATCGCCCAATGCAATAGGTCAAATGAAATCTTAATCAACTCAATATCAAACATAGCCGTGCAAGATAAAAGAGAATCAAGAAGATCACAAATGAACATATAAGAGACTTCATATATTGAAACTCAAATTTATACTTCAACCAATCCAGCTACACATAATCCAACATTTGATTAAACCATAATCAAGTAGCTTAACTACAAATTTCAAATCCTAGACCTAGGAATTCGTAAATCATAGTTAACTATGGATTAAGCTACTCTTCTTTTAAGCACATTGAACTCCAACCATCACTACATCTTCAAGAGGAAGGTGAACACCTAGCCATGCATTGCAACCGAAAGCCTCATAACAAGGAATGAATCTGCGCTACCCAAGGTGGAAGTTGTCGATGAAAATGGAAGAAAAATGAGATAGGTATGAGAGAGCACGATGATGGAATCGTGGGTGGCATGGTGATGGAATGATGATGATAATGTCGACTCTCCCTCTGTTTCTTTGTAACTTATCCCAAAATAGGTTTCTTTCCAAAACGAGTTTTTGGATCGGGTTGCACAGTAAGTAAACTGTCCAAAAATGGTTTAGGTCTGAGTTGATTCGAAGGTTCGCCGCAGCGAAACACTGACTTTGTCACTGCAATCTTTCATGGTTTTGCTATGGCGAAACATTGACTTTGTCGCGGCAAACTTTACCCGAAATGTCTTTGCTTGATCTTGTGACTTCAATTTCTTTGTTCCACTTTTGGCTCTAAAGAGTGTCTTACAATGAAAAGAAAGTAGTAGTTTGTAATATCAATTGTCCCATAAATCAGGTGAGTGCAATTGCTAACTAATTATGACAATTTGACCCTCAAATTACATTAATTCAAAGCAAGCACTCTTTGGTCAAATTAAGCACAATATCCAACAAAAGGAGCCAAAAAGTATAACAAAAACCATAAAGATGTCACTAAATAATATAGAAAACTTGGGTTCAATCAAATTCCTCCACATTTAGACCTTTGTACTCCTAGAAAAAGCATATGAAAGATCAAAGAGATATATGTACAAAAGAAAATACCGACCATACTTGAAAATGAAAGCAAAAAATTAGTAAAACCACTTTCTCAAAAACCAACCAAAGCATATTGAGAGAGAACTAAGAAGATAAACACTACAAGAATTTAATCCAAGAGATTAGACAAAAGAGATTTTTATCAAGGGAAACTGTTTAACTCTCAACTTACTTGTCTTGGGATAATTTCACTCTAAAATCTGCTTAGTCCATTCTCTACCATAAGCTTGTGATAGTTCTACATCTCCATTACAAGAACCATAATTTCATAAATCAAGAGGACTTTAAGGGTTGTAATGATGGATGAAGGCCAAGTGAAATGGATGGAATAAAGAAAAAAAAGATGAGTAACATGTAACATAATTATTCTCTTCATCAAACAATCATCAACTAATATAAAGAAAAGATTTAAAATTCTACTATAGAAGCATTTCTATTACCCTTTTTTTTAACACAACACAATTGAATGCTATAATTGAAAAAAATTGCTCAGGCAAATTCATAATTTAGAGGCAAACAACTCCTCAAATTTTTTAATTTACAAAGATCAACTTAAACTTAGAAAATTGGAGATAAAATATTTACATCAATATGAAGACATGTGCATGCACTCAAAAAGATAGCCCAAGGGGCTAACAATGGTTAAGTGTTTGGGTTTGTATTTGGGTTAAGGGTCTTGAAATGAATGTCTCTATCATATTCACAAAATTTCAGTTTATAAAGCCTTGATTAAGAATTAAAACAAGTTCTAAAGAGATATGAAATTAAGCAGATACACACAAATGAAAGAATTTAGGCTCAAATATCCTTCCAACAAGGTTAATATCTCAATTAAGCGATCTTAAGGTTTAAAAACATGTAGCACCACTTTCTTAGCGTACCCTCATTTACCTCTCGTTGAAAACATTAAAAATGGGATTAGCCAAAATCAACTATCATTTTAAAACATGGATGATTTTTCAAAAGCACATGTAACACTCTAAAATGTTCAAAAAATTCAACACAGGAGTATTAAGAATTTAATTTGGAAGAATTGTTGAACTGAGGGAATAAAAACATTTGTTTAGTCGAGAAAAGATAAGGAGGCGCCACCACGACCATCATAAGTTTTCCGTGGTGAAATATTTTTAACCAGAGTTTCGCTGTGGTGAAACTAATGATGGCTATGGCGAAAGGTGGCAGAAACATAGAAAAATGACATATAACTGCAAATTCACCTCAAACTAAGTTAACAACTTTAAGCACACAAATGACCTATTTAAAAACAATTAAGTGGCCAAAAATGATGCATGAAGAAAGAAGCTATTTTGTTGAATTCAAAAAGATAGAACTTATGATTGTCCTTAATGTTAAATAAGCAAAACACAATCGCATAGTGAATATAAGCAGAGAGTAACGGAAAGATAAAGCACAAAGGGCAATCAAACATAGCAAAAGGAAGGAAAAAGACATAACTAGAAGGAAATTTTATTGAATTGAAAAACTAGTAATTAAGTTAAAAACTAAGCTATTTTCCTACTGGGTAATTTCTCCCCCACACTTACTTAATAAACTAATGCACCAATATATGTCACGATCAATCACAGGGCATAAGTAAGTAATCAAGTGAAGGAAAGAAACAACTTGACATTTATGGAGTCTTCTAGTTCTTATGATAGAGCTTCAATAGATGCCCATTCACTTTAAGCTTGGCTCTAGTCTCTTCATGTAGAAGCTCCACCATACCAAAGTTGTTTACCTTTATGATTATATACGGCCCATCCCAACAAGTGTTAAACTTCCCTTGCTTAAAAATGAAACGAGCCTTAAACAATAGCACTTTGTCTTCCTCTTTGAAGTTCTTCCTCAGAAGAACCTTATCATGCCCAAGCTTTGTTTCTACTTGTAAAGGCAAGAGTTCTCATACACCTCTTGCCTCAACTCTTCTAACTCTTGCAACTATAGCTTTCTTTCCAATCCAGAAGATTCTAAATCCATGTTGCACTATTTGACTGCCTAATATGCTTTATGCTATAACTCTACTAACAACTGGCAAGCTTTGTCATAGATTAAGCAGTAGTGGGACATGCCAATTAGTGACTTGTAGGCAGTTTGATAAGCCCACAATGCTTCTTCTAATCGTAAGCTCCAATCTTTATTTGATGGCTTCACTATCTTCTCTAAAATGTGCTTCACCTCTCTGTTGGATACTTCAGCCTGACCATTGGATTGGGGTGATATGCAGTGTGAGTGACACAAAATTTGGAAAATAGGTTATCAAATACCTTATTACAGAAATGTGTACCCCTATCACTCACCACAACTTTTGGAATCCCAAACCTACAGAAAATGTTGGACTTAAGAAATTGAGACACTATTTGAGCATCGTCTTTTCTAGTAGGTATAGCCTCTATCTATTTAGACACATAATCGACAGCTAAAAGTATATATATGAAACCAAAAGATGGAGGAAAGGGACCCATGAAATCAATCCCCCAAACATTAAAGATTTCACAAAATTAAAGACTACTGAGGCATTTCATACCTTTTACCTAACCCTCCAAAACATTGACATTTGTCACAGGATCGACAAAATATAAAAGAATCTTTAAAATAAAACAATCTTTAAAAAAGCCAAAAAAAACCAGAGTCTAAAATTTTCCTAGATGTTCTCCTTGCACTAAAATGACCCCACAAACCATGGAATGGCAAGTTGAAATAATGGCATCGAATTCTTCACCAGGCAGACACTTCCTAATGACTTGGTCACTACACATCCTTCATAGATGAGGAGCATCCCAAATGTAATGCCTCGCTTCGCTCCTGAGCTTTTGTGCCTGCGACTTAAACATAAGAGGAGGAGTGAGTCCAGTCATGAGATAATTAACTACATGCGCATACTAAGGCTCTTTTAAAATTAAAGCACATAAAACTGCATCAAGAAAAGAATCACAAGTGAGTTTAGAAGGATCTACTCCCCTTGTATCCTCTCTGGTAGCCTACTAAAGTGATCAGCTATATGATTCACTGCCCCAGCTTGATCCTTAATCTCAATGTCAAATTCTTGAAGAAGTAATGCCCATCTTATCAATCTTGGCTTAAATTGTGCTTTCTTGAGAACGTAGCGGACAACTGCATGATCAGTAAAAACAGTTACGCAAGAATTTAACAGATAAGGCCTAAATTTTTCTAATGTGAAAACTACAGCAAACAAATCTTTCTCTTTTGTTGTGTAGTTGATTTAAGCTGCATCCAAAGTTTTTGAGGCATAATTAATGGCTTTTGAGAGCTTTTCCTCCCTTTGTCCCAACATAGCTCCTACAGCATAATTAAAAGCATCACATGAAAACTCAAAAGTTAATTTCCAATCAGGGGAAATCAGAATAGGGGGAGAAATGAGTTTAGATTTTAACTCATCAAAAGCATCTCTACAAGAGTCATCAAAGTCAAATTGTGCATCTTTTTGTAAAAGCTTTGAAAGAGGTAATGCAATCTTGTTAAAATCTTTTATGAAATGCCTATAAAATCTTGCTTGACCCAAAAATGATCTTATATCTTTAACACAGACAAGATAAGGCAAAGAGGATATGACCTCAATCTTAGCCTTGTCAACTTCAATTCCCTTGTTAGAAATCAAATGACCTAACACTATTCCTTCATTGATCATAAAATGACATTTCTCAAAGTTTAAAATCAAATTCTTTTCAATGCATCTTTTCAAAACTTTTTCAATACTACCAAGGCAATTATCAAAAGAACCACTATAAATAATAAAGTCATCCATAAAGGCTTCCATGCATTCCTCTAAAAATTCATAGAAAACAACCATCATACAATGCTGGAAAGTCCCTAGAGCATTACATAATCTAAAAGGCATCCTTCAATAAGCGAAGGTACTAAAAGGACAAGTAAAAGTGGTTTTTATCTTGGTCCCTTAGTACAATAGATACTTGAAAGTACCTAGAGAAACTATCTAGAAAATAGTAATGAGATTTGCCTACAAGTCTCTCAAGCATTTGGTCAACAAAAGGAAGAGGGAAATGATCTTTCCGTATGGCATCATTTAATCTTCTATAGTCTGTGCACACACGCCAGGAATTTTGCACTCTTGCGGGGACAAGCTCATCCCTATCATTTCTAACCATAATGACCCCACTCTTTTTAGGACTACATGCACCAGACTAACCCAGTCACTATCAAATATAGGATAGATGATCCCAGCACTTGGAAGTTTGGTGATTTCTTTCTTAACCACATCTAGAATAAATGGGTTTAGTCTCCTTTGGGGCTGTCTCACAGGTTTGGAATCTTCACTAAGAAGGATCCTATGTGTGCAAATAGCTGGACTAATCCTAGGTATGTCCATTAAAGTCCACCCTATAGCCCTCCTATGCTCTCTAAACATAGCAAGGAGTCTCTCTTCCTCACAATTCAACAAGGAATTGGAAATTATGATAGGTAATCGCTCATTAGACACAAGGAAAGCATATTTTAAAGTAAGGGGTAGGGGTTTCAATTCAATAACAGGAGGTTGCATAACAGAAGGGATCAATTTATGAAGTTCAAGAGAGAATATATTACTCCCCTTTTCTTCAACCGATGATAGTTCAGGTTCCATGCGGTCAACCTTACAATCTCCATCTATTCCTAGCATTGAACCAACTTCATCAACTGCCATGTCAGTGTCAGCCTTCACGATGCCAAAATCACTGAAATATTAATGGAAGACCTTTCTCCAAGATCAAGTGAATACAGTTCAGAGCCAAAGGAATTGTCTTACAATTCAAATTTAGAGCTGGCAACATCAATAGCAATATCAAGCATGTTAACACCCAAAAGTGAGTAATCTTCATGAGGATGTTTCATTGCTTCATAGATATTAAAACACACGTTTTGATCACCTACTTCCATTGTGATGGTACCTTCTTTCATGCTAATCATGGTGCTAATAGTCCTTAAGAAAAGTCTACTAAGAGTCAATGTGGTATCACGCACAACTTCAAAAGACATGTCATGTACATAAAAATTAGCAGGAAAAACCAAACCCTTAACCTGGACCAAAATATCCTCTATAATGCCCACAGGATGCCTAATAGACCTATCAACCAATTGGAGTACTACAGTTGTAGACTTAAGATTCTGTACTCCCAATGATGTGTAAACGAACTTAGGCATAACATTAATTGCTGCCCCAAGATCCAACAAGGCTCCCCTATAGTAACTTTACCTATAATGCAAGGGATAGTAAAAGATCCAGGGTCTTGGCATTTCATAAGGATTTGAGGTTTAGACAGGGCAGACACATTTAACCTGAATTGAACTCTTTCATTTGGCCTAAAATTCCACTTATGGGTACACAGGTCTTTAAGGTATTTGCCATAAGCAGGAACCCATTTCACAAGATCAAGCAAAGGAATATTGACTTCCACTCTACTAAACAAATCAATGATATCTTTTTCATGCTTAGTTTTAGTCATTCTTTTGCTCATCAAATATGAATTAGGAAAAGGAAGGTCTTTAAGATTTACTTCCTTGCCATTGGCTCTATTGGCTCCATGCTTGCTTGATTCCACATGCTCCATTATTGTTGCTTGTTCCTGGTTACTCTCAAAATTTGTTCCTTTCCTCTTTAAAAATGTGGACTCCTTTTTATATAAAAGTGCTCTCTCCTTAGAGCTTTTAGACTTTTTGACTCTTGCAGATGTTGAAGGCAATTTTTCACATTCAATCTCCTCTTCAACTACTTCCTCATCTTGATCACTGAACTTCATTTGCTTCCCACTTCCAAGAGTGATGGCATTCAAACTCTTAGGGTTCATAATAGAGTTGGAGGGAATATTGCCGCTACTCCTAGTTTGTTGTTCACTTATGTTATTGGATAGCTGAGAAACATAGGAGTTGATGTTTTCAGCCTTTGTCTCCCATTGTTCCATTCTTTTCTCTAAAGCATTGAATTTGATAGCATTATTAGAAGAGTTTTGTTGAATTAGAGAAGCTATGGCATTGAAATGATTGTTATTAGAAGTCCTCTCCTCCTTCATCAATGCCATCATATTATGCAAGAGTTGATTTAAGTCTTCCTTTTGTGGGACAGTTAAAGCTTACTGTTGGTTTTGGAATTGGTTTGTAGAAGGACCAGCCTCTCCAACTTGCTGAAATCTGTTAGGACCTTTGCCTTCTTCATTTCTCTAACTAAGTCTAGGATTTGCTTTCCATCCCTCGTTATATGTATTAGAATAAGGATCCCACTTCTGATTTGGCTAACCCTAATAAATAGTAGACACCTCTTATTTTTCCTCACAGAACCACAAGTGTCGCAACTAGGTGCAGTAAGATCCATAGAAGGTGGTGGATGATGAGCACTCATATTTTTCAACTCTACAGTAATGAAGGACAGTTGTGAAGTCACTTTACTCTCTAAAGAGTAGACCTTAGACTCACGACTTTCCATTCTTTTGGAGTGAACTGTCGAAGCTCCTAACTCATGTACTCCTCTTGTGTCCCTAACACTGTACTGTTGGTGATTTAGAGCCATTTTCTTAATTAGATCCCATGCCTCTACAGCGGTGAGGTCAATCAGTGAACCTCCTGAGGCCACATCCAACATATCCTTGTCTTGACTCTTCAGTCCATGATAAAAGTACTGCACTAACTGCTCATCAAGTATGTGATGGTGAGGGCATCTGGACAATAGATCCTGAAAACGGTTCCAATAATCATAGAGGGACTCATCATAGTCTTAACATGCAGAGTAAATCTCCTAACGTGTAGAGTAAATCTCCTTTCTCATTGATGAGGTTCTAGAGGCAGGAAAGTACTTCTCCATGAATACCTTTCTCAAATTTGCACAACTGTGGTAGGCATTCACCATATGTCTTGGAAGGCTCATATACCACTCCCTTGCTTTACCCTCTAAGGATAGATGAAAAACTTTCTATAGCACTTGATCGAGAGAAGCACCCATTGGTTTCATGCTCTGATAAATCATGGACAACGATTGCAGGTGAATGTAGGGATCTTCTCTTTTCAAACCATAAAATTTAGGAAGAGACTTAATAAGCAATCCTTTAACCTCAAAATTCACATCAACATTAGGGAAAGTAGCAGTAAAAGGATCATAATTCACATCAGATGTAGTAGCTTCCCTAATGGTCCTTCTTCTATGATTTCCATTGTTTTCACCAACTCGCTCCTGCTCCCCATTACCTCCATTATCACCATTCCTAGGTTGGTTAACATTAAGGTTAGGGTTTTCAGCCATTATCTCACCTGCTAATGATTCACTCTCACTACTTGACAGGCTAGACTCCACTGAATTCTCCTCTTTAAATACTACTTTGCTCTTCCCTTTTACTCTCTTCTCTTTTCTAATTTTTCTCAGACATCTCTCAATTTCAGGGTGGATAGGTAGAAGTTTGGTTTTTTGGGCATGCAAAAATGGTAAAGTTCAAATGAGAATAAAAGAGAACAAAATTGACTTGCAAGCACACAAAGCTAAGTAAAAATATGAGAGGTGAATGGTGTAAGTGTATGTGTGTATGAGTATTTATGAAGGTACGTATGAATAGGAAGTCGACCGCAGAGAAGAAGTGTTTGCCGCGACGAAGATGAGATTTTCCACAACAAAGTAGGAAATGTTTGTACGATGGAGGTGGGAGCTAGCTGCGGTGAAGTAATAATTGTTTGCCGCGGAGAAAGAAAAGAGTTAGCCGCAGCGAAAGAAATGGAGTTAGCCGTGGCAAACTTTCACAGAAAGTGAATGTAAATATAAAATGCTAACTATTAAAGGAAAAATGATATCTGTGTATTTCCAAAAATTTTGATGCTATGCAAAATGAAAACCTATCCTACTAACAAGTATGAAGCTAAATTACCTATAATGAAAATCTAAAAAGAAAAGGTTCCTAACCTCACTTAGCTGCAAATTGACAAAAGTCAACCTAGAGAACCAATTATTTGGGTTCTCGGCAATAGTGCCATTTGATTCAAACCTTGTTCGTACCCTTGGAGGTCAAATAAAAAATAATCCAAGGATTGCAATATAGGGTGAAACCTCGGGTCGTTTCATTTAATCGAAACCTAAAATGAATGGACCTAAGTTAACCTATATGTTATGCTATGCAAGTTAATTGGGAAAAAAAGGGGTTTTTGATCTTTGAAAACATTAACTGAACTAAATTGAATTGTAAAAAAGGGTATGTAAAATGTATATTTTGATTTTTTTCAGAATAGACAACGAAAAGATTAAAACAAGTGATCAAAGAGTGATATAATCCTCTTGAAAATGAGCTTTGGCCATCCTAGTCTGAAATTGATTTTTATGGGAATAGAGATCACTAAGCTTCAAAATGATAAACCTTAGAGTACTCTTAAACCTTAGAGTACTCTTTAAGTCTAAGATCTTAATCAATGGGACTCCATTGCTCAAGATCCCATTAAGTGCAGCTTAATGTGTGTAGTAGGATCACCTAATGCAATAGGTTAAATGAAATCTTAATCAACTCAATATCAAACACAACCATGCAAGATAAAAGAGAATTAAGAAGATCACAAATGAACATATACGAGACTTCATATATTCAAACTCAAAGTCCTACATCCATCAATCTAACTACATTTAATCCAACATTTGATTAAACCATAATCAAGTAGCTTAACTACAAATTACAAATCCTAGACCTAGGAATTCATAAATCATAGCTAAATTATGGATTAAACTAGTCCCCTTTTAAACACATTGAATTCTAGCCATTTCTACATCTTCAAGAGGAAGGTGAACACCTAGTCACACATTGCAATCGGAAGCCTCACAACTAGGAATGAATCCGCGCTACCCATGGTGGAAGTTGGTGGTGAAAATGGAAGAAAAATGAGACAGATATGAGAGAGCACAATGATGGAATCATTGGTGCCAAGGTGATGGAATGATGATGATAATGTCTGCTCTCCCTCTGCTATTCTGTAACTTACCCCAAAATAGGTATCTTTCCAAAATGGGTTTTCGGATTGGGTTGCACAGTAAGTAAAATTTTCAAAAATGGTTCGGGTCTGTGCTAATTCAAAGGTTCGTCGTGACAAAACACTGACTTTTTGCAGCGAAGCATTGACTTTGCTATGGGCAACTTTACCCGAAATGTCTTTGCTTTATCTTGTGACTTCAATTTTTTTGTTCCACTTTTGGTTCTAAGGAGTGTCTTGCAATGAAAAGAAAGTAATAGTTTGTAATATCAATTGTCCTATAAGTCAAATGAGTGCAATTGCTAACTAATTATGACAATTTGACCCTAAAATTACATTAATTCAAAACAAGCACTCTTAGGTTAAATCAAGCACAATATCCAACAAAAGGAGCTGAAAAGTACAACAAAAACCATAAAGATGTCACTAAATAATGTAGAAAACTTGGGTTCAATAAATTTGTTGGTGCAGTGAAGCATATTGAAGGAGTTATAGGAGAATAAGTTGAAAGACATAGACAAGCTTAAATGGGTCGAGTTGTAGGCACAGGTAGCTAGAACCATTCAACTATGTTTGAAAAACAGGGTCAAATACTATGTCATAGAGATTGCTTCTCTTATAGAGATATGAAAGAAGCAAGAGAACTGATATATGTCAAATTTGCTTATAAAAGAAAATTGTACATGTAGTATAAACTATAGAGATTGAAGATGTTAAAAGGAATATATATGGAACAATATATCATTAGACAATGAAATACAAATAAAAAATACCACTGAATTTCTTAATCCTATTAAACCAATAAAAGCTTTTAATGTAGTTACCAACGAAATTTATAAAGAATTTATTGGAAAAAATATAACTTCATATAAACAAGAAATTGAAAATGAAGAAAGAAAAATTGCCCTATGGCGTCTAAATAATATATGAATATGTGATATTTGTTATTTAGAAGAATACATTTGTGAATTTAAAAAATATTATCATAAATTAACTCGTACAGAATAAGAAATGTATATACAATTATTTATTCAAAAATTACCTTATCCAATAAATAAAACAGTAGAAGAATTATTCTTAATAAAACAACATGATAATCTAATAGCTTATAATCTAAGAGGTGCTATTTCAATAGTAAAAGAAGTATTATCACAAAAATGCTTAGAAGCAAAATTACATAAATCATTAAGATATAAAGATATTCAATGATATTGTTCTAAATATTTAGAAGTACCTCAACAATATGGATTTGACTTAAAAACAAAGAACACCTAAATATAACAAATATCAATGGCAAAAATATCCCAAAAACAAGTATAAGAAATTCTCATTTAGACCTTATAACAAAATTTTTTGAAAGAAAGCTTATAGACACACTAAACCCAAGAAAAAATATTGTCCTCGAAATCAAAATAAATACAAAGAAAAAATTAATATTTTAAATTTAGCATTTGAATATAATTTAGAACCTATTGAGTCAGGCTGTGAAACAAATTCAACAATCTCTTCATTATATTGTTATGAATTCCAAACTTTAGAATCAACAATTGAATCTAAATATGACATTTAATCAAGTGATTATTTAGAATAAAAAAGTTAATGCTTATATAGATATAGGTACTACAATTTGTATAGCATCTAAAACATTATTACAAACCTAGAAAAAATTAAATAAACCTTTACAAATAAGAATAACAGATGGAAGTATAAAATCTATTTGGTTGTAAGTGATTATAATAGTATCATTATTTAAAATCACACTTTTATTATACCTTCAATTTATCAGTAAGAATCAGGGTTACTATTAATTTTAGGATATAATTTTCTTAAATTATATAATCCTTTTTGTCAATATTTTCATTATATAACTTTACAAACACCAATAATAAAATCCTTAAATCAAAAATCTATAATTCTCAAAATTACTATATAGCATACCACTTATTATAAAAATTTAAAAATTATACTAGAAATAGAAACCTTAATAGAACAAGTTTGTAGTGAAAATCCAATAGATCCTAAAAAGAATAGATTCTCCTATAAGAATGGTTATAATTGATGAAAGAATGATTGATTTAAAAGACCAAGTAATTGAAATCATGAATGGAAATTTAGCTTATGAAAAAATTAAATTTAATACCTACGTTAAATTAAGAATTCCTTTACAATCATTGAATTTAGATGAAACAATTTCTATAACTTATAAATTTTATCGCTAAAATTTAATGACAATAAGACAATATCCTTTTTCAATTACTTATCAAATTAGCTATGCTTTAACTAATTCTCATCATAGTATTGAATTTAAAAATACATATTGAATTTATTTCAATCAATTACTTAATGATGTAGCTGAAGTAGGAATAAATCTAAGAACTAGTTTAAGAGAATAATCAATTATCAATTATCCTATAAAAATACAAAATATACCAAGTTCTCATGATATTCCTCATTTATCTTTAAGAGAAAGTAGATTAATTAAACAAGAATCTAACCTTTTAAGATCATATTTAACAAGATTATAAAAACCTATTAGATTTATTGAACCTGGAATATCTAATAAGAAAACAGACAAAAATTCAGAACAATTAGTTGATCAATTAATTGATATTAAGAAACAACTTACAGAATTAAAAAGTCATCTTCAAAATATGTTATGAGTGTCATTAAGCAATTATCTGAATTATTAGACAAGTAACTTAATATTGAAAATCAATTAAAAGAAATAATACAATTATTATATCAAAATTATCAATCATAACAATTTAATGAAATCAATGAAGTTTATAAAATATTAGAATCTTTAATTAAATGCTATGAAAAATTATTTAAAATAGTATAACCAATAGAAAAATGACTAGAAAAATAGAAAAATTAATAATAAAATATTAGACCAAAAATTGGTATTAGAGCTATCTAGCTCATCAAATATAACTTTAGTAAAACCATGGAAAATATAGAACAAAATATTAAAGAACAATAAGAAGAAATTACCTAATTAGTAAATAAACTTACACTAAATAATGAAAAGAAGACTTTAAAATATGAGCCGATCAAGATGAAATAATTTACGGTTATGAAAGTGATCAACAAGAGATATATATGCATCAACCAAAATCTGAAGGTTCAAAACTAGAAGAACAACCTAAAATAAGTCAAAGTGGAGAAAAACAAAAAAGAGAATAAATCTAGTTAAAATTAGAATTATAAACATATAGAATAAGAAGAATTAAATCATTTTGGATATTACCAAAAAGACAATAAGATGCCAAAATTTCCTATAGAATATACATCAAAACATATAATATTAGGACTAGATGGAATTCTTAATTTAGACTGTGTTTAATCTCTAAGAAAATTATTGCTTGAATGGTCTAACAGATTAGCATTAGTCATTCAATTAGAAAAACCTTTCGAAGGCTTAACAAATATTAGTACTTTAAGGAATTCTATTACCGATAAAACTACTGGTACAGTATTAAATCTGTATCTCGATTTAGTATTTCTTTAAACTTATGAAGAGTAGCTTCAAAAGCATTTATTTGTTCTAAATAATTATAAGTTTCATTAAAAGTCTTAATAAGTTTTCTACTAAGTGAAAATTTTCTTTGAATATGTATTATTGCTAGATGAATATTTCTACAAGTAGTACAAATAGGCATTTTTAATATATAATAAAGAGAACATAAGTAAAACATTGTAAAAATAAGAAAAATAAATAGATTGAAATATATAAAAATGATGAAAAACTAAAAACACAATTGATTATACCGTTTGTTTTCTCTTTACGTTCTTTTTTTTTACGCCAATCTTTGGGCTTTAACTGAGAGGTTTGATGAGTTTTAGACAAAAGATGATAAACAGAGTTTTATGTTCCCATATAGAGAGTTGAGGGCTGTGTCATTACATTATATAGACAAAGGACACTTAGAAGTGTCCAAAAATAACTAAAGATAAGAAAATAGTAAAAGTAGATTTTCTATCGATAGAATATGCTTTTACTATTGAAAAATAGTAAAATAGATTTATTTGTTGTGAGAATCTGCTTTTAATTTTAGGATTGTCTACATAGGTGCCTCCAAATAAGTGACTTACATGATTGAAGTTACATCACTCTTCAATAATTACATCTATCGAGGAGTTGTCATCTTTTTCTTTTAAAGAGGAAGGACAATTGGTATATTGATTAGATGGATATTGCTAGAGGTGTTGCCAAATGGATTGCTTCCAACCTTTTGATAATATGTTGAATACTCTGAATATGGTTGAGAAATTTTCTTTGATTTGTTTGATTAATTAGAAGGAATCATTAGATATAGGTGTACAATAAGCTGATGTCATCAAAATATTTGGTCCTTTGTAATTGAGTTTAATCAATGATTTTAGGGTAATCTTTAAACATTGCTTATAAACACCTTCAATGCAATAGAGGTTAAACTGATTGATGAGATCCCAGTTGAATTCATATTTTGGTGGTTTGTCGATGGGTGGATACATACCATTATTGATTCCTACCTGTACATAAGTTATTCAAGATAGCTGTATGTCTGAGTCTTTAAAATTGTTTATTTTTTTAGAGATTAGATAGCTGCTGAAAACCTTCATAAATATTTCTCTTCCTTTTGTAAATCTTTCTTTGTAGTTTTGACTGCAAGAGTGAATCCAACTAGAAACTCAGCGAGATTGTTTAAATTGGATAAATAGATAGTATCTACTAAACCACTTTGAAAAAATAGATAGATAATAAGTGCATTTGTTTCTGGAAAGATGATAGCTTTAGGTCTATATCGTCCTCAATTTTGGGGGTAGTACTGAAAAACCTTTTTCCTCCTTCCATTCATTGAGTGCTTGAAAATAATCATAAAAATTTTAGGAGTAATTCTTTTCATTTCGTCTTTTAATGATTTTGTAGTTATAACATTGATTCTTTCCATATTAATAGGTTCTCCCAATGTTTCATTTTTGAATATAATGGTTATTTTTCTAAGGCTTGTTTATAGTGAGGTTTTAATGTAGGATTTTGAATTTGGCTAAGGCTTTTTCTGCTTGAATGGAAGCCTTATGCCTTATGCCAAAAATATGGATAGAAGCCTTATGCCATTCATCATATATTCCTACCATTGGTCCATTAAAATTAACATAGACTTTAGATTCTATAAAATCTTCTTGTTTTTGAGACATGGATGGCTTATATTTGGGTAATGGATGAATAGGTTCAGCTGAAATGTTTGAAGGAGCAGGGGATAAATGTGTTTGAGTAATTTGTTGAGGGATAATTGGTTGGATGGCAGTGATGTTTTGTTTTACAAGAAGATTAATGGTTGATCTTAACTGATTAATCTCTTTTGTTACTGACCCTATTTGTTGTTAAAGATCCAATAATTCTGCTTCTTTTTTGTTGAGTGCATCTTTGAGGCTTAGGATTGCTGCTTCCATTCTTTGGTTAAGGTATTTGCAAGAATGTTAGCTGAAGATTTTTTATAGTGTATTTGAAAATTATAATGATTTAACTCTAATTGCCATCTAATTAAGCGTCCTTAATTGTAAGTTTTTTTAATATTATAATTGGTAAATCCATATAAATACTTAGAATCTATCTGAATATGAAATTTGACAAGTAATAAATCAACTTTCCATTTTCTTAAAGTTTTAACACATGCCAATGTTTTCTTTTCATCGATAGGATAATTCTTTTCAGTGGGATTAAAAGTCCCATTGATATATTTACATAAGAGATAATTCCTTGACTTAGGTGGTTTTGCCATAAGGCAGCTAGCCTATTTATCCATACTTGCATCAATTTGTACTAGTAGTGTATCTTTATCATTGTAATTATATAATGCTAGTAAATTCTTGCAAAGATTTTTTAACATACGTAACGTTGCTGTATCTTCCTCTGTCCATATCCATTGGGTTTTTATACTGCATTTAACTTGTAATTTTTTTCTTTCTTTGGCTAAATATTTAAGAAATCCTTGATCAAATTTTGAACTTCAGTTATCTTTTTTAAAATGTCAAGAAAATGGTGTAATTTTTCAAGGATGTTAGGTTGTAATTTTAATAATCTATTATGAAATTCTATACCTAAATATTTGATATTTTGTCATGCTAATTTAATTATCTTTTTCATCCTTAAAATTAGTCCTTTGTGTTGACATTTAGTGAGAACTTATTTTATCTTTTTAAAATGATCTTCCTTATCTTTGTTTGAAAATATAATAATGTCATCAATATAGGATAAGGTAAATTCTTTTAATCGTTCTGAATTGTTATCCATAAATCTTTAATAAATACCAAGGGCTTATTTTAATCCAACAGGTAATACATTCTATTGGTAATGTTTATGTAGTGGACATATAAAGGCTGTTAATGGTTTGGTATTTTCATGTAGTCTTAATTGCCAATAACCTAATTTTACATCGAGTGTAGTAAACCAATGATTTCCCTTTAATCTACTTATAATATAGTCTTTTTTAGGTAATTTATATGCATCACCTATAGTAACTTTATTTAATTCTTTATAATTAATTATCATTCTTTTTTTCCACTCTTTTGTTTAGAATGATTATTTACATAAAAGGCTGGGCTGAATGTTTACTAGTGTAGTGCCCCGCTACCTTAGGATATATACTGGGACACCCTGCAGACATTCCAGTACATAACTTACGATAATGGCACGCTACATTCAATCACAACATTCACTTAGCATGACATCATCTATCTTTATTCTCTTATAAAACATCATTAAGAAAGTCAAAATATTTTAAAGCCAAATTTATCCATTTCATTACATGACACTATACATTATACAATGTATCTTTCAAACATCTATACATGTACCTCATCATAGCCTAAGACAAAATGTGCTATATGAAAGCGGAAATTACCCAAAATTATATCTAATCTATTTAAAACCCAACTGACCGACCTTTGATAGTGTCCCTCAGTAGCTAATTTCATCTCTCTGTCTTGAAAAGTCAACATTGCAATTTTGATGAGTTTTGCGAACTTAATGAGGTAACCATCATCAATTGTTCACTCAATTCATGCATCACGTCAATGCACGTAACATATTATTCACATATTTTCATACTCATAAAATATCACCTTTCACTTTCAGAACAATCATAATGGTCATTTCATTCATGTAAAAATACACACATCAAGTATAAATGCAATACACATGAGACTCACTTTCATTTATTTTTGTCGTTGTGACCGAGTGCCTTTTTACTAGCTCATATCCCTTAGAGGATAACGAGCTACGTCAAATTATGTCCCATATCCCTTAGTGGATACTGGGTATATTCTCAACCAAGCCTGAGGCTCTAATCACACTCTAAGCTTTAAGTTCTTTATCTTAGCAACTCCGGTCACACCTTCCTTTATCTTACATGCAATGATGTGTCGAAATATTTCACATATCATATGCTCAATCGATCACAAGCTTGCACATTGATAGTCAAATCACATTTTCCATCGGATCCCAAGGTCCGACATTTAACATCATTTTTAACATAAATTCTGCCACATTCATATACAAGTAGCACTTTAATATCACATTAATATATCAAATCCTAGACCTACATTGTCCAACATCAATATAATTAATCACATTCATCTTATCATTCAAAACATATTTTTAAGCAAACAGTTAAGTAAGAGAAACCATCTAGATTACTCACAGGTCACTTCCAAAGCTAATGTCTGGAAGTTTCGGTAATATCTAGAGGTTACATTCCAGTTGCTCCTCTATATCAGATAACATACACATATCATAAATTTGTACAATTATAAATGTTTAATAATGCACATGTATGTAAATGAAATATGCACAATGCATGTTCATGACAATTTCAGGTACTTTTTTCCATTATTCTCATCACAAAAATCAATCTAATATCAAAACTCACTTAAGAATCATTTGTACATAGGGTTTATGCCTCAAATAAACACTTTGAATCTACTTTCATAAATGAATGAATCATTTTAGATTTTTCCAAAAACTGACTTTTGGATCTACTGTCTTTGATCATTTAGACACTGAAAATGAAGAAATTTCATAATATTCTCTTCTATAAAATTGCTCTAGTTTCTAATGACACTAAAATCATTCAATTTGGTTTAGAAATCTAAAATTTATACCCTAAAAATTTTTGGAATGTTCTCATTCTGAAACTGTACACTATACTCAACTTCCATCGAGAAATTAAAAGTCTTAGAGAGTAAATTAAAATTCGATTTCTTCAAATAATTTGTATCCTATGTCTCTAGTTTACTTGAAATTGAAAAATCATCTCATTTGGATCACTACAAAATAAGAAATTTTCAAAATACTGAAGCCTGCTTAATGAATTCTTTCTAGTTATCATAATCTAGCACAGTCAACATTTTCATCTTAATTTCATCAACCTAAATAAATTTAAGTCACAAACGTGCAACTCTAGTGCACGGTCGTGCATTTCAAAACATGTGAGTCACAGCCATTCAACCATAATGCACGCCCATGCACACAAACAAAAATAGGTCATGGCCATGCAACCTCAACACATGACCGTGTACACCCAATCAGACTAGTCCCACATTTTTCATTCAATCTCTCCCAAATGATTTCTAATGGCTTAGAGTTTTGGTTGGGATGTAGATTCATGTGTTACGAGTCCAATGATTCAAGTCTCATATCATTTAGAGTCAGGATAAGGAGATATAGCCAAAATACTAAAGGATGTTCAAATTTTCTCCAGCCAAAGAAGTTGCGATCGTGCTCACGATCATGCATGAGCACGATCGTGAGTTTTCACTCACCTATCAAAATTCGTGATTGTGTTGAGTCTTCAAACATTAGAGGAAGGTTGCAATCATACAGAACCACGATAGCGATTCTCCTTCTTATGAACTCTGTAACTTCTCTTCTTCATTCTTTTCTTTTTAAACCAACTTCTCTAATACATCTCAACCCCATTTTCGACTTCCATGCAACCCAACACATTCAAAAACAAATCAACAACAAGGAATTAGCATCAAACATAAAAAAATTAGAAATTCTCCACTTATGTCTTCATTTTTCTGCATTTGTTCGTCTTTTTCTCTTTTCTCTCTCTATCTAACATTTCTAATTTGATTCTACCCTAGTTTTCTATTCATATTTTACTCTTATTATACTCAACATTTGTAAAAAAATATAAAATCCAAGTTTTCATAAAGTCATCAAAACAGGAAAAAAAATCCATTCACACATTTAACCATTTTTTTGCACTTTCTTCACTGTCATTTTCTGCATTTTCTTAAATTTCTTCCTTTAACTATCATCTAAGCAATCTTTCTCCTCTTAGAATATCATCTTACAACTATTCTTCAACTCCAAATTAACTTTTTTTTTCTCTAAAAACTCTCAAAACTCACGTATACAAGGAATACATAATTATAAACAGAGCATTTATTTGTTCTTTTCTCCAAATTTTTATGCATTTAATCATACGCGTTTTCTATGATCTTTCAACTCCAAAATAATTTCTACATTATCTTATAACATAATGATCTTCAAAGCTGAAAATTCAACAAATCCACATTTTCATACTATATTCATGGTGAACATAAAAAATGTCCATTTTTCTCTTATTCATGACAATAAATCACCATTTTTTTGTTTCATAAACCAACAACTCTAAAAGATTAACAAGATACTTACTTGATAAAACTCCAAAATCTTCAAAAACTCAAGAAGTCGTAATCTTCATTCAACTCACATATACCATTGTAGAGGTTAGCAATTTTTCAGTTTTTCTTGAGGCAAATGGAAGAAAACTAAAGTTGGGAGGAGAAATGAATAGAAAAAAGAAAAGTGTGACTTAGGTGAAGGTTTGATGAAAAACCCTATGTAAAAGGAGAAGTTTAAAGAAGCTAGCTACAAAGAAGATGAAGACAAGAACAGTAACTTGTCTTTCAAATTTAAGAAAACTTAACTTTAAAATTGGACACTTGTTCTATTCCTAAGGTCTTAGTTAGTTTCCCAACTAACTACTTCTTATTAAACTAGTTACATAACTCCCATCTTTGCATTCCAATTATCACCAAAATTTTCCAATAACATCTTCTCACAAATTCTAAAGTCATCTCTAAATTTTCAAAATTCTCCAATATCGTTTGGTTTCTTATTTCTATTTTCCATTGACCAATTTACTCTCTAAGCGGCATTTTTTCCTAGTATAATAATATTTAACATTTTTGAAAATTATTCCTAAAATTCAAAATCACTAAACATGCCTTCCAATTAAATTTTCAATACACATAAACCTCGATTCTCAATAAAAATCTCATTTCACATAAATAAAGCAATTATACCCTAAAATTGTCAATGAATGCATGTACGATTATATTTATGTGTAAAAATTCAATAATCACATGTATGTGCATAACATATAATGCATGAACATGAAATGCATTTCTAATCTCTCAGTCTCCCATATTCCCTATTCTAGCCTTGACATGGATAACAGGATGTTACAATTCTCCCCTCTTTAAAAGAAATTTCATCTTCAAAATTCTTACTTAGGATAATATTTATCTTTCTCGGTTGTAGTATAATTAGATCTGCCTCCAAATCTTCTTGATAAATCTAAATCAAGCATCTCTTATAAACCTCTTCTATAACTGTAGTACTACTTATCGATGTACTCACCTCTAGTCTATACTATAATAGCTCTTTATTACAATGTAGCCTAGATGCCAGATGTGGTGTGATAAATAAATGCGTAGATCCTGGATCTAACAATGCAAATGTTTCATGATCAAAAGTAAGCAGCGCACCTATAACGACATCCGGAGAGTCCTATGCCTCCTGCCTAGTCATAGCATAGAACTTGGCTTGATACTACAGTCAGCTGCTTCGCACCTCAGTCCTGACAGAAGGACTCATAAAGCTCGCTCTGCCTCTACCTCGGCCTCTTTGTCTAGATCCACTGCTTCTACTCTACTAGACAGTAACTTCACTCATAGATCTCCCACTCACATTAGATTGGGCTTCAGCCACAATCGAACAATCTCTGATTCTATGCTATAGAGAGCCACATCAAAAATAAGCTCCTAAAAAAGTCCAGCACTCACTACTGTGTTTCTTCCCATAATGCTCACATGGTGGCAACTAACTCTGCATTGTACCTCTTCTACTGTTGGACTATAAAAAACTGCCCCTCTGTCTGAATCTCTAACTAAAACCACCATGACTCTTACTAGAACTCTTCATTTTGGACCCTTGCCCAGTCTTTGCTTGTCCCTCTCTTAGTAGCTACTCAATTTTGATAGAAGTAGCTCTCAACTCAGTGAAATTACTCAGGTTGGAGATCGCTAGTCTGGTTCGGATCTCCATATTCAGCCTATCTTTGAATTTCCTACAATTATCTTCTTCGATAGGGATCAAAGCAATAGCATATCCCATTAACTTATTGAAACGGATCTCATACTCTGCCACTGGCATCTTACCTTGATTCAAATCTGGGAACTCTTTCATTTTCCTATCCAAGTAGATCTTGGGCATGTAATTCTCCTTAAAGACCCTCAAAAAGTCTTCCCAGTTTAGGTGGCAAGGCCTGGTGGTACTGTATAGGATAGTCTTAAACCACTAATAAGTTGGACCCTATAATAAGGACACTGTATAGTTGAACCTTTGGTCCGGCTCGCAGTTCATCTGATCAAAAACTCTTTCCGTTCTAGCCATCCCTCAGCCTCAACAGGATCTGTGCTGCCATAAAAATCCATAGCCCCTTGCTTCCGCAGCCCATCATACCTCACCTCCCTTCTCTCAGGAACTCTAGGAGCAATCTCCTCTGGTCGAGGTACCGAGGACTCCCTATTGACTCCTACCGATCCTAAGTCAGCTAGTTCCCCCACTTGATCACCTATAGCGGATGACCTATAATAAACAATAACTTCAATCATTATCCACGTTTTTGATGATATTTCATGTTTAAAATTCTTATATGTCCCTATGGATGTCAACCATGCTCTGATACCACCTAATGTAGCACCTGCTAGCCTAGGGTACATACCAGAACACCCTGCAGACATTCCAGTACATAACCTAAAATAATGGTGCACTACGTTCAATCATAACATTCACTTAGCATGGCATCATCTATCTTTATTCTCTTATAAGACATCTTCAAGAAAGTCACGATATTTTAAAATCAAATTTCACTATTTCAATATATAACACCGAACATTATACAGTGTATCCTTTAAACATCCATACATGTACATCATTATATCCTAATACAAAATTTGCTACATGAAAGAGGAAATTACACAAAATTCTATCTAATCTATCCAAAACCCAGCTGACCGACCTTTGAACCATTTCTTCTTTTCCCAAAAGTACTAGTCTACGTTGCTTATAGCATCCCTCAGTAGCTAATGTTGTCTTTCGGTCCTGAAAAGTCAACCTTGTAATTTTGATGAGTTTTGCGAACTCAATGAGGTAACCATCATTGAGGGTTCACTCAATTCATGCTCACATCAATACACATAACATATTATTCACTTATTTGCATACTCATAAAATATGACCTTTCATTTTCAAAACAATCATAATGGTCATTTCATTCATGTAAAAATACACATATCAAGTATAAATGAATGCATGTGAGACTCACTTTCTTTTATTTTTGTCGTTGTGACTAAGTGCTTTTTTACTAGTTTATATCCCTTTGTGGATACCGAGCTGCGTCAAATTATGTCCCATATCCCTTCGTCGATACCGGGTATATTCTTAACCGAGCCTGAGGCTCTAATCACACTCTGAGCATTAAGCCCTTTATCTTAGCAACTCTGGTTATAACTTCCTTTATCTTATATGCATTCATGTATCGGATTGTTTCACATATCATATGCTCAATCAGTCACATGCTTACACATTCATAGTCGAATCACATTTTCCATTGGACCCTAAAGTCTGGCATTCAACATCATTGTTAAGTAACATATATTCAGTCACATTCACATACAAGTAACACTTCAATATCACATTAATATATCAAATCTCGGACCTATATTGTCCGAAATCAACATAATCAATCACATTCATCTTATCCTTCAAAACATATTTTTAAGCAAACAGTTAATTGAGAGAAACCATCTAGGTTACCCGTAGGTCGCTCCCGAAGCTAATGCTTGGAAGTTCCGGCAATGTCTAGAGGTTGACGCTCCAATTGCTCCTCTATATCAAATAACATACACATATCACAATTTTGCACAATTATAAGTGTTTAATAATGCACATGTATGTAAACGAAATATGCACAATGCATGTTCATGATAATCTCGGGTAACTTTTTTTCATTATTCTCATCACAAAAATCAATCCAATATCAAAACTCACTTAAATATCATTTGTATGTA
>JANIJH010000001.1:4849923-4877192 GCA_024520975.1 Erythroxylum areolatum
AGTCATCAAAACCAATAAATTCTTTTTCTCATCAATTTCCTCAAGGCATAAAAACTTCTATAACACAATTCATATACGAAAACACTCATTGAATTCATTTTAATATTTCTAATTTCCACCGAAAGTTCGGGGTCCAACACATAGCTATAGGTCCACATGTCACACAGAATTTTATCCACTTGTCACTCTATAATTAGCCCAAAAATCATGATTTTTTTCACAAAATTCACTAAAAGTTCCAAAATATCCTAAATAATACCAAAATTGCCAAAAACACATTTTAATCATATTTAATAACTCAATTGTACCCGAAAATGTCAAAGAATGCATGTACAATTATATGAATGTGCAAAAATGTGCATGTCGACATGAATTTCACTTTCTAATTTCTCAATAATTCTCTAAATTCACAATTTTAGCCCTCACATGGGTAACGGGATGTTACAGACACACCCTCTTAAAATGGTGTCACTAAAAAATTGCTCTTCTTTTAGGAACGAAGTAACTGGTTCAATAGGACTAGGAGCTCTACGAGTTAGTAACATGCTCGCTTTAAGATGTTTCATCAAAAAGGGTTAATGTGAAGGCTGTAAGTTCTTATTATCCTCCTAAATCAAATAGTGGATCCAGAAAGCTTCGCCCAAAGAGTGCCTACTAGTTGATCAAAAAGTTAACATCTCCTTGAAGCCTCTAAAGCACTCTTATTCCAAACACACGTTCCTAAACCATTTTAGTTTGATGATATCTCTACATAGCCTATTTTGTGATTAACCATATGCCTTTGTTTGTTATGCATAGTAAGATTCCTTATAATGTTCCTTTTTCCATTAAACCCTTTTTCCTACTTCAAAAAATTTTATAATACTTGTTTTGTATGCGATGTTTGTCCTCAAGTTACTAAATTGGACTATAGATCTTTAAAATGTGTTTTTCTTAGCTACTCTCTCTTATAAAAGGTATATTGGCATTATTGTCTTATTTAAAACAAATATCTTGTGCCAAATGAAATCTCCTTTTTAAAATGCATTCCCTTCTTTCCTAATTCTTTGGTTTTTGAGAAGGTGGATAATGACCTATTAGTTTACAAGATCACCTTTCACATTACAAATGTCATCTCTACCCATGATACTCATATAGAATCACAACCTATTTGATTGGTCTATTTTAGAAGACAATATCATCTTAATACAAGTTCATTGCCCACATCTTCTTCTTCATCAAATCCCACCATATATGATCTATAACTTCATATTACTCGTTGTAAAGGTAAACATTAATGCTCTTATCCTACTTCCTTATTTCTTATAATCATTTTTCTTCCTCTTAATGTTCCTTTATTATTTCACTTGATTCTGTGACCTTTAGAAAATTGTTCATAAAACCTTATCTCATCTTGGTTAGCATAATGTCATGATAGAGGAGACGAATGCTTTTGATGATAATGGTACATAGGACCTAGTGAACTTACATATTGGAAAGAAGGCCATTGGATGTAAATGGCTTTTTTTATGTTAAATTCAATTCTAATGGATCGATTGTTCGACCTAAACACAACTTTTAGTTAAAGGCTATGCCTAGACCCATGTTGTGGATTATCCTGATACTTTCTCTCATGTTGCTAAATTGACCTCAATTCGCTTATTCATTTCTCTGATAGCTACTCATAATTAGACTCTACAACAATTAGGCATCAAGAATGCTTTCATACTTAGTGACCTTCAAGAGGAAGTGTATATAAAGTAACCACCTAGATTTGTTGTTTAAAAGGAGAATGAGAAAATTTACCATCTTCTAAATTCCCTATATAGTTTAAAACAAGTCACTTGGTTTGAATGGTTTAGTCAGGTGATGGAAAAATCTAGCATGAATAAGAGCAATTTTGGTGACTTAGTATTCTATAAATATTCTGCATCTAGCATCATTCTCTTTATTATGTATATAGATAATATTGTGATTGTTAGAAGTGAAACTATTGGCATTTCATCTTTAAATCCTTCCTTCACTGTGAATTTCATGCAAATGATTTAGATATTTGAAGTATTTTCTAAGGGTAGAAACGATAAGAAGTAAGAAAAGCATTCTTTTATCACAAAGAAATATGTACTTGATCTACCAACTATGATTCGAAAGATGGGAGCTAAGTCAAGTAGTGTTCTAATTATCCCTAATTTACAACTTACCAAAGACAGAAAATTGTTTAAAGATCTTAAGAAATATAAAAGGTTGGATGGAAAATTGAATTATCTCATAGTGACTTGTCATGATATTGCATATTCTATCAACATCGTAAGTCAATTTATTTCATCATTAGGCTACTCTAAAATAAATATTATGTTACCAGAAGGTAGCTCCTGGTCTAGAGATTTTATATATAAATTATAGACATACTCATATTGAGTGTTTCTCATATGCCAATTGAATAAGTTCTAAGATTGATCAAAAATCAACTACTAGTTATTGTGCCTTCGTTAGAGGAAACTTTGTCTCATTGAAAAGTAATAAACATGTCATCGTAAGCAATAATACATATTACTTTTAATCACGTGTTCCATGAACGTACTGAACATATTGACATAAATTATTGCTTGTTTGTGAAAAAATCTGGAAAAATTTGATTTCTACAGGATATGTCAAAACTAGAAAACAACTTGGGAATATTTTCACAAAGACTCTAACTGGAGTTCAAGAGAATTATATTTGTAATGACTTGAAAATAATTAATATCTATGCTCCAACTTTAAGGAGAGTATTATAAATTAGATAAAGTCAAATAATTTTTATATATTATTATATTAGTTACGATTGATATTATGCTTGATTATAAGAGATTATTATGTAATTAGTTAGTCTCAAACCATTATAAATATGTACCAATACTCTCTAATAAATGCAATACAAAACTAC
The DNA here is from genome assembly GCA_024520975.1 of Erythroxylum areolatum. NCBI lineage: Eukaryota > Viridiplantae > Streptophyta > Magnoliopsida > Malpighiales > Erythroxylaceae > Erythroxylum > Erythroxylum areolatum. Next base: position 4,852,828 of record JANIJH010000001.1, read on the forward strand.
TTTCTTCGTAACAATATATTTTAAATAAATAATTAGTTGAAAATTAATAATTCAAAATTAATAAATTTAATTTAAATAATATTCATGAATTTTATAGCAGTAAGTGATTGACTCCATCTAATAATTTAAGCCCATAGTCGGAGAGGTAAGAGGCCATTAATTCGTTTTGGAAGTATCTTTCCTGGAAACTACAAAATATACTGTTCGTTATGTTGACTCAACTGAAAAAAGAAAAAAAAAATGACCTTGACATTATATATGCCATACCCATAGGATCGCAATTCCTGGTGGGTTCGTATTATAACAAAAATGAAATCTTTCAGACTTCTGATTTGCGGCGAGCAATCAGAAAAGGCATTACTGTCAATGGTATCTTTTTTCCTCTCTCTCTCTCTTTTTTTTTTTTTTCTAGTTTGTTTGTCAAAAGAACATGCCACCATTGTGCTGCTTCCTAAATTTATTGTAAACCTGTAGAAAATTGTATCGCAGAAACAAACGTGCATCTCTTTATGAGATATGGGCGCACTCGAAATCTGTTTTAGTCAAGCTTGTACTACGCTCTTTGGCTTTTGGTGTCTTCTTTAAAACTAGGGCTTTACTTTTCTCTTGGTTTTAAAATAGACTGGGGAAGCCGAAGTCATTCTTTAATGCGGGTGCTTTGCATGTCCCAGAAATCAAATTTGTGGACTCTTGATTATCACTTCTACTTTTCTCCTTATGTACTGCTTGTCCTTTTCTGCGAAGCCTTTTGATTATTTGGCTTGACAAAGATTTCGAGGCTAATAAACTACCGTGAACAGACATTTGAAGTTTCCGATTCAGTGTCATGGACGCTGCGTAGTAGCTGACAAGTGACTTCTGTCCTATTCTAACTGCTGAGCTGAGGAATGCATTTCTAGGCATCTTCCACTCTTGTTTCTCACCTCCCATGATTACACATTATAAACCCAAACCTTTTTCTTTCCCTCGCCTACCAAAACAAATTCACAGTGACGTGGAGAAAAAAGTTTTCTTTGAGCCAAAACTCACGTTTCCATTTATTTAGATAAGAAGAATAAGTACGTCTCTTGACGTTTACTGTGTAGTTGAATCGTGTCTTCACTTGTTTTAGGTCTCAAAAAACTTGAGGACCCGCTGAACTCTGATCGGTTTTTAATTTAACAGTAATGTGTACATGGAGTTTTTCAGGATTACAAGGGCCTTGTGAACAGGCACAGATGAAATTCGGCTGTCATTTTGCCCACTAGAAAAGGTGCAAGTGTAGTTTATATTTTAAAAATTGAAAGTTAAATCGATCAGGCAAGAAATTTAAGATTTAAAAAATTTAATTAATATTAGATTCTTAAGTAAAGATTGAATAAAATTAAAAAAGTTAAAATATAATTAAAAGATATTATCTTTATTTATCAAAAATTTTAGGCTTATTTTTAAAAAATTATTAAATAAAAATTAATTAATTAATTTTAACTTATAAAAATTTATTAATTTATAAAAATCAGTCCATTAATTAATAAATTCATAAATTTTTAATAAAAAAGTTGTTAAAAAATTAAAAATTATTTTAAATTTTTAATTAGTTTAAAATTTTAATATTAAATTAATAGAATGGTTAAACCTTTTATCACTGAGTGTTGCTACATTTTTTTGTTTTTCAATGTTGCTAAGTTAATTTGGATATGCCAAATAAACGTATTCATAATAACCAATGTCTTTTCTCAGAGATTCAGATCATTTCTTTTAGATTAGATAGTTGCTCGTAAAATAATGCAAGCAGGTAATTTTTTGCGCTTTTTTCACTGTTACTAATGACATGATGTCTTCTTTTTCATCATGAATTGTCAACCTTGGCAGTCCGTGGTTTCTTGCCAATACTTGAAATTCTTACAGGATTTACCCGGAAGTAAGATTACATGGGAACTACGATTTGAGGATGAATGATGGTAGGGGCCACTCGTTGAACTTGTAACAACTCTATGAGTAAAATGAATTGAAATAAGCTGAAATCAATCAATCAATCAATCCATCGATGAACCAACCCACCAACCCACCAAGCTTGTTAGCCACCGTGAACCTAATCTTCCCTCTAAATGCCCTAATTTGATTCCACATGTTAGAATAGGGAAATGCGCTGTCTATTTGAGAGAGAGAAAACAAAAAGCTTGAGATATAGAACCATTGGTGTAAATAAAGTCACCGATGAGAAGATCTTGGTAGAGACAATGGAATAAAGGCACAATCTACTAGTTTCTAACATGTCCCCAAAGCCAACAGAAAGTTGGGTCCAACTGGACAACTGTCCAACACAAATTCCTTTCCTATGTATTAATTTATGACTTGATTCACCTGAAAACATATGCTTTTGGGTATATAATATGACCTTTGCCTACTGTAAGAAGATATGCTCAGATCTTCTATTGACCCTTATTAGTATATATGCTTACATCATTGCCCACTGCTTTTATAGTTTTATTCCTTTGTTTAGCAACTACACTGCTTAATATTCTAATGCCATTACCAAAACATGGTCAGGATAGACAGATTTTATACTTTTCCTTATTTAATTTTGTGGGTGGATGGATAATAACGAGAAGCTTCATCTAAGTGCAGAATAATCACATTTCTACAGTACCCAACACTGTAAACATGATTTGTAGACCCTGTGGTGGATGGGAATGGGCACCCACAGTTTGTATTAAATACATAACTTTTTGTCCTATATAAATATAAACTTTGCGAATCCACTGACTAATTAGTTGGTTTAGTAAAATAATCTGAGATATGAATTTAAAGTACAGTGAAAGATATGTTGAAGAGAGCTAGCTCCTTCCTAACAGGTGAATACGTCCCTATCTTTCTTTGACTATTGTTGCCACACACTTAATATATATTTGTTGATCCTTTCTTTAAGTATGCAATATCTGTTCTAAACATGTGATTAAGTGTTTATGGTTGGATTTTTTAAGCACTTAATGTTGCTTGCAAATCCTCATCAATCAATAAATAATGCACACCGAATCCTGATCGATGGAGAAAGTTTGTAAGTGCATCTACTACAAAGTGTATTTGCATGAGATGGCTTCTCTATTCTGACTTTCCTTTTCTTTTTTTAATTCTTTTTTATTGACATTCGGGTACCGGTTGTGCTGTTCCCATCATTATAAAACTAATCCTACTATAGATGCAATTCATAGCTGGAAACGGTAGAGCTTAATATAAAGGGAAGAAGCCAGATTACTGAACGGAACAGTACTGGTGCTACTGGCCCAATCTTTTCTCACTTGAGGATACAGACGGAAAAGGAAGCCTCCAACATGCATTCTTCCACATTAGAAGCAGAAAATTGCCAGTCCGCTGACTCCAGTGTACAGAAGCGGCTCAAATTATTCGGTTTCGTTCTCAATCCCCACAATGAGAGCTGCCAGAAAGTGCTTGTTGAAGGAGATGAAAGTGTGAATTCGTCTCTGACGATTTCATCTGATCATAAGGAGAAACCTGTTTTAAAGGAGAAGAAAAGTTGTTCAGGTGATCAAGCTGACGACAAGAAGTTTGAGTGCCAGTACTGTTTCAAGGAGTTTGCAAATTCACAGGCCTTGGGAGGTCATCAAAATGCTCACAAGAAAGAGAGACTGAAGAAAAAAAGATTGCAGCTTCAAGCCCGGAAAGCCAGCATAAGCTATTATCTGCAACCTTTCCAAAACAACGTCAGTCACAACTACAAAACCTCAACACCGTGGCTTTATGATCCTTCCTGCTGTAACAATCCCGAGTTCAGTGTTTACGAGGAATCCCATATTAGTTTCAGTCCCTACGATCAAGAATATTACCATCTTAATGCCTCTCAGGAACCGACATGGTACGCTGTCCCAGTTCAAGTCCCTTTACAACAAGATACTTGTTTGTTCAACCTAACACCAACGGAAAGATCCGCCGAAAACAGGCCTGTTATCATGAAGTCTTCAGCTTTCTCTGCTTCCAAGCAAACCAGTAAGTCTTTGGATCTACAGTTAGGCCTTAATTAGTTTACAAAACTCGTCAAGAACTGGGATGCAAATCTTTCCGTTGAAGGTAAATAACTCCATGCCTTCTCCAGGAATGTGGATTCTTTAAACTCTTGGCAAATTGGAAAACTTTAATACAGGAAATTTTATGATCCCTGAATTAGGAATCATATAGCAGGCGTTAAGAACGTTGATCTGAGAATATCTTTTGTAGGATTCAATTTCTCTCAGCTGTTAGCAGCTTGTCAAAGGAGTTCTAGCCTAATCTTGTCTCCTGACTCACACAATTTGCCCACATCAATGTCAGATGAACACATGTATATTGAACTCGCTGTCGTGGCAAGTATTTCATTTGCAATGGTCATTTAGGTTTGGAACGTCGTTAAGCAAATTGTGGTTGGTTCCCAGAACTGATTCCTTAAAAGTTTTTGACAAGGAACCAAGATTCTCATGCATTTTGCTCTTAGTTATTATTCATCTGCGCGCGTCGGGATCAAAATTCTGAATCTTCCTTTAAACTAACGAGTTAGATGACCGGGAAAAACATACAAATTATGCCCTAGATGACCGGGAAAAACATACAAATTTTGCCCACACATACATGATCTTTTCACTTTTTAAAACATCTTTTATGTGTTGGGTATCGTTGGAGGTTGGCAGGATTCAATCATAGCGACGTACCATATTACCTGCTATATTTTTTTTTTATTTATCTGCTAGATTACGATCCGTGACAAGACCATGTCATTGCATCGTTCATTTCTTGTATATGAAAGTTCATATCCGTTGGGGACGATGCTTTAATGGATCCATTTACATACTCAATTTTGTTCTTCGCGCATGGAACCACTCCTCCGTGTCCCATAATTATATCCATCCTTCGACCAGAACAATCCCTGGACCATCCTCAATGATGGAAAACAAGGGGGTCTGAGTCATCATTTTTTTATGTTTATGTGATTTCTGGGCAACAGTTTCTCAAGCCGCCAATAACGGTGCCCTGATACCATGAGAAAAAGATGAGTTGCTCGGATAATTTTATTTAGTCAATTACACAGCTCCATACAGACTAATAAAAAGCTATTCTAGGCATATGTGCAGCTATTAACAGAAAGAAAGAACTATAAAGATAACTCTGTAAACGGAAAATTTTTATCATCTTTTGAGTAGTAACACTGAAGATATTCCAAGTTGTCCCATCTACTACGTGAAAACAGTAGGATATAATGGCCCAAAGAAGTGACGGCTTCAGATCAAATGGACTTTTCTTTTTGTTTTGATTAACCCTAGGGTTGGGAATACAGTTAGGCCCTTGTTTTCCACTTGTGAGTTTACCTACTTTTCAACTAAATATTAAATGACGAGTGTTTTATATGTCAAAGATGCACAAAATTCATTAATAATACCCATTAAACTATATATAATTTGACAAAAAAAAAGACTATGTTCCCTGTAATATTTTTATTGATACAAGAGTTAGTGGAAGTTTAATCATAATTTAATATATAATTTGATAAGTTTCAAGCTAGACATATCTTAGAAAATCAACATAAGAGGTATTGCTATTTTGTATAGCGTTTATTTGCTATAATTGAAAGAGAGACGTAATTATCTCATTTAAAGAATTTAAATCTATGTCAAGTATTTCATATTTAAATTTTTCTAGAAAACAAGAAGTAGTGATGTAACTATATTCATAATAGTTTCAAACTTTCTAAATTAAAGGGTCTATTACACTTCCATACCTCACTACAACAAAGTAAGAAAAAGGCTACGTTTTTCCTGCTACAATTTTAAAATCATAGCTAAAGATCAATATTTAGTGATGATTTTTAAAATTGTCGCCAAAAGGTTTACTTTTAATGACGTTTTAGAAAATAGTCGCTAAAACGTTCACTTTTCGTGACGATTTTTAAAATCATCACCAAATATCAACATTTAGCTACTATTTTAGAAAAAAAGTCATTAAATATTTTGGCTACGATTTTAAAAATCGTTGCTAAAAGTCAAGCAAAGAAATGAATTTAGCAACAAATCTGAAGAAACGTCACCAAATATTTGACCTTTGGAAACAATTTCTAGAATAGTCACCAAACACCACTTCAAAGTAGGCAATTGGCTACGTTTTATGGGCTACGTTTTATAATTCGTAGCTAAAAGTAAGCCTTAAAATTGTCGCTAAGAGTAGCCCTTTTGCGACTATTTCAAATTTCGTCACCAAAAAGTAAGCTTTTGGTTGTAGAAATACCTCCCTCAATAATTGTGTCATTATCCTCCACAGAAAAATGTAATTTCTACCCTCTCTTTTCCTAATCTCCTTCAACTGGTCCCACTATTTAATCTATAATTTTTTAACTTAAATTTTCTCTCCTTAGGAATCTTAATATAATTAAAGAAGTATTCTACTTCTTCTAATTAATCTAAAATTGCCCTTATATCTAAATCTCTACTAAAGGATGTGATATTCAACTTTAGTTTAGACTCTTATTCTCCTTTACCACCTCTTTGAAAAATAACTTCTTCTTTATTGCTAAAACAATTGTTATGATCTCATAATGTAGAATTTTGAATTTGAGGACATCTTATAGAGCCATCTTCCCTATCAATTTGATCCATAATTCTCTTATTATTATCTCCTCACAACAACACTTGCAATTGATCCTTTTTCTCTACTTGTTGTCATTCCATATAATTTGACTCTCTTTGTTCTTCAATTGCTCTCCAAACTTAAAGTAACCCACAAACTTCATTTATGGTATTATTGGCCATTGTTAGGTGAACCAAGATTTAGGTTTCAAAAGCTCTTATACAACTTGATGCATAAAACCTTAAAAGATATCAAATTAATAATAAAACAATGAAAACAAGTTCTGCCATCATTCGACTATTTATAATGAAAAATAACACCTTAAAATAAAGTTTGCTCAAAATAAAACTCTAAAATATGTTTTTGTTCTAAATGAAACTCTAAAAAATTAAATTTATTTAAAATATAACTTTAAAATATGATGTTTATTTGAAACAGAATTGTGATAGCTTTGGATAGGAATTCTTGGTCATTTTACACATAGATTTGTGCATTTTAATGCCTAATCATCCAACATCCTATTACAACATCCATCAATTCCACTAAATCTCCATCATAGATTTATTATTAATCTAGAACGAATTGATCATGAGATTATATTTGGTGTTTATTTGTTAGGGTTTGATTAATGTATATTATTCCCTTGTTTTAGTAAATTTTGTTATTTTCATGTTTTAGGGAATGATGACAAAAAGAGAAATCACACCAGACCAAAGGTGAGAAAAGAGGTGCCAATAAAGAGATAGAGAAGTAAGGGTAGTTCACAACAACAACTCCGAGGAAACACTATAGTTGATCATTAGTCGTGAGTGGTTGTATAAGTTAATGATGTCCAAGGTGACATAGCTAATATCTCATACGGTCAGATATACACACATATTGATCAATAATATGATCAATCAGAAAGGAGACAACATTGGATTGGTGCGGAAGGCGGATATGTTTTTATCTCTACAATATGGTAAAGAAAGTCACTATCCTTCATATTAGCTTTAGCCGAGTTCTTTAAGCATCAGGCCTATGACATTAGAGTGGGAGTCATATATGTGGGGCGATACATGATTAGGCTGGTCTAAGGCATGAGGCTAACGAAATGTTTACATGGAATAACACTGATTCAATAGATGGTGCTCATCACTCTCGAGACCTTGGAGCGATGTGGATAGTTTAGAGGAGGCTAGGTTAGTAGGGACATGTTTAGATTCTAGTGGGAGCTGAGGATCCAATAGTTGCAAATAGAGCATAAGGGGAACACCTTGATATACGATAGTAGTAGACCAGACGATCCCCTACAATAGTCTATAATAGCACCCAAGTGTTAGGACGACTCCTCAAATAGTGCAAGCACTCCTAGAGGTCATCTACACCTCCAAATCAGGACTAGTTAAATATAGCCCAGTTAGAGAAATACATGCACACTGACTATAAGAGTGCAGAGTACCATCTGAGAGGGAGAGTAGAATTTGGTGAAACACTTGGTATGGTTAGAGAAATATGATCGATAGATGGAGGAGGTGTTGGTACATATTGTTGGAGACTCAAAAGTTACAGTACTAGCTCCACCAATGGGAGCTCCTACATTGTTATTATCTCCTCAGTAACTAGACGCTCTAGCTACCACAAAGGTAGCACCCCATGAAACTCGAGACCCACATACTCCCATCACACCTGTAGATCTCCAAACACAGGTAAATCATGAGCAAAATGTTTAATAACCGTATTTTTGTTTATTTTTATTTTTATGTATTTTTCTATTTTATTTTGTCCTGATAGTTAGCAAAGGATTGCCACTACTAAACTACTATTACGTTGTTCATTCTTTTATTTGTCCATTGTTAATATACTAAACCATTATTTCTTTTCATAGATATAATTAAATTGTGTTTATTATATTTACCTTATATTGTATAATATTTTATTTTATTTTTAAAAGGATGATAATGAATGTAAATCACATCAGAAATACAAACTTCTAGATAATAAATTGGCGAAGTACTTGTTTACATTACCTTTTCTCTATATAGGGATTATCTAGTCTTTTATGTGACTTGCTATATACATTGGGGACAATACACATCTTTAAATGCGGGGAAGGGGTATAGAGATTTTAGATTATGGGATTTGATTTTGACTCAAGAATATTTTAATTTTAATTTATTGATTTCTTTATAAGGATCTATAATTTGTTTATATCTTGAAGCATTTTGAGTTGAAAATTATGGAATTAAGTTAGAATATGAAAGGAAGAAAGCATGATTAGATGGATTTTTACTTATACATCATGAATGTATTTTTCAATTAACGGTTAGGATGAAAGTGGATAGAATTTTTCACATTTGTATTATGAGGTTCAAGCCATATAAGCATCTATTATCATTATATTATGCTCTATTTTATTTTATTGTATAAATATCATGCATAATTGGTTGATTTTAGATCTTGCTTTTATTATAAATGTTGAGACCAATGTTTTTAAGTTAGAGGCCTTTAAATGAAAAAAGCATCTAGATTAAACATTTTATTGAGCCCTTTCATTTTATTTTATTTTACCTTATTTTATCCCTTACGTGTAACCAATTTCGAGCTTTATCCTTTTCTTTAGATTATGTTAACTGTGTTATAAGCTGATAATCATTTTTTATTAACCTTATATTTATTTTTGCACCCTAAAGGAATGTACTTACTTAATTGTATAAGTAATTGATTTGATTAAGAAGTTTCAAGAATGAGGAAAGGTGTCAGCTTGTATATTTGAAGTAATGTCTTCTTATGTGTTACTTATCCATATTTTGTATATTCTACTTATAAGTTCAAAAAATAATGAATGAAAAAAATTGTTTGAAAGTGTCAAAATTATAAGTAGGAGAAATATAAGATATATGATGTGTTTTGCACCTTACTTACATTCTACATGGAGATTTAAGTTTAGTTAAATCAAACTTTTGTATGATCTTGTTTATGTAATTTCCTTTATGTTGAGTAACCCAAAATTTATCTTTCACCATACCTTACCTAAATGTCATTACACCTTAGTTGAAAGATGTTTTGATTTTTGCCTTTAATTTATTTTATAGTGGTGGAGATATGATATGTTAGCAAGCTTATGGTTAAGAATCAATTCGATATATTGATTTGACAGTTTCACTGATGATCACCCTAAAGACTAGTGAATTAAATGAACCTTTTGTGTAAGGTTATTAAATTCTGTGGCACTTCATTTCAGAAGGGTTATCAAAATATCATTTATAGATTTGCCTTGTGAAAATTTTATTATATGATTATTTTATTCTAATTGTATTTTGATTTAATTTTTAAAGCATGACATTTGAAGTGTGAATAGATAGGTTGAGATGAAGAAGAGGGGGATATTGAGAAGAGTTGATGAATTGGAATTATCATTGCCTTGAGGATAAGCAGATGCTTAAGTGTAGAGAAGACGATAAGTAGTATTATAGCCATATTTTTAGTTCTCGTATCTATGCATTTTGCTTGTTTATTAGATTATTTTTATTATTTTGTACTAAGTTGTACATATTTTGTTTTTGGGTCTAATGTAGAGAGCAAGTTGGAGTTGTTTTCATTAAGTTATGGAGTAAATAACAATGTACACGACTGTGTTGGACATTTTAGAGACTTATTGAGTGTTTTATGTGGAACACACACATGTTGGCTAGTAACACTACTGTATTGAATAGTGAGAAGGCTGTGTTGACAGTCAATGCCTAAGTTTGTGTATGTATTAGCTTTGTATAGCATTATATATTAATTTGAAGAATACAGTCACCAATATCCAATGTTGGTGACCTTGTATCTCGTTGGATTTGAATTTTGAATTTAAATAAACAAGATAAAGAAAGAGAGGAGGCGAGAAAAACATCAGAAGAAACCTTAGGATGGAAAAAAGGAAAAGAAAAAAAAAGAGGAAACCTCTTTAGAGCAAATTTTCATCAATATAAAGTGAAGTTTTTGAAGATTTTAGGGATTTTAATCACATTATCCTTGATTGTTGGTTTTTCCTTTAGTTTTGATGTTTTGTTCAATATTATGATGACCTAAACCCTTTCTAGTACTTGGATTAGATGAACCCTATAATGGATCTTATAGTGACTTTGCTTTAATTTAATTTATTCTTTGATTTCATTTGATTAAATTATGTGTTCTTATTTGTTCTTGATCTAATATGGTTGGTATGTTGATTCATGTATGATTTCATGCAATTGAGATTGAAAAATTCAATGTATGAATAGATTTAGCATAATTGAAAGGAATTGAACATAAATCTAGAGATAGATCGATATAAATCTTTCACGTGGTACATATATTTTTTAGTTAGACTTAAATTAATTTAAACTAATTTTCTTAATTCTAATTATATAAAGTAATTCTTAACTAAAAACTAATAAACCTAATTTAACCCTAGTTTAACTAATTTTAACTAATAAAACCCTAATTGTTAGTAAATTTTCAATATGATTTTTAACCCTCTTGCATTTTGAAACCCAAATATCCTAATTTCTAAAAAAAATTTATTTAAACCACAATCAAATGACCTTTAGAAATAGTTAGTGAAATATTTGACTTCCTTTCCTGTATAAAACAAAAAAAAAAGCAAAAAAATGATGTGAGTAAAGACGAAGCAGCAAAGATGAGAGGATAGAAATGAGATGAGCATAAAAGAGTTATAAATAGAGAATAACAACCAAACGACATAGAAAGGAAAGCATAAGAAAATAGAGATAATACAATAGAGGGATAATATAAAAAAACAAAATTAAATGCTTATTTGGATTGATTTGGTCAACGAAACTAGGAAAACATAGTAGTGATGACTTCTCAAGATTTTATTAGCTATTCTTAGATACCTATTAACACACAAGATCATTTTGTAATCCCCTATTTTCTTTTGGTGATTAGATTGTATTTAGAGGTATTGTGAGCCTTATCATGATTCCTCAGCTGTAAGTAAACCAATATGGATGAAGATGAAGATACATTCTTTCCCCACTAGTTTGGAAGTGAAATATGCAAATCCTGAATATATTGAGATCAAAATCTTAGAAAAGGTAAGAAATAATGCAAAAAAGTCAAGGTGAGGTGGAAGGAGCATTAAGGATAAGTGTCTTGATGAGCTTAAAACTATTGCCACACATTCTAATAGCTACTCGGGTGGGATAATGAACAAGGACAAGTCAAGTGGAGTTAAAAGTTTCTCCCAATAATTTCATACTTCAATAGGCCTAATAGTTGATCGGCTCCAAGATATTAAAAGAACTAATGCTCAGGTTTAAAAAGAACTTCATGAAGTGTCTTGATAAGATTGCTTAACTAATTTTGGTTTAATTAAAATATATGAGCCATATTGTAACACATATATGTCATATGGTATGGTGAGATCAGCATAATTAATAAAAAGTAATAAATTTATTTAGTATAACACAAAATGGATAGAAACATAATTATGTTAATATTTTTGTTTATTTAAAGTTTAAAGTGAATGTTTTGCAAACATTAAAGAACATTTTAAACACTCTAAAATTATGGTTGACTTATATTTTAGTGAAAATATTAGGATTAAAAATGCATTTTTTGTCTATAAAAAATAAAAAAGTGTAATTTTTACATATCTTTTTCTAAAGATTTATCAACTTAAGATTTCACTAACATGTTCTGGCAAAAAAAATATTTTTTAACTATATTGTTTGCACTAAAATATAGATTAAGCCTTAACAATTTATAAGCTGAAAAAGAATATAGTCATTCAAATTTAACCTTAAATTGATTGAAAACTGATAACGAGTTTATATCTCTATTTTTTTTTTTTTGATGCAGAGTTTATACCTCTATTAGTTGAATGTAACATAAATACTGACATGATACTTATTTTTTATTTTTATCTTTCATATGAGTCTCACTGTGCTATGTGGCTTCCACTTGGCACTTTGAGATTTGTTCATTTTAATTAAAACTAAATTATTATTAATCTAATTGTTCCGAATTTTAGATTGATCCTACTTTAATTAATCTTAATTAAAACCACGAATAAACCTTAATTATTAATAACAAAATATAATTTAATATTAACCTTAAATGGTTACAAATAAACCTAAATTAACTTTTTCTTCCTTTGCTCTTTTCTCTTTATTACTACTCAAGCCACTATCACTGCCACTCACCAACGTTAATACCTTCTCCTTCAACCATTTTTCCACTCAACATTGTTTTCCCTTTGATGACCTAACCACCATTATAATCTCGCTAACCACAATCTTAACCTCCTCGACACCCACCACCCCTCAAAAGGGATCCACAATCAAATCCACCAAAGCTGCTTCTTTTTTGTTTTCAAGAGTGTTCCTTTTTTGTATTCTTTAAGTTACATGATCTTTTTATTCATATGATTATCCCATCTAAATCTAAATTTAATAATTTTACACTCTCTAAAGAGTTATTTGACATTATTTCCTTATTATACGGAGAAACCCACTTCATATTCCACCTGATCTTTGTCTTTTCCTTCTTTCAAGGCATTAACAACCTCTTCAACCACCGCTTTGCAAGTGTCTAGAAACTCTTATTACAAGGGCATTTCAAAGTATTGTTGTTAAATCTGTGGAAGAGAAACTTAATGACTGCAAAATCCACCACTCATTAGAAAGTTTAGAATTGTAATAAATCAAAATTAGGGTATATGTGATATTAGAACACAATTTAGAAAATACAAGAAAACACAGTTGCACACATGAACTTCATCTCGCCCCTAATGTGCTTAATGCTTAAATTTTAAGAAGCATAAACACTAATTTTAGCAATTGCAACATTGATGGATGTACTAGTAAAAATATATCATATTTCTTTCTAGAATTAGGTCACTGATATATGGCTTGATGAGAAGACCAAAATAAATAAGGAAAATATGCAAAGTTTGATGATGCCATTAGCTTTGTTCTATTCTTCAACCACCATATCATCTTCTAGATATCTAAGAACTTACAGGTACATCATTTGCAGGTACATCATTTGATATAACATGTAAAGCAGGATAATCAAAATCCATCAAGTACATACCTTTTGATGTGTATGCTTCTATATCACAAAATCGTATAATGTTCATCAAGAAGCTAATAGTACCACTTGAACGTTACCTAAAACCCGACTTTAGAGGAACAATATGTTACTCAGCCTACTCTTTTCCATTAAGTTACATACAACAACAACTTAAAACGGATGAACCTAAGATACTCCTTGGACTATTAGTTAAGGAGAAATTGAAAAAGTGAGAGTGATGTTGTTGCAACAACTCCTAACCTCTTTTCAACTTCTACCTTATATCCTTTACTTCCCTCAAATTTCATTTAAAACTACCTAGAACAATATAATTTTCTATAAAGAAATGGTATTCCCTGTAGAACAAGGAAGTCATAACAAAGAAGTCTCTGAAGGGTGCAAAATCATTTAATTTGGAATTTGTTTAGATAATTATGTGAATAAGGAGATTATGAACTTGAAAGAATCCGAAAAAGAAATGCTCTTGAAAATAAAAAAGAAGCAACTTTTGGCAATGGATCCATTTTGAAGGGTGATAAGTGTGGAAGAGGTTTGGATTGTGGTTGGATCCTCAAAGAAATAACAAATTGAGTGAAAAAAATGGTTGGTGGAAAAGGCGTCGACGACGGTGAGTGGCGGTGATAATGGATGGAACAATAATACAGAAAAAAGAGGAAAAGAAGAACAAGTTAATTTAGGTTTAAAAGAAGTTATTTAAGATTATTCTTATATTAGAGTTTATTCATATTAAGGTTTATTATAATTTACCAAAGTTAATTAGGCTTAACTTAAAATTAATAATAATTGATATTTAATTAAAATGAGTGAGTCCCACAACATTATGTGATTTACACGTCATATTATGGAATTTATATTAGTAATAAAAAATAAAAAATAAATGTCTGATAAAACAATAATAGAGTCTCGCTGAAATACTAAGTCTAAAGAGGTTCAATAAATATCATTTTAATATTATTAATGTGGCATTTAAATCCTATTAACGATTTCGTCATTGTGAAATTAAATTTAAACAATTATGAAATATTAAAATTCTTTTAAAATGTTCTCAAATATTGGAATTCAATATTATTCTAGTCCAAAATTAGGATTAAAAATGCATTTTAATAATTTATTAATTTTATTAAATATTAAGATTTAAATTAAATTCTTGTTTCTAAGAAAAATGTAAGAGATGCACGTGTTTGTATGAAATAAGCAAATGAGAACAGTGGTCCTTAACAGTCCTTTAAAAAACGGTGGGAGAATTTATTAGTTGTGGGATGAAGGCTCCAGTTCGGCTACTGGCTGCTGGCAAGTACCTTTTAAACACACTTCCCACATCCTATTAGTTGCATATTGCAGTCGCCATCTGGTAATAATTGAGGGTATATTCTAAAGCAAACACATGATGCGAGTGGTGTTGCATTGTTGTCATTTGCTGGGGGAGAGAACATTTAAGTTTGTAGTTTGAGGTTAGGTTGGATCTTGGGTGACCCCAACTCATTATATACTCTCATTCCTCTTCTTACAAGCATTGAACAAAACATGTTAATTGACTATCTAACTTTGGAAATGAGATAATTAAGGAAATAAATCTTCTTAATTAAAACCTATGCACATACACATTAAAAGCTGTGCTTTACCATATTCGGTTGTGTTTCTTCCGGTTAGCCACCTTAACTGCTATTTTAAGCTTATTTCCATTATTGCAACTGTTAACTTCTGATCATCCTAGGCCATTCAAACAAGGTTTCCAACAATGTACGCTTCAATTATTTATAACTTGCGTAGACAAGGACATCAATTGATGGTAATTTCAATGACAATACCAACAAATGATTTGTTGCTTTTTCCACCGAAAAATATAAACATTCTTGATTTTGTCAAAACAAGAACCATCAAATATAATATTATATTATATGCCAAAAATATAAAACAACACATTTTTAGGTCAATTCTTAGTTCTCAATAACCATTTTTTGGCAGAATTTTCCATTCATTCATTCTTTCTATATCCCATACTACAATTACAATATTGATATCTAAATTAACATTTATTAATGCATGCAAATCGAAGCATCATGATTGTAATCAACAATTTAACAAGAAATGAAAAGGGCTTTATATCCACAAAAAGTCAAAATGCCTATCCAATGATAATGCCAATGATCAAATAATCAATTGGGCGGCAAAAGTATTCAAAAATTGCTTAGCTTTTCGGCCTTGATTGCGCTATTCTCTTCACAGTTCAAAACTCCTCCCATTTTACAGCAATAACAACTTTATTGTATAAGGTTATTCTTTTTAACTAAAGCTTCTTTTTTTACGAGGGTAGAAAGAGAGCTATATTAATTTTACGCAATTAAAGTTTAATAAAATTAAAAGTATAATATAGGCAGTGATTAAATTGTTAGTTAAAACACAAATAATTCATTTTAACTAATTTGAAAAGCTAGCATAGTTAAAAGTAAATAGTCTTAACATAAGGAGTATGGTTGAGTGGCAAGAGACTCATCTACCCTCAACCAAAAGTTAGGGGTTCAATCCTTGACTTTAGGTACGGAGTAGTCTTAAATTCTTGAGTTAACTGTCCCATCTTGTGAGGTGCCTTTCTATTAATGAGGGGATTAGTCACTGAATCTGTCGGTAGATACCTGATCATAGAAAAAAAAAACAGAAAGTAAATAGTCTTACCTACCAGCGGCGGTCATCACCTCACAATTGAAACATGTCAGCACTTGGGCCCCGTGCATTGTACGCACCACGGCGCACGTTATATGAGAAGGATGTTGAGAGATAAGTGATGTGATTGGAAGAACAAGGAGAAAATAAGTCCACTTAATTTCCCCTCCATTTTCTTGTTCATTTGTCTCTCTCTACTCTGTCTCGCTCAGGAGTGGCCATGGAATCTCTCTCTCACTTGTTCTCTTTGTAATGCCTGCGGCGTTTGCTTTTAACTACCTCTATGTAACAAAAACTTTCGTGGAGAGTGTTGGAGTTTTGAGAGAGACATCGCTGGGTGTAGATTATTAGCTTGTTAAGGATTTTTTGAAATTATAGGGTTTGTATACAACTGGGATTGGGGTTTGATTTCGAAATGCGGGCTCATCGATCGAAGTCGGAGAGGGACGATGCCGGAAAACGGCTCCGGCGAGACCCTTATGAAGTCCTCGGCGTCACTCGTAACTCTACGGACCAGGAAATCAAAAGTGCCTACCGGAAGTTAGCTCTTAGGTTATCTTTCTCACTATACTTGTCTTATTTTGTTTTATTAGCTGCTGTAGTGCACAGTTGGCTCCTTCGACTTATTGTAGTTGAATGTGTCATCTGAAGTTTGAGTCTTTTGACGAAAGATGGCATCTTGAAGTAAATGAATTGTATTTATGTATCGGTGTAGTTGATTTATACGCATGCTTTGGTATTCAAAAGTGCTTATTTTCTTAGAACGTAATTTTTACAGTTTGCTTGACTGAAACTTTATTGTGTTTTGGAAACTTGGATTTTTTTTTTTTTGGTGGATTCTCTTATGTGAAACGGATGATTTTAGTAGAAGCCATATGCGGCTGTGACTATGCAATATGCATGAATGAAGAAAGCTCTAGAGATATCTGATCTGTGTCAAATAGGATGGCTCCGTAATGTTAACAATGATGTGGATCGATTGCGTAATTTAGCTGTATATGAGTATATTTTGATCTAATTTATAAACATCCCCTGGCGATTGTCAATAACAGGGAAAAAAGTGGGTTTACATATTTGATTGCTTGTGTGGATAAATTGAGAATTGGATGTAGCAAAGTTTAACTTCCACGTGTGGCATATGATCTGCGAAAAATTGACCAAAAATTATGTTCAGATAAGGATGAAATATACAAGATGAACTTCCGTTCAAGATACTATTGTATGGTATAACAACCAAATTTGTCAAAAACCCAACATGGACCCTAGAAGGATGGGGAGGTGGAAGACGATGGGTTGATGACACTTATCTGGATTCTGCAACTGCTAATTGAATTTGCTGTTTCAGGTACCATCCTGATAAAAACGCAAATGATCCTGAAGCAACTGACATGTTTAAAGAAGTTACATTTTCCTATAACATCTTGTCTGACCCTGAAAAGAGGCGGCAATATGACTCAGCTGGTTTTGAGGTAGATTTTTTCTGTACAACAATACATTTGACTGAGAAGGATATTTATGTTCTCTCTATAGTTCCATGTTTTGTTTGGTGGCAATTAAATTGCTTAAAATCTTACCAACTTGTAATAGCAACTAAATATGAGAATCTTTAATCATCAAATTTTGATTCCTGTTCATGGAATCAATTTGGAACATAAGGATGATCAATTGTCAAATTATCAGGCGGTTGAATCGGAAAGTCAAGAACTAGAGCTAGATCTTTCAAGTTTGGGAGCAGTGAATACTATGTTTGCAGCACTCTTTAGGTTAGTTTATTATGGATTTGTGCTTTTTCATTTTCAATATAATTAATGGCCCTTTCATTTCAAGTTAATTTTGTGGAAGAATTATTGACAGTTTTAAGGATGCCTGCTCATTTTGGTACTAAGGATGCCTGGTCATTTTGGTACTAACTATTTATTAAAAAACAGTAAACTTGGTGTGCCAATCAAGACCACTGTATCAGCAACTGTCTTGGAGGAGGCACTGAATGGCTCGGTCTCCATTCGTCAGCTTCCACTGAGCCATCTTATTTCTAGAAAGGTGATGTGCTAATATACTGGTTCAGGTATCAGTTGTAGCAAAATTTCAAGGGCTCATTGTATACTTTCACATTTCCAAGCAGGTTGAAAAGCAATGTGCCCACTTCTATTCCGTTACAATAACAGAAGAGGAGGCAAGAGCTGGGCTTGTCTGCCGAGTGCAATCTTCTGAGAGAAGCAAGTTTAAGGTTCGTACGAAACATAAAGTTTGCTAGATGAATATATGAGAATTTGACTTGGTCGGGCATGATGAAACTTGATGTATTTGCTAGTTGGTTTAGGACAATACGAAGATTACAATATTTTATAGAAATAAACAAGTTGCAAAGTTATATGGTTTCTGAATTTATTATTAAGATAAACAGTAGGAATCATATCCTCTGAGTTTACAACAAGAATTAGGAATCACTCCTAGTGTTTAGAATAATAGAAATTATTAAACAAAGTAACACCTAAAATAATTCCCTCTCCACACTACCAAATTTTTAAAAAATCTTTTCAAATGAATGTTTCAAACATCATATTCTAGTTTTCCTTTGGAGGAAGGATGACAAATAAAGAATCGACTTAACTTTTCTATTAAACAAAGCAACACCTAAAATCATCCCAACTCTTCATCACTACCAAATGTTGCTGATAACATTTCAAATTTATCTTTGAAACATCATGTTGGGTTATGAGCCAGGGATTTCTAAGTGTTTAAGAGGGATGTTGACAAACTGATTGTTTGAGTGATCTTGGTCGTAGTGAACATAGCATATTTAAGATCGTTACCTAAGCTACTCTTAATTCTGATCAAGGTTTATGAATCATGTTTCATTGTGAGAAGCAATAAAATTTGACACTTCCCGGAGGACTTAACTTTTGACATGATAAGTTTCGTAGTTGTTGTGGTCTCTTTCTTATTTGCTTGATTCCCATGAATTTTAGTAACAAGTGAGGAATGAGGCAGATGATGCTTTTATGGAGTTTTGTTTATTTTACTGAAAATTTAGTTAATCCTTTGAGGTGTAAAATATGATTGTACTACGGGATGAGAATTTTGGAAGTCATTGTTCCATTATTTTGGTTAGCAGTGACTAAATTGTATTCAATGTCTTTGATTGCTGTCTGCTGTGAATTCGCTGTCTTATTCTACCCTTTGTAATGTTGTTTAGTAAAATTAGTGTAATGATAGGGAAATTAAAGGAAGGTTTAATGATTGTTGACTTGTGCATGAAAAGTGGATGATAGGCATGCTAGGCTTACTGTCAACAATCTTTTTGCAGTTATTGTATTTTGATCAAGAAGATAATGGTGGCTTAAGCCTTGCATTACAGGTAAGAAACATTTCATTCAATTATTTTTGTTGTCAATATTTTGATCTATAGTCCAGAATTTGGATATGGTTTTACTTATATTATTTTATTGGATTGACGTGCATTAAACAACAATTTGGGCATCTCTGCAAGTCTATTGTAATTGATAATGAAATGTTAGCTTGAGAGTTTTGATTTTTTTCAATGTTTAAAAGATTGGGATGGTTATTAAACAGGTAAGGAGAGAGGTTCAAGGTTGAAAGGTTCAATTAGTAGTAAATTGTTACCATATTGGTAAGTAAAAATGAATTAAAAATATATTTAAACATAATATTTTATTTAAATAAAATCAAAACATTAATTAATGCAGGAAAATTATCCAAATTCAATAACTTCCATTGAAATTAAATTTAATAAAAATATGTTAAAATGATCCTAATTGGTTTTGCTACATATGACATGGACAGTTCAAAGCATACTGGGTTCTTGGGTACCCAATAATAAGAAAGATAGCTAGAATAGTTGACAGCCTTGAAGGAAATAAGCAAGTTCCACAAGATAACTTATCAAAGTAAGCCCCTATTGAAGTCTCTAATTAATCGGCCATTTTAATTCTTCCTTGTGATTTTGCAATTTGTAAAGAGAGAGAATGATTTTGACAGATTGTAAATTCTGAATCATCACTATCGGCTCCGTTCTTCATAATGTTGTTAAGCCAGCAATAATTTCATAAATGTCATTATTTTCTACTCTGACTTTGCCTTCTGACTGTACCTAATCCAAAATAACACATAGACATCACTCAGCGATTAAGCCCTTTCCTGCCAGTGTATGCATGTACATATAGTGTATAAGTTTTTCCACAATTGTGAAAGAAGGATAATAGATAAGTTTTGGTTCATAAAAAGTTCCATAAAAGATAGAGAAGTATGGGTTTGGCAACCTCCAGAGAGATGGCTGAAGTTAGATGTGAGCTATCTATACATCTCTCTTTGTATCCCTATCCTCTAAAATCTTATATTTGCAAATTGATTTCTGTTTGTCTGACTTTGATAGAGCCAACAAGAGGGAGAATAAGACAAAGGTAGAGTGACGACAACAAACAAACAACCCTAAGAAGATAGCAAAAAGGACCAAACAAGTCCTAAATAAAAATTAGAAACGCATCGTAAACAATACTGGTCAAGTTTTAAATGTTAACTGGTGAGCTTTAGATTAGGCATCTTTTATACCATGAACTGGCTCATCACGGTAAACCTGGTCAAACTGGCTGGTCCCATTCGGTTTTTGAATCATTTTCTTAATATCTACTGTGGAAATTTCATTCAACAAGGTTTTGAACTTGATCTGAAGGGACCACTATTTCAGTAAGCTGTATCTGGGGATTCTCAGTTAGCATTTGACTTTCGTATTTAACATAGCATGGGTGTCTACTTTTTGGGTTGTTCTTCTACTTCCTGATTTTCATTTTGTGTGGCCCATTTCTCTTCCTTTTTCTCTCTGTTTATTCTACCCATTCTACGAAGAAAATATGGAGATATTATTCTCTTGATCTTTTCTCTCCTCCTTTTGTGCAAAAGGAGTGCAGTTCTGACCCAGGCTTTGGTAAAACTCTAGACTATGTAAGAAAGTTCTCGTCAGGCTTGTATTTTCTCTTTCCAGTTAGCATAATTCCCTAACATTTGATTTTCAAAACTTGCCACAAAACTGATATGCTATCGCTTAAGAATTCTGGAATTATAGCATGGCTGTAGGTAAGCAGAATATGTCATCTTTTTCCGATTATGCTAGATGTCGCTTGAACAAAAGCTTATTGGGGTTATGCTTGATCTTATGGTTGGTTGGTTCTCTCTTAATATGGGGGTGTGTACATCAGCTAGAGCAGAGTGGAAAAGTCCTTGTATGGGCTTAGAACTGACATGAGAATTGGGTTTTCGTCAGGTTTTTGTTGAATCCAGCTCCAAGCTCACAAATGGTCAAGAGATGTCTCCATCATTCTCATCTGTATAACCATTATTTTGCACATTGTAAGGAACTTTAAAATTGTGACTGGGTGGTCCATTATAATCATAGATATATATAAGGAAGGAAATAGGCTGGCAGATGCTTTAGCTAATTTTGGGTTTGAGTTGAGTAGTGTTTTCAACTTCTGGCAATACCCAGAAAATTAAGTGGGTAGAGTTTTGTTTTTTGATTAATATGCAGTTCCCTACAGTGGTATGAACAATTGAATTTGGGGTCCCCCATTTGAATTAAAGGAGCTTAAGTGATCTTAGAATAAATTCCATGTTTTACTTGTTCAGTTACCCATCTTTTATTTATCTTTATTGTAGGAAGACAGCATAAGAACAGGAAAGGTAACATCTGCTGGGTTGTATTTCCTTGGGTTTCCTGTTTATAGATTCGATCAAACAGTTAACTCGGTGAGTGATGTGAAGTATCACTTATTATGGGACTATATTAAACTCCTGTTTTGCTCATTATTCTCCATTCTGGGAATGGCATTGTTGTTCATTCAGATTGCAGCTGCAAAGGACGCCGATGCTGCCTTTTTCAAACAGCTGGATGGATTTCAGCCATGTGAACTAACTGAATTGAAGGCTGGCACCCATTTTTTTGCTGTCTATGGTTAGTTTTGGATGCAACCTTTCTTTGGTTTCCGTGTTTGAGTATTGTATTGTGAGAGGTTTAAAACATGTTTTCCAGGTGACAATTTTTTTAAAAGTGCCAGCTATTCGATAGAAGCTGTTTGTGCTGAATCTTTCATTGAAGAAAAAGAACATCTTAAAGATGTTGAAGCTAAACTTCTCGTAAAAAGAGTAGAATTATCCAAGTTTGAAACTGAATACAGAGAGGTGTGCGCAACCTTTTTTTCTTTTGCAAGTATATGCATATGTCTCTCCTTTTTCTAATTTCATATGCTATACTGATAGGTCTTGACACAATTTGCGGATATGACAAGTAGATATGCAGAAGAAATGCAAGCAGTTAGTTCGGGTTTTTGAAATCTTCATTTATCTTCTGCAATAATGGCTGAGTTTATTTGTTTGGTCTCAGAATTTTGTTGGTTTTACAGATTGATGAACTTTTTAAACAAAGGAGTAACATTCATGCTTCGTACACATGTGCTGCACCAATTAAGCGGATGTCAAGTAAAACAAGGAATAAGCAAAAGGATGCGAAAGAAGATGGAAATGTGAGAGATAAGAAATCTTCAGCTAAGGAGAGATCGAGGAAGAAGAAATGGTTCAATGTTCAATTGAAGGCTGAGAAGAGAAAACCTTGCTGAATGTTTACACGGTCTGGAGGTATAGTTTCTAATTATGCAAATCCAGGTGCCCTTGATTGATCGGGTGTGGAAAGCTGAACAAGAGACTTGGGTCAGGCATGAGGCTTCTGTCTTTTCAATTTTTCTGCTTCTCTGGCTATCCGTCAAGCCTAGGAGATTTAAGTTATCATTGACCTTGTGTTGGCTGATGAAGTGTAGATGATTGTGTGTTGAAATCTTCAGCATGTCGGAGGATGGCAACAATTCATTGTTATTGTAGATTTTCCTTGATTTGCTCCGTCTAGGTGGGTCTGATACAATTCCTCCTTTACAGACTTCCCTTGTTATTTTTCTCCGGAGCTGTATGCAAGTCGGAATATATTAGGTGATTCGTTGGTGCTGCTACTTGTGGCTTATCTCTGTGGATCAACTGGCGGCCAATATTTGATTGGTACGAGGTCCAATAATAGAACTTTATGTTGAATAACCAGGTAACAGATGCAGATTTCAGTTTAAGAACAGAATTTGTAACTACAAATTCTGGAGCAAACCTAAACGTTATGGGGATAGCTTTAGGAAAGTAAAACAATGTTTTGAGTTTGGCTCTACCTGACAGGTGTGGCTCTTAACACAGAAAAAGAGGAAGATAGAAACCATACTCCTACATAAATACATGTATATTTCCGGAGGGATTAATTCACAACCAACGGTCTCGCACAGTGATGGTTTAATATTCTGGATTTTCATTATTCCAAATTGATCCAACACCCTGTCTATGTTTTCTTAGTGTTAAAATCAAGACTTCAACTGATCTTTCCTTCACTTTCTCCACTTGAACCCCCCGTGGCGCGAATAAATGGGGATGTGATTCTCTGTATCCCATAACTTGTACCAATCCTGTGCTAAGTCATTCTAACCCTCTATTTATGTAGGTCCTACATAAATGGAGAGTTGGGATGACTTGGCACAAGGTTGGTACAGGTTATGGGGTACAGAGGATTTGATGTGGAATAAATGACCTGTCCTATTGCCTTGGGCCATAGTACTGTTCTGTCCCGTTCGCTTCATGCAGTTCTAATAATGGCCTGGTCCTCTTGTCACTGAATCAACAGGACAATAGCCCCAATCATTTCTTCAGATTCCGATATTACTTATTATCAACTTTTCCTGGCGTCATCACATTCGTTTAAGCAGGTGTGATCAGGGTTGTCAGAGTAAACCCTTTAGGGGCATAATATGATATAACCAATGTTTAGTGTTTCGTACCGTTTCGGCCGAAAATCGGTACCAAAACGGTCATAAAAATACCGGTGATGAATTTCGGTCGATACCGGCCGATTTCGGCCGGTACCGCCGGTACCACCAATACCGGATTATTTCGGGGTCGTTCCGTAAAAAATAAGTTGTTGAGAGACTATTTTGTAAAAAAAAAAAAAAACATAATTTTAT
>JANIJH010000001.1:4900291-4928353 GCA_024520975.1 Erythroxylum areolatum
AGAAGAACCTCTGGTTAAAATTTCAGGTCGATCCGACAAGAAATCACCATCCGATCGAAGGTTAGAAAATTACTGCGTAAAATAGAAATTTTTTTCTCTTTCTCTCTCTTCCCTCTCTCTTCCTCTCTTCCTCTCTTACGGCAGAACACTCTCCTTACACGTCTTTAGGGTTTTAAAAACCCTTATATATGTTAGGCTTTGGGCTCCACTTAGGAGTGGACCCAAAACCCAACAGTTTGAGTATATTATCACCACATATATGTTAGGTGACCACTAACTGAAGTGCCTAGGCTTATAGACATTCACAGACATGTAGGCTGTACGAGTATTATGTTGTGTTATGATGTTTGATATTTTGACTATTTGTAATATTTACTACACATGTTTGCAATACTTGAGATTAATAAAGCTACAAATTTTGCACATTTTATTGCACTATGATGTTTTAAATGCATGGATAGAGTTATCTTATTAGAATATGCAAATGAGATTTTTTTAATATCTGGATATGTTATGGTTTCTTTAGGGAAGTAGATAGTTTTTCACATGACTGATCTTTACAGTCAATGACTTTTTATGAAATGGGCCATCTATTTTCTTATAATTTTGTATTGGATTAATGGTCTCTTTTAGAAATGATGAGTTTTTTTTTTTAAGACCAACCTCTCAATTTATGATTGGATTGATGTAGTTATGTATGGTTTATGATTTTAAGGTTCACAAACGCAAACCATACCACCCTAATACTACACCAAATGATTCAATTAGTAAATTGTTTATGTTTGTGATTATGAAAAGTTATATGTTGATTACAATATATTAACTACTATTGTTCAGTGTGAATAATTCATTGAATTAAGTTTTTAAAATTTTTTTAAAAAAAGTATGCTCAAACTTATTAAAATTTTGTTTGACCCAATTAAATTATTTTTTAACATATTTTTTTGAAGTTATTAAATCTTAATTAATCTTTGTATGTGGAAAAATATTATGTTTTTCTATACAGCTACAATTAATTAGTCTTTTGTTTTATAACCAAGTCAAATAGAGATTTGAAGGCCCTTAGTTATATTTGTGATCTTTTTAAAACTTTAATGTTTTCAATAAATTTATTGAATGTCATATAATTACTGTGTAGGGCTGTTAGGACACTTTGATAATAGAATTCAAACTTATGAGCTAGTTTAGTTATTTTTAGTCATCTAATAATATATATATGTGAGTTTATAAGAAATTATATTTACTGAGTAATCTCATTTAGACTAGTGAAAAGGCAAGAGAATAATATTTCTTTGTTTATTTACTATTTATATATATTATTAAGTTACATTAAATACTGTGGAATGATTTAGCATAAAGTAGGATAACCATATTGCTGGCTTTGATGTGAATTTGGGTTGTCGGAGACATAGAGAGAGTTTGGACACGTGCAAAACATTTACTACGTCGGGTGCGTGGTGAAGCTTTTACATTTCCGCAACTTTTGAAAGAATGTGAGATTAGAACAAGAAGACGACTAATCCATTTTTGACATTTTCCATTATTTAGTCTTCGGCTCACACAGAAGTCGGCATTACAATACTATTCCTTTTTCGTTTCTTGTTCAAACCTACTAGTAAGGTATCATTTCACGTGTTCTTTCTGCTTTTGTCCCGAAAATACTAAGGTTGGAATTGTTTAGAGTTTTTGGCATTTTAATCATTCCCATCCACCAAAACAAGGTTTTGGAAAATTTTATTGTATAGTTTTCCCTATAAGTAAGAGTGGGTACATAACTTGCGGTACTTTTATAGTTGTACAGAGATCTATTTAGTTGATAAGTTGGACTCCCGAGTGCAAGTCAAAGTGTGACAACTAAAATGATTAATTCATGGACATTATACAGTTAAGAAAATCTTTGAAAAATATTAATAGATAACTCTTGTTAAGAATATATAAATTCACAAGTTGGCCTTATCATTTATTAACCTTTTAACATTTTCATTTTTAATCAATGTAGGTACTCTAATAATATCATATTAAAATTTTTATTATAGGTAGAGTGTAGAGCTTATTAACAAGAATTATGTTTGGGTACAATCGTTGTCAAAATGATTAAAACTAATCATTTGGTTTGTTGGTTTGTACCATTTATTAACCCTTTAATATTTTCATTTTTAATCAATGTGAGATACTCTAACACTTCCCTTCAAGTGCAACTAGGAGTGGACATCTAATTATCACTTGAAATAAAACAAGTCTTTGAGAAGTTTTGCAGCACAGTTCAAACAAAAAAACGGTACTGATTCGAAGCGATCATAAAGGAGAATTTGATAACAGAAAACTTGAAGACTTTTGCAACAAAAATGGTATAACTCACAACTTCTCATGCCCGAGAACTCCTCGACAAAATAGAGTTGTTAAGAGAAAGAACATGACACTCGTAGATATGGCCAGAACAATGCTATGCAAAAGTGGCCTACCTCAGGGTTATTAGGAAGAAGCTGTGTCAACCACTTGTTATAAACTCAACAGGTGTCTCATAAGACCTATTATGAAAAGACCCCCTATGAGCTGTGGAAAGGAAAAAAAACCAAATTTTGCTTACTTTTGGGTATTTGGCTGCAAGTGTTTCATTCTAAACAATTGAAAAGGCAACCTTGGAAAGTTCAACGCGAGATCAGATGAAACTATTTTCTTGGGCTACAATACCGCTAGGAAAGGATTCAGAGTTTATAATAAAAGAACAAGGAAGATAGAAGAATCGATACATGTGGTATTTGATGAAGCACTATCTTCAACAACAGCAACCGACTCAAATGATGACGAGCATCCGTTGGTACCTAAAAATATATCAGATAATCAAACTACACCTATAATACCTTTAGAATTACAAAATCTAGAAGGCTCCTATAAAGCTAAAACAAAGTAGGCTCCTTTATCTCAGCAGGAGCCTATGCAACGAAAAATACTGAAAGAATGGAGACGTCTTGATATAGATCAATATATTATGGCAGATCCTCTAAAAGTCTAAGAACAAAATCATCGATCAAGAATAACTTTGTTGCTCTCATCTCACAAATAAAACCAAAGACCGTTGAAAAGGCCCTTATTGATGAAAATTGGGTTTAATCCATGAAAGATGAACCGAATCAATTTGACAAAAACAAAGTGTAGAATCTAGTACCTGGTCCTCAAAACAAGTCAATCATTGGGGCTCGGTAGGTATTTCAAAACAAAATTGACGAAAATGGTAAGGTAGTAAGAAACAAAGCTAGACTTGTAGCTCAAGCTTACAATCAACAGGAAGGTATTGATTTTAATGAAACTTATGCACCTATTCCTATATTAGAATCGATAGAATTTTATTTTCCTTTACATGCTATAGAAACTTTAAATTGTTCCAAATTGATGTTAAAAGTGCATTCTTAAATGCTTACATTAACGAAGAAGTATTTGTTAAGCAAACCCCAGGTTTTGAAGGTGAAAACTATCAGAATTATATGATGAAGTTAACAAAAGCTCTGTATGGTCTAAAGCAAACTCCTCGAGTGTAGTATGAGATGTTAAGCAACTTTCTACTTGAAAATAAATTTGAAAGAGGAAAGGTCGATAAAACCTTATTTATTAAAAGAAAGGAGAATGATTTACTTATAGGGCAAATATATGTTGATGACATAGTATTTGGTGCTACTAATCCATCTTTCTATGAAGAATTCTCAGCATTAATACAGAGGGAGTTTTAAATAAGCATAATAGTAGAATTATCATTCTTTCTCAGATTATAAATCATACAAACAAACAAAAATAATCTTCATTAGCTAAGACAAATACACAAAGGAACTCATCAAGAAATATCAGTTTGAGAATGTCAAACCGGTGAGTACTCCCATGTACACTGGAACTAAACTTGATAAAGATGAAGAAGGCAAAGCTACGGATAAGACAAAGTATAGAGGAATGATTGGATCACTACTATATCTTACCAACTTAAGACCAAACATTATGCTTAGTGTGTATCTTTGTGCATGCTTTCAATCAAATCCAAAAGACCCTTTTAAGCAGTAAAAAGAATCTTTCGATATCTCCACAGAACTATGGATTTTGGACTATGATATCCAAAAATTGATTCATTTGACATAGTGGGCTATTGTGATGTGAATTATGTAGGTGATAAAGTCGATTGAAAAAGCATAAGTGGTTAATGTCAGTTTCTTAGAGGATGTCTATTATCTTAGTCCTGTAAGAAGCAAAATTACAGAGCACTTTCGATGACTGCAGCGGAATACATAGCAGCTACCAATTGTTGTGCTCAAATCTTATGGATAAAGAATCAACTATATGATTTTTCTCTAAAATTTTCTCATATTCCTATATTATGTGATAATACTAGTGTTATAAATCTTTCTAAAAATCCTATGCATCATTCTAGGACTAAGCATATAGAAATCAAACATCATTTTCTTAAAGATCATGTTTTAGAAAGAACCATTGATCTTTTGCATGTTAATACTGATAATCAAGTAGCTGATATCTTCACTAAGCCTCTTTCAGAAGATAGATTATGTTTATTAAGAAAAAGAACCTGGTATATGTAGACTTTTTGATATTTAATTGTGTTCGAAGATACTATGCTACTTTCATTTATAGGTATTAGAGGCCCCTTCCAAAAGGAATGCCTTTATCATGCTAAATTAGTTACATAGAAGGATCTTACAGTTTGAATGAATTATTTTGAAGGCTCCTTCTAGTTTAATAGCCTAGAGTAAATGTCTCTTAAATGATATTCGTTTTTACATCTTTGTGTGATTTTGAAAATTTTACTTTTTGATTGATTAGTTCTTTCCCCTCTTCTTTTTGATAATGACAAAAGGGGAGAGTAGATATATGTTTTGATAATGACAAAGGGGGCGAGTATTTAATAATCTATGATATTTTTACAATATTTCTTTAATGATTTATGATGTATTCTGTTGTAATATATGATCTATTAATGAAAGGCTAAAGTCTACAGGTATATCTTGGTTTATGATTTGAATTTTTGAAAATATATCTGTTATTGGTTGTCATCATAAAAAAGGGGGAGATTCTCAGGCTTTTTAATGATTTTGATGATGACCTTATAGTATTTAAAAATTCAAATTGGATTTGTTTCCCTGTATAGGTAACAATACATTTTCTCAAAAGGAAATAAAATCATAGGATACCTCCTTTTTATGAACTTTCCTTATTTTGTTTACAATATCCGATAGGATCCTGCTAATCTTATATTTATGAGACATTGCCATATTTTGTTTTTCTTAATGGTTGAAGATTGAAGATTCCAATAGAGATATAAAAGATACAAAGTCATCCTAAGAACGGAAATGATGTAACGACTAGTTGAAGGAAATGCCTACTTAAGAAAGAATCACTGTAATTGGGAACAAGAAGCGTGAACAAGAAAAATTCTCGAATTACATTCACAATATTAGTACTTTTGAAAGTGATATCATTGTCAAATGCCTCGTACTTTAGAAAGTGAAAATCTTTTTGAGAGAGATCATTGAAGCTCATATCGAGCAAATTACAATTTCATTGAGAGCTTGTAGAGGCTAGCTAAATATTACTAGTTTGGAAGGTTAGAGAATCTTGAAAAATATGTACTCGAACCATTACAAATGAAAACTTTGTTTGAAGAGTATCAGCAAGAGAAAGATAGAAGTGGAGAGATTGAATTATTAAATTGGTAGTGGAAGTTTGTTTACTAGTGTTTAGGATGATAGTGGAAATGTTAAAGGTGGTAGTATTCCTTCCTAGCAAAAAGTAAATGTTGCATCTGGAATAATGTTAGGAAAAGAAGAAGGCAGGTGTCAAATTTTTTTGCATCAGGAACAACTCCTAGAGTTCGGCCTTCAACTCATAGTGCCATGCAATCAAGAGAAGTAACTCACAATATAGATATGACAACTTCTAGATAGTGGTATGATTCAGTAATAGCATCCAGTGCTTCACAATCTTATTATTATCAGCTTATGGTGGATGCTATAATCTCTTATGGTCCAGGATACAATGCTCGATCTATTAATAACTACAGGAGTAAATGTTTGAGTTGCTTTATTTATGAAATTAAAAGTTATGTAGAAGAAAAAAGAATAGATTGGGCTACTTATGGGTGTTCAATTATGTGTGATGGTTGGAAAAATAGGAAACATGAGCATATTATTGATGTTTGTTTATTTTGTAAAAGACTCCTTGTTTTTGAAGTCTATTGATGCATCTGGCCTTACTAGGAATATTGATACTTTATTTGAAATATTCGATGAAGTTATGAATGAAGTAGGGCCCGAAATTATTGTTTAGTTTATTACTGACAACGATTCCGCTTATAAAGCGGCAGGAAGAATATTACAAAGTAAGTATAATTCTTGTTTTTGACACCTTATGCTACACATTACATTGACTTAATGCTGGAAAATATAGGAGAAGCTAGATATTTTCCTATTATTGATGAGATTGTGTAGAAAGCAAAAAAATTGACCAAGTTCATCTATAATCATTCATGGGTCTTGAATTTGATGAGAAAAGATTTTACCAATGGTAGAAATTTGTGTCGTCCTGCTATTACAAGATTTGTAACAAATTTCTTATCATTTCAATATTTTATTATGATTGAGACAGATATTTATAAGTGATAAATGGGTTGCATCTCATCATGTTAGGTCTAATGCTAGATTAGATGTTTCCATAATTATAATTGATGATACCAAATTTCGTTCCCAATACCAATTTATCATCCGAGTTTGCGAGCCTTTGGTGAGGATTCTTTATTTAGCTAATAGTGATAAAAAGGCAATAATGGGTTATTTTTATGATGCCGTCGAGAGGGTAAAGGAAGCAATCAAGGTCAATATGAAAAATAGACCTTCTTTATACATACCTTATTCTATAATCGTCAATGAAAGATGGGAAAAGCACCTTTATTTAAGCTATTTGCAGCTGGGGCATTTTTGAATCCTAGTGTATATTTCAATTTTTACAAAGAAAGCTATTAACTATTACAATAGTTGTTGCCCATTGGAAGATGCAAGATCTCCTAAGCTCACAAATGGAGATTTATAACTAGTCTTTTGGAAATTTTAGGATGCCAATTACTAGTTGACAAAGAGAAAAACTTAATCTAGGTATATATTTTTCACTTTTATTATTTGTTGAAAATTAATTATCACTTTATTTTGTTTAAGAGACTACTTTTGTTGTCTTACGAATTACAATTCCTTGTTGGGACCAATTCAGAAGTGGTGTTCCAAAATGGCAAAGATTTACAGTTCAAATTTTAAGTCAACGCGTGAGTACAACAGGTTGTGAAAGGAATTAGAGCACATTTAAGTCAAGGCGACCCTCTTTCCCCGTACTTCTTTGTGCTGTGCATGGAACGCCTCAGCCATGTGATTACTCATGCAGTGTCCTCCGGTCGTTGGCATCCGGTCCAGTTGAATAGGCACGGGCCCCCCTTTCCTACTTATTCTTTGCCAACAATCCCATCCTCTTCTCAGAGGCTTCTATCGATCAAGTTCACGTCCTTCAGAATGTCTTGGACTCGTTCTGCACCGCTTCGGGACAACGCGTGAGCAAAGACAAATCGAGATGCTACTTCTCCAAGAATGTCCCTCCTTCGACCGTTCGTGCCTTAAGCCGCGAGCTCAGATTCCCCAGGACAACCGACCTAGGTCGGTACCTGGGGGTTCCCCTCCTACACTAGCGGTTCGGTAAGCATACCTATCAACACATTCCTGATACGGTCCATCACCGTCTGTCTGGTTGGGCCCCTTCCACGTTGTCTTTCGCTAGTCGGGTCACCTTGGTTCAATTGGTCTTATCGGCTATACTGAGTTACACGATGCAGACTGTCCAGTTACCGCGAGGGTTGTGTGATGCTCTAGAACAAGCTATGCGGCAATTTTTGTGGGGCTCGACTAAAGACAGCAAGAAGATACCCCTGGTTAGCTGAGATGAGGTTTGTATGCCCAAGGCTCTTGGGGGTTTGGGAATCTGATGGATTAGGGAAATGAACGATGCCTTCTTGGCCAAACTCGGCTGGGCCTTGATCGCCAATCCTAATGTCTTATGGGTACAGGTGCTCTCTGGAAAATATGCTTTTGATGTTCACCACATTCCCTCCTCCCTTCCTTCCTTAGAGGGATCGATGGTGTGGAGGAGCATCAGGGCGACATGGCACACAGTGACTCAAGGTCTGCAATGGCAGATTGGCAATGGTACGACGCCTATTTTCTGGCTCGACCTTGGGTCACAGGAGTGGGCCCACTCCCCTCCCACTCTACTCAGCCCATCTCGGATCCCCTTATTAGCCTCCGTGTTCGCCACTTTGTGGACCCCACCGGCCAGTGGAATTTAGCGGCCTTTTAGGATTTCCTTCCGCCTTCGATTTGTCGAACTATAGCCGGCATGTTTCCTCCTTCCTCATTTCTGAGCAAAGACAGGATAGTCTGGGGAGCCTCCGACCATGAGCACTTTACCGTTGCATCTGCCTACTCCCTGCTTCTGGGACATGCGACTGAAGATCCACATGGGGTTTGGCGGGCTATCTGGCAGTGGTCGGGGTCCCAACAGGTGCGCTCTTTTTTATGGATACTAGCGAAGGATCACTTGCTAAGTAATCAATAACGGGTGTGCCGTCATCTCACCACAGAAGGTACCTGTCCCCACTACTCCCAAGAAGAATCCTCCCTTCATGCTGTTCGCGACTGTCCGCTCGCTTGACAAGTGTGGACCTCTTTCCCGTCGGATATCGTCACCTTGTCTCCCTTCACTCTTCCCGCCAGTGATTGGCTGCTCACGAACCTCCTCCAGCATCGGCGTGTGCAGGGCAAGGATTGGGCGATTCTTTTTGGGTTGACCTGCTGGTTCCTCTAGATATTGAGGAACAAGTCTATTTTTTATTCAGCTTTTGTGCGACCCACCTCACCCTCTTTTCTTATCTTGTCTTTTGCAGATCAGGTTCAGAAGGCCTCCGAGTGGCACAACCTGGGCAGTACCGGCTTCCATCCTCGCCAGGAACAACAGATCGGTTGGTGTCAGCCGCAGGCAGGATGGGTCAAGTTGAACACCGATGGGGCTTGTAATCGCACCCATTTCACGACTTCGGCCGGTGGTCTCATACACGACAGTGACTGCAATTGGCAAGGCGGTTTTTCTCAACTCATAGGGTGGTGCACAGCGCAGTCAACAGAGTTCTGGGCTGTCTACACAGGACTCTCCTTGGCTTGACGTTTGGGCTTCCGTCGGATTGAGCTAGAAGTGGGCTTGTTGGGGGTGCACCAGATCCTTTCTTCTGTGACTTCCCGCTCTCAGTCGGACAACCCTATCGTCATGGGTATCCTGGAACTTCTCAACCGGAACTGGTCTGTTGTTCATCGTCATTTGTACCGCGAGAGTAACAGATGCGCGGACTGGCTTGCTACTCAGGCCGGTCCTACCGACATTGGTGTCACTTATTTTGATGTTGCACCTATAGGGTGTCATAGTCTCCTTTTAGAGGATATATCGGGGCGCTGTTTCTCCCGACTCATTTAGCGTCCGGTGTATTCTTTTCCCTTTATACCAAAAAAAAACAAGTACCTAGAAGGTTTCTTTGTTGTAGCATTTAGCTACGATTCACAAAATCATAGTCAAAGGCTAACCTTTAAAAAAAAAGTAGTCATAAGGCTACCTTATTGTAGTTTTAGCTACGATTCACAAAATCATCACCAAAGGATCGTAGCAAAAGAAATGCAATCAAAGGGCTATCATGTTGTAATGTCTTTAAAGATATCACAAATATAATTAAAATTCTTCAAGTCTTTATTTGTCTTGAATATAAAATACTGATTAATTTTAGCCTAAATAATGAAAAATCTTACGTGTAACTTCATCAATCTTTAAGAATGGTGGAGGCATCAGGTCGAGTAAGTTACACACTGAGACATTGGGTCGGGTTACTCGGGTGTTTCACGGTAGTTTACAATTATGGAACTTAGGTATGGACCACTGCCAGGCAGAACACGCTAGCAGTAGGTGGTGTTTGAGGCAACACGACACATGAATGACTTCCCGTATCAAAAGTTGGCACCCCAATCCTTGGCGATGGCTTGCTTTGGCGCTGTCAAAGAACATAATGGAAGTGTGTCCCTCACACGTGATGGTCACCATCCCTGGTCCAAAGCTACTTACTATTACCAATTCCTAACCGTTTACTGGAAATTGATTTGCTTTTCTTTCCATCTTTCGTTGACAATCTGGGGCGGGGCCTTTTCCAGCTGTTCAATGGCCCCTCGCGTAGCTCTTCTGCTTCCCTTTATAATGTATTGTTGCGTTTCGGTAGTTGTTTTCACTGCCAGTAGATGCTTAGAACCTTTTTCACGAAGGGTTGCTGTGTTCCAATGCATGTATCTCCTCTTCTAGTCGAAACATTCAATGCCATTCAAATCATCCAACGTTTTCTGTTGCATGTGTTTCAATACATTCATATCCTTTTCCAATGGAACCGTTCAATCCTTATCAATCATCCATCGTTTTCCAATTGAAACTTGTTTATTTTTAACATGCCGAAAACGAATGATAAAGACTTCTATCAAAATTTGAATGAGGAAGCTTTAAACCTCTAATCCTAATCCTTAACTAGATAATTGAAAGTTGATCAAATAATACAAACAGCTTTTCATGTTGATTCTGAAATCTAGTGCAATACTATTAATTAGAGCATATCCTAAATAATATTATTGCTTTTTAAAACAAGTTATAATTTTGTGTTAGAAACTGAACGAATGATCTTATCCTTCGAAAAGAAAAGCATATTTTTTTCTTGATTCCAAATATAAAGATCACTTTAATACGTGACTTAATTAACTCAGAAAATAGTAAAGTATAAATTTAAATTCATACTTTATTATAAAACTTGATTCCTTTTTCTGTGGTTCCCTTTGAATCCACGAGTTTGTCGCAATTACGATAATTACACAAGTATCTAAATTCTAAAAGCATTTATACGAGATCTAGAGAGAGATAAGGCAAAAGAGCTAGCTCATGTAAAGCTTATACCTATCTATAATATGCTTTAGATATTTTAATAATTTAATTAAAATATAATTCTAATTTCAATTAAACTTTAAATATAATCACAACTAATTCTAATTAAATACTAAGTGGACGTAAATAAGATTTAATATCTAATATTTGTCTTTATTTATCAAATATCTTATCTGATCCTATAAAGTTATCTTTTTTTCTCTATGACTATTAGATACCTAAATATGTTAGCAACAGAGATAAATTATAACCCCAAATTATATTTAAGATTAGATAAATTAAACACCTTTAATTTATCTTTAATTCTCTAATTAAACAATTTATATTCATAGATTAAGATTGACGTCTAGTTACGTAACATAATCACCTAAATATTAGGAATGTCAAAGTAGTTTGGACTAATATTTTCGTTCATAATTTTATCATATAATGTTCTAATTAGATATAAAGTATAGAATTAATGTCTAATCTATTTGGATCCAATCATATTAATTATTCACCATTAGTAATGAAATTCTTTCAATAACGTTTGAAAATTATTTTTAATTATCATTCCATCTTGCCCAAGAATTTTCGAAACTAATAATAAACAAGAACAATAAAACATTTTTTCTAATGATTTTAGGGTTAATAAATCATATATTAATCCCTCAACATACCTCTATATGATTCATATTATATCCAATAATTACTAATTGAACTACTTTTGATTAGGATAGGTCATAAGTAATATCAAAATATAGTAATCCCTTTATAAGATATTTAGAGATCTCAAATTAAAAGATCATTTATACAATAATGAGAATTTTTATAGATATATAAGTAATGTTTCAAATACCGAATCACTTCAGTGAACTTATTTTCTAGTACGCACCAACATTTTTGTTTAAGTATCTCAATTCTTTAGCCCATAAGATTTGACTATTTCCTTCATAAGAAAGAAACACAATGTATGCTAATTTTTCTACTCTAATAATGCCTAGTCTTAGTAGAGCAATGACTAGGAAAAATTTAGGAATAATGGTTAATACAATATGAATCTCATAATTATGATCTCATAATAATTTTATTTGCAAATTGTATTTATCCTATGGACTTTATCTTATACATTTTTTTTAAATTAATTAAAATTGCATTAATAAAGGTCTTTAGAAGGAGTTACAAGAGTTTAAGGCCTAAAGAGGCCTGGAAGAACAAAGGCTTAAACACCAACAAAGGATTATACATGAAAATATATTCCAGCTTCTACTATCATTTCTATAGTCTAGTTTAGAAGTGCCTAGTCTACTGAGCCATCATATATGTTAACCTTAGTACATTGCAACCTATATGTATAGCCTAAGTAGAGCTTCCTTATGTATTTCCTGCCTGCCTAACATCTATGCATGAAGTTCCTAAGTTAGGGAACCAATCATTTATTTGCCTTAGCCTAAATTACCTTTGCTTCAGCTTAGATTCCATCTGTTGGCCATACTAAAAGTGATCCCAAATTGTTCTTTGTTAACCATCAAACTTCCTCATCCACACTATTGTATTCCAGTAGAATGTTGAGTTTCTAGGCAATCATTTTTAAAAATTATTTTATTCCATTTGATTCTAAATGGCTTATATTTTATAGTTGAAAGCAACTTTAAATAGTGTATAATCTCCTTCATAAAAATGAATTTTTTTAAGAAACCAAGCTAATACTCCTTCCCAATTTTTCTTTGAGAAAAAAAATGTTCCTTTAAAACTCTTTAATGTATGCGCATTAGAAGAACAAGAAATCCCTAGTTTTATATTCAACACCATATAGAGAGAAAGTTAGGTTGGATATATTGGGGTTTTTGAGTCTTCCAAGGTGCCTAGTTTGTTCATAATAGCTAACAGGTAATAAAAGTAGTTATAAGATGATTCTTTATAAACCAAATTAGCTTGCTCTATTGGATTTTATTTTCTCTTTCATTGAACAACTCATAACAAGATATGTTAGTGAAGTCTCCAAATACCTACCTTGCCCAAAAGACTTTGTCCTTAAGATGTTGGCAAGGTTTGTAATTGGGATATTAAGCTAGAAAATTTGGAGGATCCCTTAAATCTCTCATCCTACCTAATGATGTCCTTGACTTTAGCTTGAGATTGTTGCATATGCCTAAGACATAAGACCTCTAGTATTAAGTAAGGGGGAACTTTTTTGCTCTAATTATCATAGTAAAGCTAAGTGGCCTAACCATTGCCTATTTTATGTTTTATTTCCCAAGTTGGTTTACACTTTAGCTCAAGGATCTACTGTATTATCTAAGTGGTTCTAGGTTTAGGCCTGATTTCCCATAAACTTTTTCCCTCTAAGAAGTGAGAGTGGATCCATTGAACCCTTATATTTTCCTTGTCTGTTAAAAGCTTTTGGACCCACTTGGATAGTAATAGTTTGTTGGATGTTTTCATTAACCATACTCTTAGACCTCTTTCATCTTTTGACAATCTAACCTCAGTCCATTTTCCCTTAGCATTAGTAGCTTTATAGGAGTCTCCTATCAAAAGAAAGTTCTTCATAATCTCTCCATAGCTTTCATGATCTTCTTAGGGAGCACCATATAGGGTATCCAATTATGAAGAAGATGATTTAAGATTAATTGGATTAACTAGAGCCTACCTGGGTTTGACAATAGGTTGAGTTAAAAAAATTTATCCTATCCCCCAATCAGGCCTAGGTTTTCGAAGCCCTGCGCGGCCTAGTTTTTTATTTTGAATTAAAAATGGGTTAATTACAAAAAAATCCCAAACTTTCATCAAATTTTCAATTATAGCTTGAACTTTAAAAAGTAGTAATAAAATGCTTGAACTTTCAATTTTTTCAATTCTAGCCTGACATTAGAGTCACCATTATCTTTTTTTATGTGCAGTGTCATATTTATAGGGACCCTCATTAATAAGACATGTCAATAGTGATTAAGATTCAATACCCTACTTAGTTAAACAATGTCTTTTAATCAGTTTAATAAATTTAAGATCTTGTCATTGTCTGGATCTTTCTTACCAACTCCAGCCTCACCGAGAGTGACAAACTATTTTTCTAATCGGAGGATAAGGTTAAGTAGTTAAGGGAAGCGTTATCGAAGAGTTGACAGCAACAGGACTTGTGATAATGATTGCATTGTTGTTTACAAATGTTGCATATGAGTGACTTCCTTTGGATGAGGATGAGCAATTGCAGATGTAGAGTGGCGGCAATGAAGGAGGTGGAGGTGCTAGTGTTGGAAATAAACCTTTCCCTGAAGTTGGCTTAAGAGGTCTTTCGTTTTTCAATTTGCCTCCCAATAGGCAATTGCTGACGGATGGATGGGCTGGGAATTCAGGAGGTAGGGCTCTACTTTGATTGAAATCAAAGAGTACAAGGATGCCAGAGATCTATTAGAAAATTAACTAAATTGTTTATGGAAAAAAATTGTCTATTTTTTCGGATTAAAGCAATTTGCAATGATAGAAACTATGGGGATTAGTAATGGATCATAAAAGGTCAATGATATAATTATTGGATGACTTGTGTTCTCAAAATCATCTTCTTCTTCTACTAGTATTACTACTTCCTTTCTTTTGTGATGTTTTTTAAGGTAGACTCTATGGTTTCGGCTAGAAATAGTATTCTTGTTCTTTGTGGGAGGTTATAGTTAGGCACGTGTGTGGGTTTAGTATAGTCTATGTGCATAAACCAAAGGAATAGTAGGGTTACTTCTCTTTGTAATCTGGGAATTGTTTTCAAGCTCGTTAATGGGAGCTTTCAATGTTGTTGTTTTGATGGCAATTAGTGAATCGAATGATGTAAGACAAAGAATGACGATTGAATGAAGTTTTGGATTTGGTGGGTTCTGTAAACTGAAGAAGAAAAGGGGTTATATCATTTAAACATAACATAACATCTCCTAAACTAATTAAATGACATCATTTAACTAATCAGGGTTTTGAATATTAGCCATTGCTGAAGTGTCTTATTAATGAGGGTCCCTATATACGTGACATTATCACGTCAGCAAAGATAATGATGGCATTAACGTCTGGCTAGAATTGAAAAAATTTGAAAGTTCGCGCATTTTATTGCTCCTTTTTAAAGTTTAAGCTATAATTGAAAATTTGACGAAGGTTTAGGATTTTTTTAATGAACCCATTAAAAATAGATAATAATGACATCATTTTCCTAAAACTTTTAGGCTTCAAACCAACCTAAATTTTCCAAAAGAAAAAGCCCGAGTCAGACTCAAAGTCAAGTCAAATTGAGTTGTGCCAATTAATTCAAGTCAGGTCAAGCCCAATCTTAACTGCCACCCTTAAGCCTACCAGTGTAGGATAGGCTTTTATTGGTCTAATTTCTCATTCTTTTTTGCATCATATAATATAAAGGTTCGCAATCTACATATGAAGGATTTTTAGTTATGATGGGGACCCCCAAATAGGTGAAGGGGGGATCCCTAAGCTTTATACTTGATAGGCTTAGAGTTGTTAGCGAAATGGGACAACAATTATAGAGATCATGAGAAACATTTTGTTTGGATTGATGACTAAACATAACAATTTGTCGAAAATGTTGATATAATTCACCAGCACCTAGATAAAGGAAGGATCAGCTTTGCAAAACATTAGGATATCATCAATAAATGTCAAATTGAACAGTTTAAGCTTGCTACATTTGTTTTGAAATTTGAATAATGGGATTTTAGAAAAGTTAGAATCAGTGAGCCTAATAAGATCCTTAATGTATAATGAAAATAGGTAAGGAGAGATAGGATCTCCCTACCTTACAACCTTCTTTCCTTGAAATAGCATGGTTTGTTCACCATTCACTAGAATCTGAACGAGGTAGTGGTAATGAATTGTTGAATCCAAGTTATAAATTTTTATGAAAAGCTAAAAGCTTGGAAAGGATGAA
Source organism: Erythroxylum areolatum (assembly GCA_024520975.1). NCBI lineage: Eukaryota > Viridiplantae > Streptophyta > Magnoliopsida > Malpighiales > Erythroxylaceae > Erythroxylum > Erythroxylum areolatum. Next base: position 4,916,235 of record JANIJH010000001.1, read on the forward strand.
TAATGAAGTTCTAGTTGATTGCGTTAAATGCCTTATTAAAATCAATATCTATGATATTATTCTTTATGGAAGATTTCTTTTGGTAACCTTTAAGAAGCTCTTATTGAGCAAGCTTTATCTAATGTAAAACCCCTAAAATTTGTAAGTATACGAATCATAACTTGTAGTATCAAAGGTGTCGATCCCACGAGAAGTTGTTAATTAATCTAATCCTAAGTTATCTATAGCTAGAAAATTTAATAAAATGAAAATAAAAATTAAACAGAAAAGTGAACACAAGAAGGTGAGTGACAGAAAATTAATCTATGAAATTAACGCAAGAAATTGAATATTGAGCAACATCAAATTTACAATGGGAAATCACAAAAGAAAATTTACCAAATTATGAGAGGGATTTGTCTTATCATCAATGCTAACTTAATCAATTTTGTGTTATTATGGTGTCCGTTATAGCCTATTGTAAGGTGGATTATTCTCTTTCGAGTTATAATCACTAAATCCTAATTAATAAACCTTAACTAAGTCGAGTTACCGAATTTGTAATCTCTCAATTAACTATCAGCTCACAACCTAATAAGTTCTTAAGCTTTCTAATAAACTACCGGGTCTCACACGGGATCTCTCTCTGTACAACTGTCGATTTACTTAATTGTGTAATCTATTATATTATTTAACTCTCATTAAACAACCTAATCATTTCACACCCGATTCACTCTCTCGATTTATTATCGAAGTGTGGAGTTACAGCAATTAATCATAGCACCCAATTGAAATAACACAAAAACAACTATATTAACATTGAATCAAGTTTAAATCCCTAAAGAAAAGTTAGAACATCATCATCAATCCACAACCCATTAACATAATCATATTCATCTTACACGTTCAATGAAGAAAATGACAAAGATGAACAAAACGTCACTTAGATGGGACTAGGATAACTCAGGAAGGCAGCAACGTTGGAAGCCCTCTCCTCTTCTTCCTCTTTTCTATCTTCTTCTTCTCTCCTCTTGAAGCTTTTTCCAAAGTGGCAGAATGTAAACTCCCTTTTATCTTTTATTTTCCTTTTATAGTGTTTTCCAACTGAGGCAACTTTGGGGTCTTCCTAAGCTCAAAAAGTTCGAAATGTCCCCAAACATGAAGTTCAGTAAGTCAATGCGTGCTATATGTCTCGTAGGCCATGATCGTGGCCCTGACATTTACCTTCTGTCATGATTGTGGCAAATGATGCCACGATCGTGGCTCCTTCATCTTACTTCTGTCATGACCATGGCACATTAGCCACAATTGTGGCTCTGGGCTTTACTTCGAGCTTTCTTCGATTCTCCTCCGTTCTTTGATAATTGATCTGAAACACTAATAAATACGTCAAGACATCTCATATAGACAATATTTAAGCTTAATGGCATACTATAACCCATAAACACTCAAAACACAAATGTTTAACTAAACAACACAATCCTACCCTAAATATGTACTAATTATTCAATTTAACAACTAAATACATACTAAACTGCCCACTAAAATATTATGCAATCTACCACTATCAACTCCTATACTAATAAGATGTTATCTCTTACACATTTCACTTATATAAGCACCTTGTCACTTACTAATTATTGAGGTCAAAAATTCTTACATTTTTTATACGAATTTTGGAGATCACTTTGTAGAGGATATTACAACAGGTAATAGGATTGTATTCCATGAGGGAGCTAGGATTTGGGACCTTAGGAAACAAAAAAAAATGTTTGTCTTATTGAGCTCCCAAAGTAGCTTTACCAAATTGAAGAATTCCACTATTTCACTTGTGACATGCAATTTTACCAAGGTCCAAGATTATTTGAAAAAACAACCATTTAGTTTATCTGGCCTTAATGCTTTCTTGAGGTTGAGGCTCTTCAAATCATATTCCACTACCTTTTCTTAGATAGGCCTCATTAGGCTTTTATGTTTGATCAACAAAGAGGGTTTGATTTATAAAGATATTGAGAAGGGAAACTAAAGTATTACTAGAGTTGGATGATCCTAATGTGCCTTGAAAGAATTTTTAAACTTCTTCCTGCTCCTATGTCCTTACCACTTATTCATTGCATAGATTAGTGATTTTGTTAGAGTTCGTTCTGACAAGCATCACCTTAATAAAAAAGTCATATCCCTATCACCATCTCGCATCCAATTAACTATTTTTTTATTACATTAGGTATTTCGGCTTAGTCGGACTAATCCTAAGCTCCTAAGACCCCACCCCAAGAGTCCTAAAGGATATAAACCTGAAACTTCAAAATCTCTCATATTCTTATGTAGCCTGTACACTTCTGCGCATAAGGAGTCTTCACATACTTAATTGTTCAGCTGATGATTGATCACTAGCCTCTCCCTGCTCAGCATCAGGTTCCCTAGTAACTCCAACTCCCACACCATCGCTAAAAACGAGGCGTTCGTAATTGATCCGATCAAGGAGCCTTGCCCAGGGGGCTAGAGGATCATCAATAGAAACATTTCCTATTTCTCCTCTTTTGAAGTGACTCGAACTCAAGATCTTCTAGAAAGGAGAGCCTTAAGTGAAGAGCTGAAACCATTTAGAGTACTCCTACTTGTCTTCAATTCACTATGTCTTTCTACTTAAGAAGAGAGTTTTTAGCTTTAGGTCAATTATGTATTGGTTAAGAGCAAGCCTTTCATCCTTAATTTTTAACTTATATAAAGGATATTTGTAAAGTTCAAGTTGAGATATAGAAAAAGACTATTTTTCTTATTGATTTCTAAACTTTTTTTTCCTTATAGTAGTTAGTGCAATATTCTAACTATATTTTTGCTCCAAAACAATATCGTTTTATGTGAACAAACTCAAAACGACGTTATGTTAGGATAGAAATGAAATTATAACGGGTTAAGTAGTATAAAAAACCTATTGCCGAACTAACGCACCTTGTCGAGGTGTAACTAGGCTATTAAGTACAAACCGTTTCTTGGTGAATAAGAAAGGAATGGTCTTACTAATTGAATACCGTGCCGTGGGGAACAAAGAAGGAATTAATTGTAAACCGTTTCGTGGGAATAGAAAAAGGAATTAAGGTGATATTAATTGCGTATTGTTTCTTGGGGAATTAAAAAGGAATTAAAGAGGATGTTTAGAAAACATTGACACATGTTTTCATCTCTTCATTTACCCTCTAACTAATACATTAAATAACAATTCAATGGTGGCTTGCATATCCACGTTTTGTTGAACATTGAAACAAGTGCCTGATTCTTCATACCATTTGTGTCTGACTCTGACTAGTATAATTGCCGACTATTACTAGCACGCCACAAGTTGACTGTTTTCATCTTATTGCAATTCCTCCATATTGTAAAAATGACCATCCGCCGGTTAGCCAGAAATCTCATTTAAAATCAAAGGAAAGTACTATGTAGATTCTCATATTATTGCATTATTCAATTCAAAGCGTTACAAAATGGAAATTTTGTTATCCAATATAATTCAACCGTGTACAACGAAAAGATAGCCAGTAGTTATGTAAATAGAAATCCTACTAATTATGAAGTGCTGTAGAGCATGGAAAGTGAACGGTCTACGTTTCAACTCCTAATACGTTCAGAAACATTAGCCCATGTGATGCACAAGATTGAATTGGCGATAGTCACAGGATCTTCTCTCAAATCAAACATGTGCTGAAATTGCGAAATATCAAAAGATGATGCGACCAAACTGATCACGCGACACCATAAAGTCCTCCAACCTTGTAAACATTCCAAGCCCATCTCTCCACATCCTGACAACTTTCGACCAAACAATGGCATTTCTACTTCAAGTTTTTCTAGTTTTACTAGCCTTACCCTTCTGCCTCTCTTTGAGCTTCCTAGATTCGGATTATGTACATGGTTTCAATTCCTCACACGGAACAAGCCAAGTTTCCTCGATAAAGGATAGGATAATTGAGTTAGCCAATCGTCAGGACACGGTGGATAGGATGAAGATGGTCAGGAGAAAAATTCACGAGAACCCAGAACTTGCTTTTGAGGAGTTTGAGACGAGTAAGATTATCAAGCAAGAGTTGGATCGTCTTGGTGTTGCTTATCGGTGGCCGGTGGCGAGGACCGGTGTTGTGGCAGCAATTGGGTCTGGTTCGCCACCATTTGTCGCTCTGAGAGCTGATATGGACGCTTTGCCTATTCAGGTTAGCTCTTTATTCTCGTAGCTTTGTTTTTGGTGGATCGGTGCACATATGGAAATGCTATGTTCATGGACTGGGAAGGTATTCTTGTACCTATTCTGATGTCATGCTTAATTATGGTCATGCTATTGGAGAATCTAGACTAAAAGAATTCACAATCTGGCTTCCTGTTAGATTGGAAATAACTAGCCATATTAAACTATTCTTTCCTCGAAATCTGCGTCACTTTCTGTATTGTACCTTTAAACGAGTTTTAGTTCTTCCTGGGGATTCTTGGGACCGGGAAATGTCGAAGTCAAATAACCAGGCATAACCCGAATTGGCAAACAAATGGTGTTCTTGAAATCCTGTGGAAAACGTCTCACGTAAAGCTCTTCAAAAGCCGTAATTGTCCTGGAAGAGAAAACTTCTTAATCTTGATTTCACTCCTGCAACAGGAATTGACTGAATTAGAGTATAAAAGTAAAGTAGATGGCAAAATGCATGCTTGTGGCCATGATGCACATGTTGCCATGCTTCTAGGCGCTGCGAAGATCCTACAAGAACTGAAGGACACATTGCAGGTAATTGAACTTTTTAATTTCTACAGGAAATGTGCGTTAGTTAATGACAAGGGCTATAATATCACTCTCTGATTGCAACTTGTAGTTGCAGTTTTGCGATTTTGTGATTGTTGCAACTGATATTGAGACTTATCGCAGTCTATACCCGTAATCATGCTTCTGCAATAGCTTGCAGTCTTCTATTTAGAAAGTTGGGTAATATCGTACTCATATATAGTTCTAGAAATTAAAGCGTTTGAATTGCAGGGGACTGTTATCCTTATATTTCAACCAGCAGAAGAAAGAGGACTTGGTGCAAAAGATATGATCAAAGAAGGGGTGCTTGACAATGTGGAGGCCATTTTTGGGATACACCTAGTACATGTTTATAATACTGGGGTTGTTGCTTCAAGGCCTGGGGAATTCCTTGCTGGATGCGGAAGCTTCAAAGCAACTATAACTGGCAAAGGGGGTCACGCAGCGATTCCTCAAAACTCCATCGATCCAATCTTGGCAGCTTCAACATCAGTAATTAGTTTGCAGAGTATAGTCTCCAGGGAGACTGATCCTTTAGAGTCTCAGGTATTAGATCTTCATTCAAATGCTTCTGTCCTGAAGTGGGAGTTTAAAATTGTCTAGGTTATTAGTTGACTCGTATAATGCAGGTAATCTCTGTAGGTATGATCCAAGGGGGAACAGCTTTTAATGTGATACCAGACTCTGCCACAATAGCAGGAACTTTTCGAGCTTTTAGCAGGAAGGGATTTAAAGCACTCAGAGAGAGAATAGAAGAGGTAACTGCTGGATCTGTTAATGTTAAAAGATTATAAATTTCATTTCCATGGTTAGGAAGGTCAGGATACTGATAAACAGAGAACATATCTGAAGTTGGGAGGTGTTTAGGCAAGCCTTCAAACGGATGGATACACTTTTAACAATAAATAACTGAACATTTATGCAGAGATTTGAGTGCCTGCTTGCACAAACAAATTGTTATATAGCTACAATATGAGTGAAAAATAGTCAGGGTAGGTTTCTTATTCATTAGAAGCATTCTAAATCAATTCAGTGTGAGTTGATTGGTGTCTGATTACCTGTTTTATTGATATTATGGCAGGTTATCAGAGGTCAGGCAGCTGTACATAGGTGCACTTCGGAGATTGATTTCGAAGGAAGGGAGCATCCAATGCTCCCCCCAACGATAAATGATGCCAGAATTTATGAGCATGCAAGGCGAACATCCGTCTCCATAGTAGGAGAAGAGAACATAAAAGTACCTCCTATCTTCATGGGGAGTGAGGACTTTGCTGTTTATCAGGACAAAGTACCAGGAGCCTTCTTTTTTCTGGGCGTTGGAAATGAAAGATTGGGATGCACGCATCCACCTCACAGCCCTTACTTTAAGATAGATGAGGATGCATTCCCTATCGGTGCAGCAATGCACGCATTATTTGCACATTCATACCTCTCAAACTCAACAAGGACTTACAGTTTCTGATGTCTGGAGTCCTGCTATTCAGTTTTCTCCTGAGATGCGTTCATTCTTTGGGTACAGAAGTTTAAGATCATGAATTGATATTGGGACTCCTAACAGATATTAACCACAGCAGAAGATTGGATCTGCTGTGTTTCACCAGTGAGTGAGAAGAGATTCTTTCACTGGGAGCTTTCTGCCTTGGTTGGCACATACGTTTTCCTTGACATCCGATACCCTATTAGAGACTAGACTAGAGGCATATCAACCACTTGACACCATTTGTTGAATTTTTTTATCAATGCCAATCAAATTAATTGATTTAACATTTCGAATGTATACTTTCAACATCTTGTCTATCACTCTATCCCGTCTACCAGGTTTAATGACAGATGATTGAAATAATCCGATGTTGGTAATTCGATGGATACAATGTTGATTTTTGACGCTTTTTTGCATGACTAATAGCAAACATGACAATTTTGAGTAGCAGGAATAGGGAACTCATGTATAGCAGCAATCAAAAGCAAACATTTTAATCTATCATGTATGTATCCAACCATATTCTAGAAGATGAAAGAAAGATACTGTTATGGATTATTAACGCATCAATACAGCAGAACGATTCTGGACGTACAGCAGAGATGAATATTTCTAGATGTTCTGTCAGAGTTTGTTACAAGGGATATTCGTTGATCGAATGCTAGCTGTGTAATAGTTATATAAACTACACTGCATTCATTATTCACATATAGAGAAAACTAAGAGAATAATCTCTATATTTTTCATAGCTTCACTCTTTTCACTTAACATGGTATCAAAGCGTTGCGTTCGATCCTGATTATCTCCACTCCTTTTCTCTGTTTCCTCCGTCACAAGTTTCTAATTGTTGTGTTCCTTCACGCTGACTCTTATCATGGAAACAGCCATCAACTCAGTTACATCTTCAGCCGATCCAGCCTTAGATGTCTCAAATCCCTTCTATCTAAATTGTGCAGGCAATCCTGGAGCTTTACTTGTGTCAACAGCTTTTGATGGAACAGGTTTTGGTGTCTGGAAAAGAGCTATGGTTTTAGCTCTCTCTGCTAAGAACAAACTCGGACTAGTAAATGGAGATGTCGTGAAGCCTGATTCAAATTCACCTCTCCTTAGGAACTGGAATAGATGTAATTCAATGGTCATAAGCTGGCTATTAAACTCTTTGAGTAAGGAAATTGTTGAGAGTGTTTTATATTTTAGCACAGCTCATGAAGTATGCTTTGAATTAATCGAACGATATGAGCAGTCCAATGGAGCTGTGATTTATCAAATCCAGAAGGATCTATAATCATCCTCACAAGGATTTGATAGTGTCTCAACTTATTTCACTAAGATGAAACGTATTTGGGACGAATATAAACTGCTTCTTGACATTCCTATTTGTACGCGTGGTGTTGTAAGTGTCATGGTAAAAATACAAGAAGATCATAAAGTCATTCAACTTCTAAAGGGGGCTTAATGATCCCTATGTTGCGATTAGAGGTCACATATTAATGATGCAACCTATTTCTAACATTGCTTCTGTCTACTCAATTCTTATTCGTGAAGAAAAACAAAGGGAGATCTCTTCTTCTGCTCAATTCATTCAAGAGTCTTCAGCCATGAATGTAGTTTCTGCTGGTTATAATTCTGGTACCAAACAAGGAAATAAGGGAAAGGATAATAAGAAGTTCAATCCTAACGTGATTAGCAATTATTGTAAAAAGCCAGGACATGTGAAAGCTCAATGCTCCCGAATCAATGGTTTTCCTTCAGATTTTAAGTTCACCAAACCCAAACAATTCAGTTCAGCAAATTCAGTCAATATTCAACATGCTTCTTAAGGTGCTTCCCAAGCCCAAACAGATTCTGGCAACGTTGCTACACCTCAGATCACTCAAGAACAATGTAATCAGCTCATCTCACTCCTAAACCAACACAAGACTAATGATCAATCTGTTGGTATTTCTCAAGGGATTCTCGCTATTACTTCTGGCTCATCCAATTGCACAGGTAGCTACAGTGATAAATAAACAATAATGCCTGTTTGTGCTGCAAGCCCTTGCCTTCCGTTTCTGGACCTAATCATTTACATGCTTCATGGACACTTGACTCTGGTGCATCTGATCATATGTGTTCTGATAAGACCTTGTTTTCTTCTCTTGATCAACTCCCAAATTCTTATTCCATAACCTTGCCTAATGGTTTTAATATTCCAGTACCAGCCATAGGACAAGTCAAACTCAATGATCACATCTCTCTTTCTCATGTGCTGTTTGTTCCTTCATTTAAACACAATCTCATCTCCATAAGTAAACTTGTTATTGAGTTTTGGCTCTTTTGTTTGTCCCATATTGGTTGGGAAAAACAATTGGGGCAAGGCTTTTGCCTATATAAGGAGGTTGTTACCTCTTTGGTTAATGCACCAATACAAAGTCAAAGATTTGTATGACAAATTTGTCTTTAATTAAATTCCTCTTTTAAGGTGAGAGTTGGAGAGTTTGTTTTGGGTATTTCTTTGTGGGTGTATTGGTGCATCAGGAGAATGGGAGAGAGGAGAAATTGTGTGATTGTAAGGATTTTTTACATAGTAAATTTTCTTCTCAGTACCTGTTGTTTTTTCTTCGGTTTGGGAGTTTCCATGTAAATTCTCTTGTGTTGTTATTATTTCTCTATTTTTTGATATTTTTGTCTATAAAATATCCTTAGTTGTGGGTTCGGGAGGTCTAAATTCTCAACAATTGTCACTCAATTAAATTGTACCATCCTTTTCCACGCTAACTCTTGTCTTTTGCAAGCCCTTCATTAAACAGGGCAATTCCCCTTGGTAAGAAGATTGGTGGTTTATACATTCTGCATCACGAATCAACCACGAACTCTCCTCATTTAGCTGACAATTGTCTTACACTCTAATTGTAATACCTTTGAATTCATTCTTAGTTGCACTAGTTCTTCATCTGCTGATGTACACCTTTGGCATAGTAGACTTGGTCATTTACCCGTAAGTAAAGCTTCAGCTGAAGCTTTTGTTTATTATACCACATACATTTAGTGATGTTCTATCTTGTCTCATCTGTTCACAAGCCAGAAAACACAAATTACAATTTCTCAATAGCTCAATCAAAACTGCATAACCCTTTGATATTATTCATGTGGATATCTGGGGTCCTTACTGATGTGAGCAAGAGCAAGGATCACCATGAAGATGGCATACGTGATGGAGGCGAGCTTGTTATTCCAATTAGACCTATGTCCAAAGCTAGGACCGAGAGATTCAAGGAGGCTTTCTATGTGCGTGTGGGCCAATTTTTGAAGAGAATGGCGAGCTCTAAGCCAACTGGAGGAGAGTTTAATGGAATTGAGCCCAAACTAATTCATTTAACTCAAATCCTTGGACCAGATACACTTGGAGCTTGAAGACAAAAAGACTTGAGCTATTTTAATGCTTCATCACTTAAGCCCAAGGAGTGTTTGGTGAGCCACTTATTTTATTAGTGGGAGTGGGCTATTTAATTTACTTTAGCCTAAGAGCATATGGATCCAGTAGTGACATCACACATCAGACTTATTTATTTAGTTTTTGAACTTTGTTTTACTTTGGGCTTCCATGTATTTTAGCTCAACCTTTTATTATCTAACCTAGGTATAAATATGTGTCTTTAGGTCAAATTTTTCGTAACTTTTATATCAGAATTGCTGGAGTGTCGTCGGCTTTAATAGGGAGAATCATTATTCTCTTGTTCTTGTTACCTTTCGAACCATCTTTCACTTATCAATTGCTTTCCTAATTGTGGCGTGTCGATTGTTCGTTTCCCTGGATTTTATTTTGAACATCGGGATTGTTTAGAACAAGTTTCCAAGAGGTGTCTTAGAAATCAAACCTTGCGTATCCTTATTTTTCTTGATTGTTGAATTTCAAATTTCCATCATTCTTAATTCCTCAAGGTCGAAAACATACCAAAAAATAACACCCATTGAAAATACCATCAAATCGACGGCAATCCTTCCGCGGTGCGTGTTACTTACAAACATCGTACTCATAATAGTTTTCGTTATTTCATTACCACAGTGGACGATTATAGCAAAAATACATGGGTTCATCTTTTGTCACATAAAAGTAGTGGTTTCACAATGATCAAGTCCTTTGTATCCCTTGTTTAAACTCAGTTTCACAAGACTATAAAAATACTAAGAACCGATAAGGCTCCAGAATTGTGTAATAGCATAGAAGGAAAATAATATTTAGCTTCCCTAGGGATTATTCATCACAAAAGCACACCTTATACTCCATAACAAATTGGAGTAGTTGAGAGTAAACACAAACACATATTAGAGGTTTCTAGAGCTCTTCTTTTTCAATCAGGATTATCTCTCTCTTATTGGGGGGGGGGGGGGACCGTGTTCTCACTGCAGTTGTGTTAGTATGCTGGCATTTTAGTTCCACCTTTTTAGTTCAGATTTTTTTTCCTTCATTTTTGCAATAATAATTTAGTTGTAGTTGCTTGATTTCTTGGGCTTAGTGGCTGTTAGTAGCATGATTTTCTCAATTAGTTTTATCCACTATGTGAAAGTGGCTACTAGATAAGGAAGTTTGTTATTTCCTCTGTGTATAAATTCTGCAGTTTGAATGAATAAAATATGCTTCCTATTTTTCAATCTTTGTTGTCATATTTTCTTTCTCGTATAGTTGTTGTTTTCTAACTTATTATAGTAACTATGTCTTTCTATTTGTACAACAGTGGTATCAAAGCTTTAATTGGTCTTATAGGACTTGTAGAAAAAAAATTTGATCTAGTTTTTGAATCACAAAACAACGTCCAAAATTTTTAACTATTATAGATATTTTGATCTAGTTTCAGTAGCTTACGTACTTTTTTTTAAACTTACCATTGCTACTATTTGGAATATGTTTTTAAACAATTTTATAGTAGCAACTTTCTCATATTTTCAACTTGTTTGTTACTGTCTTTTGAACAATTTTTAAAACCTGTTTCAAACTTATTTTAAACACTTTGCAGCAGCATATCTACAGCTATTTTTAAACCTTTCTTTTAAACCATAATCAAAATGTCCTTTAGTATCATTACTTTAAATCCTCCAGAAGTCTTCAATGGTAAAAACTATCAAATGTGATCAGTAAAAATGTAGTCTTATTTGGAGGCCTTTGATCTTTGAGAAGTTGTAATAGAAGATAGGCCAGTGCCTCCTCTACTCAAAGATCCACTATGGCTCAAATCAAGTTCAACAGTGAAGAAAAAGCAAAAAAAATCCAAAGCCAAGACACTCATTCAAAATTATGTAGGACATTTTGTTTTATACAGGATCATGGCTTGCAAGACAGCAAAGGAAGCTTGGGATAGATTGAAAGAAGAGTATCAAGGAAGTGACAGAACCCAACAAATGCAAGTGTTGAATTTGAAGAGAGATTTTGAGTCTCTAAGCATGAAGGAGGATGAAACAATTACCAGGTATTCTGATTGTATTTCTTTAATTGTTAACAACATCATATTGCTTGGAGAAGATTTTCCTAATAGCAGGATTGTAGAAAAAGTTCTTGAAACTCTTCCGAAAATATCAGAATCCAAATTATCCTCTCTTGAAGAGTCCAATTATCTCAGCAAGATATCATTAGCTGAGATAATGAGTGCTCTTCAATCACAAGAGCAAAGAAGAACTTTAGGCAAGATAAGATTACCGAAGGTGCATTTTATATACAAGGCCAACAAGCTGGAACAGGGAAGAAGAATTTCAACAATAAGAACAGGAGCAACAACTGCAAATTCCCACCTTGTACACACTGCCGTAAGACTACTCATCTTGAAAAATATTGTCGATGGAGGCCTGATGCAATGTGTGGTAAATGCAAACAACTTGGGCACATTACCAAGGTTTGCAAATTCAAGA
>JANIJH010000001.1:4957324-4969279 GCA_024520975.1 Erythroxylum areolatum
TTCCGGTTTGATAGCGGTTCACTACCGATTGAACTTCTAAACCTTAAACATTTTCTTGGACTGGTTCGATGTCCGGTCCGATTTTTAAAATATTAGTTTAAACATTGAGCATGTTTGTATAAAATGATTAACGAATCATATGCTTGATAACATAAATGTAATTCAATTAACAAACTAATTGTTAATAGAATAATAACAAACTGATTGTTAGTCGAAAACGAGGCAGAAGCTAAAACATACGCTTACTCTGATGCCACTATTGGATTAAATCGGGTTAGATCACTAACCTTGATGCGGAAGCGAATTAATCTTTATGTCACTTTCTGCTCACATGATTCCAGTCATAGTCACAAACACAGTCTCCTCAGTGGCTACTTGAGTCACCGTAAGGATCACGCCTCAAATCTTGATCACTCAGATGATCAATATATATGTGATAAGACTGATATATTGAGAGACTTTAGGGCTTTTCCTTTTTAGAAAACCATCGCATTCTGCAGTCTCATTTAATCCATTTAAATAAGATTTTCTCATACAGTTATTTTATCAACTACTCTCAAACAAATAGGAGAGTATCTAGGCACTCAATCAACCACTCCTTAAGTGGTTGTTGTGGCCGTTACAAAAAATTCAACACACAATATATATCGATTACTGCTCCATTGCCTCACAACTTAAAGTTGCAGCCACAGATGGAGAATACTTTGATTGATCCTAGCATCTACAGGCAATTTATTGGAAAGTTAAATTTCGTTCTTCACAATCGTCCTGACTTAGCCTTCTCGGTACAATATCTTATTCAATTCAACCAGCAACCTGCGCAAGCTCATTTATAAGCTGCTATCCATGTACTACGATATTTATCTGGAACCTCCACTCAAGGTTTGCTGTTCAATGATAATAATAATTTTGATTTGGTTGCATATTGTAAATCTGATTGGGCCCATGTCCAATTACTCGACGATATGTGAGTGGTTATGTTATCACTTTAGGAGAATCACCAATATGTTGGAAATCCAAGAAACAAGGGACGATTTCCTTATCATTAGCTGAAGCTGGATACAGATCCTTTTGAAGGGTCACCGCCGAATTGTCATGGCTTAGTCGTTTATTTAACCAACTTGCTGTTTCCAACATCACTTCCATTCCCATAAAATGTGATAATACGGCTGCTATCTATATTGTGAAAAATCCAGTCCCTCATGAAAGAACCAAGCACATCGAAATTGATGCTCATTATGTCCGGGAACAACTTCAGAATGCCGTCATCAATATTTCCCATGTTCCTTCCTCTCAGCAACTTGCTGACGTTTTTGCCGAATCTTTATCTGGTCCTATGCATCTTCGAGCGGTTTCCAAGCTTGGATTGTTGCCTCCACCTCCAGCTTGAAGGGGGGTGTTAAGGATTATTAACGCATCAATACATCAGAACAGTTCTGGACGTATAGCAGAGAGGAATACTTCTAGATGTTCTGTCAGAGTTTGTTACAAGGGATATTCGTTGATTGAATGCTAGCTGTATTATATAAGAATTTGTTATAAGTTTGTTGGGATATTCCATGAATGCTAGCTGTGTACCTTGTATTCATTATTCACATATAGAGAAAAACAAGAAGAGAATGATCTCTATATTTGGCATAGCTTCACTCTTTACACTTAACAGATACAGAGAGAAGCATAAATGCAGAAGATGGTAGAATAAGAGACAAGACAATCTGCAGAAATGGTCTAGGTCCTGAAGACCAAGGCACCATTAAAATCCAGTCACCACACCAGTGATTCTGCTTCTGCTGGAGTTTGGTGCAGAAGTCACTGCAATTATGGCAAAAGATCGCTGGAGACGAAGCCATTTCTTGTTTGTGACAATAATCACCTGGGCTTCTGATGTTATGCCTGTATACGTAAAGAGTTACAGTAGAAGCCAAACCAAGGACCTTTATTTCGTTATGGTAATGGTGCAAGCAACTACACTACGGTACCATATTACCTAAAAAGCGAAATATATAAAACCAAGAAATTGAACTCCGAACCGACCCCTGAATCTGGGGTCTGAAACAACACTAAATCTAAGAATTGGGCCAATCCTAAGAATCAGGGCAGAACCAATCATAATCTTCGCTTTGGACCGGGCTTAAAAAACAACGGTTATAGTCCGGTTTTGGAACGTACCGGAAACTGAGAGCCGCCGCTTTTATCACCATCATCGCCACCACTCTCTCTTTTTTTGTTTAGAAGAATTGAAGAAGTCAACACTGAGGATAAGACCAACTGAATCAAGCTCAAGCTCACCTATGGGCTTCACTTCCACGGTCGCACTCTACTCGCATCCTAGGGTTTGTGTTTTCTCACGTTACTTGCTTTCATTTTCCTCTTTCTTTCTACGACTCCCGTTTCCTTCAATTCCCCAGGTTCCACCTTCGGTTCGCTTTCGAAAACTTCAATCGAAAGCTTTGGCCTCACCCTATCATGCGCTTGGCGGACTGCTTTCACTTCCTGCGACTGTGTCCAGTGCTCGGGGGAGGACGAGTTTGGTAGTAAATGCTGCTGCTGAAGGAAATGCGCGGCGGTCGGGGAGTGGCCGGAGAGTGTACAGGCAATCCCAGGGGGAGAGTCCTTTTAGTAATGCTCCAGTCCAGAAGATTGCGTCGTTCGTGGTTCCCGCCGGCGTTTTTGTTTCTGTTACTTTCGGTATGAACATGTTTTAATGGTTAGGATCGGTATTGATTGGAAATTGAATTTATTGTGTAGTTATTATAGGTCCTTAGAATTCTTGGAAATTTTTGACAATTCAAACTTTTTCAGGAATATGAATTGAAAGTACTTGGAATTGTTCATATTCTTTCAGTAAAATGGAGGGAATGTCAGTAATTTGGCAATAATGATTCTTGCAGCAATCTGATAGAGTGGAGGTTAAACGTAATTTGACTTAGTACTAATTAGCAAGATGATCTAATTCCTAGAAATCCTTATGCTATTTTTTAATTTTGTAACGGAGACCTGTTTTCTTGAACTGGTGAATGAGATGAATGTGCAAACTAAATTAAGAGCTTTTCGCTTGTATCATTGCACTAATTATAGCATTTGAAGTTCAAAGTTTGTGCTTTGACATGGTGAAGACATCTTTTGGCCACCTACACTCATAGACAGAAATATAAACCAAAACTTAGGGTAATAGATTGGGCCTTATAATGTTGAAGACTGTTCATCTGTTGTATTTCATTGCAGCCATCATAATCCATTGACCACTTAACTTTGATTAGGTCCCATGAACTTTTTCTGTTATGTTGTTGGCAGCATCCTTTAACATTTTGAGAATCTGAGCAAAGTTTCAGGTTTTTGTCATAATATTGAAGGATTAAACTCAGCTTACTTTTCCCTTCTCTTAATTATGGCACTAATTTGATGTCTTCAGTTGACAGTTTTGTGGAAGGTGGTGGAGAAGCTCCTTATGCCAAAGCCTCCAAGGACCAAATCAATAGAAAACAGGTCTCCTGCAAAAGGAATGAGTTTTTCCTTTGCTGCAGGTACAAATTTACTATCGGGTCTCACTGCAAAGGTTGATCGAGAATCCAAGCAGAAGCTCAATGAATTTTCCAAAGAATTAAGATCGTTCCAAAGTGTTGACATGTCAGGTACGTTGTCTATATTGGTTTATGCAACAGAAGAAAGGATAAAGGGAGAGAGAAGAAAGAGAGGGATGTACCAGGATTCCTGTTTTATTTTCTTTTCGTCTGGATTCCTGTTCTTTGGTGTAATTTTGACCTATAACATATGTACCAGGATGCAACTTTGGAGATGAGGGATTATTTTTCCTTGCTGAGAGCTTGGCTTATAATCAGGTGGAGTTCAACTAATTATCAAAGCTAGCCTATTTACCATGTTTTCATTCTCTTTGTTTCTACTGTCTTGTTATTGCTATATGTATGGCTATACTCTCGAGAAAAAGATTATTTGTATTAAATCGGAACTAGATTTTATGATACTCTCTTTTAGTTTACTGAATGTAGATTTGTATGTTTTCCAGACACTAGAGGAAGTGAGTTTTGCAGCTAATGGAATAACTGCTGAAGGAGTAAAAGCCTTTGATCGTGTTCTTCAATCGAACATAATGTTGAAGACGCTGAATATATCTGGAAACCCTATTGGAGATGAAGGAGCCAAGGTAAGGCGACAACTTTAGCATTGCCAACTAAGTAGCCAAATACTTACTGTTAGCTTACATCATTTTTCAGTTAGAGATGAAAGGGACTTATATACATTCACATTTTTGTTCAAGGAATTTCCTTTTTCAGAATACTGGAAACTAAACTTTACGTGCCTACTTTTCATGAGTTTCAATTACTATCTATAACTTGACCAATGCTCATGAACAGCATGCATAACATCTGATAGCTGACGAGAATGATTTAAGTTTTTTGAATGTAGATGATAGAAGTATGTACAGATGAGTGAATATGTTTGTTGTAGGCAATATCTGGCCTGTGACACTGCAACTGAACTAAGAGTGAGCATGGTAAAATTTAAACACTGCCTGTTTTTGTCTTGGTCTATATTAGTCTTTGCTGTCCATATGAAATGCATGCCATGCTGATATGATATTCTATTTCAGGTTTAAATTCTCGCTTCTTCTTTTATCAATCTTTAGTTTAATGCTGCATGTTTTACACACTATTGCAGTCTGGCTTATATATTGTGTAACATTTTTTTACCAACAGAATCTATGTGATACGTTGGCCAATAATAATGGTATTGAGAAGCTGCAACTAAACAGTACTGGCTTGGGTGATGAGGTCAGCTAGTTTCAGTTGAAACTAGTATATGATAATGCCATATATTTGAGGCACATATTGGTGGCAAGTAACTTACTTGTGCCTTATTTAACGTGCAGGGTGCAAGGGCTATTGCAGATCTGTTGAAGAAGAATTCCACCTTGCAAGTGATTGAACTTAATAATAACATGATTGACTATTCTGTAAGCTTTTGCGACTAAATGTTTTCCAAGTTTGTTGCTTGATTAACCTGAATTAGCTAAAACAAAACCTTTGGTGCATTCATGCTGGAAATGGAAGTAGGGGTTCACAAGTCTTGCTGGATCACTTTTGGAGAATAACACTATAAGGAGTATATATCTGAAGTAAGTAGTACTTGTTAATTGCATCTTTCATTATACTTCCCACTTCTTCTTTTTGGATTGAACAACGTATCAATGCTTATAGTTGTATACAGAAACCACTGTCTTTATGGTGGATCTTGGTACCAGTGTTGGATATAGATGTTTCCAATAGTGTATTTCTTTATCTTACTTTTAGAAAACTAACTGGCTCTCCTTTAATGTTTAGTGGAAATTATGGTGGTGCTTTGGGGGCTAATGCTTTGGGAAAAGGGCTTGAGGGACACAAGTCCTTACGGGTAAATAACACGTTTACTCTCTATCATAGCACATTTACTCTCTGTATTTTATCCTGTATTTCCTCCAAGTTCTTTTTTTTTTCCCGAGGATTTGCCATCCTTATCTACAGATTATTTGAGCAATTATTTTTATGTGATATATTATCTGTTTTTGGACTATGAAATTGACAATTACACGGTGGTTCCAAACCCAGCCAACTTGTCAGGAACTTGTTCGTTGATCACATTCTCCACCTCATGATATCCGATCATATGTATTGAATATATATCCATGCCCAATTTTAGTGATTGTTGATAGATCCTATGTTTCTATCCTTCATCCAGTTTGCAAATCTGACTTCTACGTTCAGCAGTCTTTGTTTTTGATCTGTCACCTGTGGTGATATACATTTATGAGCTAATAAGCAAAATAGGGATGGCCATCCGACATCTTGGAGTGCGCCTGAAAAAACAAATCGGTTGCATGTGCAATATAACTGCCTGTTCTCAGTTGTTTTTGATGAATTGAAGATGTTATTTTATCTCCACAAAAGAGTTTGCTATTAGGTGAACTTGTATGAAGCAACTGAATCATTTCTCAGATAGATTAATTAAAGCAATGCACTTGCAGTAATCACAAGTGAGAAATGCTTGTCTTTATGATTGATGCTTGTTTTGAAATCGTGCATCATGATTGATAACTCTTCTTATTATTCTCACCAGGAACTTCACTTACAAGGTAACTCTATTGGAGATGAAGGAATTTGTGCCTTAATGTCCGGTCTAGCTTCAAGTAAAGGTATGTGCATTGCCATGTCAGAGGCCATTATCAATCAATCTAAACAACACTTGAGTGCATTTCATGAAGCTGAATTTCATCTTGTTTCTTCAGCAAAGCTTACCCATCTTGACATTGGCAACAACTCTATTAGTGCAAGGGGTGCCTTTCATGTTGCTGAATATATCAAGAAGAGCAAGAGCTTGTTTTGGTTGAATATGTATATGAATGACATAGCTGATGAGGTAACAACTGATGAATGGTAATCCAATTTGTCTGTAAATTGTCTTGCTTAATTTTATCTGAGTTGGTTGGAAAAGATTGTTAAACATGGACTTGCCATTCACAAATTTTCAGGGTGCCGAAAGAATTGCTCTTGCTTTGAAGGAAAACCGGAGTATAGCAATCATTGACTTGGTCGGAAGACATTGATTGATCAGAACACTTTTTTGTTAATTTAATTAATTTTGAAGAGTTTTTTATGAAAAAATTCATTGGGCCTTTGCAGGGTGGAAATAATATACGTGCAAAGGGGATCAGCGAAATTGCTCAAGCATTAAAAGATAATTCTGTTGTCACAACAGTGAGTCCTTACCATATATTATGTCCTTTAGTCTTTTGTCTTGCGATGGTATAGAGCTGTTCCAGACAATTTACTTCCTGTGCCACTGCACGATGCATTGAAGTCATAAATTTACTCTCTCACACAGCTGGAAGTTGGTTATAATCCCATTGGACCAGATGGAGCCAAGGCATTATCTGAAGTACTAAAGTTTCACGGGAACATAAAAACCTTAAAGCTTGGTTGGTGTCAGGTAAATCCATTAGATGATCATCATTTTTAAAACCCTTATATCAAAGTAGTTTTCTCAATGTGCCATGTAAATGCTTTGCAGATAGGAGCAAAGGGCACCGAGTACATTGCCGATACTCTAAAGTACAACAATACAATATCAGTGCTGGACTTGCGAGGAAATGGACTTAGAGATGAAGTTTGTACCCTAGATATTGTGATATCTCTCGATTTATGATCACTGGGCATTTGAACTTTATCTTACCTTCTGCATAAAATATCTTCAGGGTGCTGTCTGCCTGGCTCGTAGCTTAAAAGTGGTCAATGAAGTTCTAACTGAACTTGACTTGGGCTTCAATGAAATTAGAGTAAAGAACTGCTCTTTCAACTTGCTTTCAGGGCAGTTTCCAATATACTAAAAATATTTGCTTTCACCATCAGCGTCTTGCATTATCTCATGTTAGTTCTCTGTGCAGGATGATGGGGCTTTTGCTATTGCTCAAGCACTCAAAGCAAACGAAGATGTAAAGATTACCTCCTTAAATCTTGCAAATAATTTCCTGACAAAGTTTGGACAGGTAATAACGTTCCTCCATGTATCCTGTTTATTTTCTAACTTGGAACTTATGTCCTGTATTTGAATGAAATTATTTTTACCATGCAGAGCGCTCTTACTGACGCAAGAGATCATGTATATGAGATGAATGAAAAGGAAGTAAACATTGTATTTTAGAATGAAATTAGTGAAGCAGGAGACATTCTTTATACTAATATGCTAGAACTTCGAGCCTTTTTTATTCTTCCTTCGGCAAGTATAGGGAAAAACTTCAACAGCAAAGTGGGGTGATGCTAAGAAAAGAGAGCTTACCCCACTGACAAAACTGACCTAATGTAGAGGAAAAACTTTTAACTCCAAGGTCAGTGTAGCCAATTAATTGGTCAAGCTTTTGAGAAGTTCTTGGGATGAGAGATTCTAGTGGCATTGGCACTATTTTGACTTTTTCCAATGGCTATAGCGTTAACATAGGCAAGCTTTTACTCAAAATGCCTAGAGTTGAATTTTGTTTAATCTGTATACTAAATGGAATTATTTTAAACATCTTCCTTACTCTTATGATGTTAGTGTCTCGGTTCTCGGATTTTCATATATATTTCTAGTTCCTTGTCATCAAGCTAATATTTGGTCTACCGAGTTACTGGACCTGTAAATTTGCGTAGAGGAAACAGAATGCCTCACCATAAATTCAGATACTATTCTCACTTGTCATATTGTTTTGTAATTGGCATCCGGGATAAATTGTTTAAATTTTATATCATATATAATATACCAAATAAAATATATTTTAAATGCATATGAATAGTTTTGTTTTATTATTATTACTTTGAAATTTAACGTAAATCAAAAAGTTCTTATGTAGTTTCTTTTTCTTTCTTAAGTTCTTTTAAAGGTAGAGATGATAAATTTAACTCGATTTTATTAGGTAGATTGTATAAAGTCAACAAGTTAAGTTAAAATTGACCTGAGTTTTGATTGAATTTAAGTCTAAAAGGTTGACTTAAACATCTTTGAACTGCATGAATTCTTTTTATAAAATAACATTATTTTAGTTTAATGTTTTAAAACAATGTTTCTTTAATATTTAAGTTTAAAATTTTAAAATTAAACTAATAATTTTAAATGTTAAAGTAAAATAACAATATTTTAGGCATGTGGTACGACTAACCTCTAACCCAATTGAGATTGTCTCTGAAATAAATATTTAAATTTTTTTAATATAATGAATAGCTCTCAAAGACTGCTATCATGAATATAGAGAAACCTGGTAGCAAAAATGATGGCATATGACATTAAAAAAAAAAGTGCAATACCTCCTTAGTGAGAAGAAATTACTTAAAAACTTTTATTTTAACAATAAGTCTTTTTGAAGAAAGACATCAATTTCATCATTAATATGATCAAGTGGCCTATGAAAATTGGCTTAAGAGTTTAAGCTGCATGCATGAAGACATGGTCAAAGAGTTTAAGCTTTATTCCATTACCAAGGAAATGTAGAACTAGGTAAAGATTCAGTTTTGCTGCATATTAATTAAGAGCGTGCATGTATTAAACATAAAGTTTAATTAGTATATGTTAAACTGCAAGCACTCAGATGCTTGAGCATCTTAGGGTGATGTCATTTATTATTCAAAACCTTAAGGTAATTAGTGCATGTCTCATTAATGATCAAGTTCATATTAATGATCTTTATAGTGACAAGTTAAGATGACTCTCATTCATAATGACAACATAACCACGTTTAAAGGTATTTCGCGATACCTCTAGCTAGAAGTAGAGCATAAAGAGGCGAATCCCTTGACTGCTTGATTTCTAATGTTGGTTAACGCCAAGATATTAAGCCTAGCCACATCAGGAAAAATAATGGAAATCATAAGGAACCCAAAATTCTACTAACCCAAAATGGAAAAGTCTCCAAACATTGTAAGCGTATGCATGAATAGAAAAACCTAAATAATGTTAAGTGCTATGGTTTCCAAAAGATAGGTCACTTCACTCGTGATTGTACTAAGCAAAAGCAAGTACATCCTTAACCTACTAATCTCTTGATTCGCATTATTCTCATATGATGGTTGCCTATAGTCTCTTTGGATGGATTATAGATTGGGGAGAAAAAAAATGTAGCTAAAGATCCAACAAGCTGTGTAGATTACTAATTGATGGGATAATAACCCAAGCCTTCAAGATTTTTACATTATGTAGATTCTTACTTTGTGTAGGTTTTCTACCCTAGGGTTATACTACTATATAAACACCCCTTGCAGGTCCTTTGTAACATCATATTGTTGTACTCTTCATTAGTTGTGGGGTTTGTGTGAGAGAGGAAAACAATTGTAATTTTTCCTTTTTTGATATAGTGCATATTTTCGGTCTGTTTTCGCCTCGTGGGTTTTTCTCCCGACACTCGAGTTTCGCATGTAAAATTCTTTATGTCCTTCTACTTCTTTTCTTTATTTACTTGATTGATTTCATTGCTTTCGTGACTACTAACACAACAAACTAGTACATGATTCTACCTTCGAGGCTGTTATGGTTGATTCTAGTTCAAGAAGTGATGTTTTTTTGGTTGTTCAAGGCGAACAACGATCCAAAGATGAATGGATCCTAGACTCCGATTGTATTTTTTGTATATGTCCTTATCGAGATTGGTTTCCACCTATGAAACTTCTAAGGGTGTTGTCCTTATGGGGAACAGTACACAATATGATATGGTGGGAAAAGGTACAATGAATATTAAGACTTATGATGGTGTTGTTAAACTCTCACTAATGTTCGTCACGTTCTTGATTTAAAACACAACCTTATTTCACTTGGTACACTTGAGTTTCTTGCGTGTATGTACTCCTCTAAAGGTGGAGTCATGAAGGTGTCTTAAGGTAATCTTGTAATCTTTAAAGGAAAAAGACATGGTACTCTTTATGTGTTGCAAGGCTCTACTGTTATTGGTATTACTGATGTTGCCTCATCTAAGTCTCACTAAGATACTACCAAGTTATGACATTACCGCCTAAGCCATATGGGTGAGAAAGGTATGCAAATCTTGTGCAAGAGAAGTCTATTGAGCCAGAGTTCATGTAATATGGAGTTCTATAAACATTATGTCTTTGATAAATAAACTAGAGTAAGTTTCTCTTCCCCAAGGATTCACAGGACCAAGGGTACTTTAGATTATATTCATTATGATCTATCGAGTTCCTCTCTCGTTGCTTCTCAAGGTGGTAGAAGATATGTGTTGACTAAGCCACTACCTATTGCTAAGTTCAAGCATTGCCTGGACTTAGCTGGTATTCTTGATAATTGAGCACCCTTTGGGGCTTATGACAAAAAGAGCTCCTACTTTTGGTATTGTGTCAAGGTGGAGATTTGATAGGATAATGACCCAAGCCTTCAAGATTTTTACTCTATGTAGATTCCTACTTTGTGTAAATTTCTCACCCTAGGATTATACTACTATATAAATTTAGGGATCCTTTGTAACATCGTATTGGTGTACTCTTCATAGTCCTAGGGTTTGTGAGAGAGAGAAAAAATAGTTATAATTTTTCTTTCTTTGACATGGTGTATATTTTCAGGCTCTCTACGCCCCGTGGGTTTTTCTCCTAGCACTCGGGTTTCCTACGTAAAAATTCTTTGCCTCCTTATACTGTTTTTTCTTTATTTACTTGATTGAGTCCATTCCTTCCGCAACTACTAGCACAACAAATAGGTATTAAAGAGAGGTTTATTTTGGTCAATCAAGTCTTGTCGCCATGTTTCTTTTAACCAAATTTGGCATCGACAAGTTCGACGGAAAAATTATTTTTGCTATTTGGAAGGTCTAGATGCAAGTCGTTCTCACAAAAAATGGATTGAAGAAAACTTTATCTGGCAAGACAAAGAAACCTGCCAATATGTCAAAAGAGGATTGGGAAGAGTTGGAAGAAAAAGCCTTGTCCACTATTCAATTATGCTTGACAAGTGAAGTGCTTCGGGAAGTAGTCTATAAGACTACCGCTACAGGACTTTGGTTAAAATTGGAGTCCCTTTTACATGAAAAGTTTGGACAACAAACTTTGTAGCATCCCACTCCCGCAAGACCCGAACCCGACATCGATGGTGATATCCGAGTCCGCGCCCCGCGAGGGTGGTGTGCTAAACACTCGATCAATCAAAATTCGGTATATATATATATTTTTTTCAAAAACACACATGCGGAAGTCAATAATCAAATAGGGCATAAGCCCTTTTCCATCATACAATACCATTTGCAAAATTCTCATATGGCCATTTGGCCCTTTCACAAATACAACACTTGAGTCATTTCAAAATATAATTTATACTGAAATTGCGGAATAAACAATTTAATACAAAAATATAGACATGTAATGCAGACGCGAACTGATCCCCGACCTCTATCCTCCACTTGAATGCTGTCAATATACTCCCGTTGGCCTAACGGGG
>JANIJH010000001.1:4978902-4992316 GCA_024520975.1 Erythroxylum areolatum
TGTATGTTTGCGTTCGATTAATTACTTTTGTTATCCGTTTTGTTATTCGTATTCCGCTTTGATTTCGATTTGCCTTCAGTTTGTATCCGTTTTAGTCCGTATTCGATTTGCTTCCGCTTCCGCTTTGTTCAGCCTTATGCATTCGTTTCATTTTCGTCTCCGCTCTCCTTTATTTCGGTTGGGATCCGGTCCTCGGATCGGGTCCCAACATTGCTCCTTTTGCTAGAATAAACAAGTAGCCAAACGTTGAATTTTTATTGTCAATCTATCCAACAAAAATTGAATATGAATATCCAATCGCTTCTAACGGAATAAATCTTCTGTATATGAGCATATAGTCTTTTATTTCTTGAAGATACCTTAAGACTTCCTTTGCACCTTTCCAATGGTCAATTTCAGGATCACATGATATCTACCTAGCATTCCAAACACGAAGCTAATATTAGGTCATGTGCATGTTTATAAACACATCAAATTGCTAACAATAAAGCACATGAAATAGATTATATTTGCTTACATTTAACATCATTCTATGGACATTGCATGAGAATAAATTTATCCCCCTTTTTTGTATCGAGACAACTCTTGTTGAACATTTGTTCGTATTAAATCTCTCAAGAATTCTTTCAATATAGTCTTTCTGAGGCAATCGTACTAGTTCTTGTGATCTATTTTGGAGTATTGAAATTCATATCACATAGAATGCCTCTCCCAAGTCTTTCATTTCAAAATTGTTAGGGTGAAAATCTTTATTCTTATACAACACATCTAAATCATTAGTAACAAGCAAAATATTGTCAACATATTACTCCTACTGATCTTTCGGTAGATACAACGATCAACAATATTTTTTTGAAATCCAAAATATGTTAAGATTTCACTAAACCTAATATACCATCGTTGGGAAATTTGTTTAAGTTCATATATTGATTTCTTAAGTTTACATACTATCTAATCATTTTCTTCTCTAGAAAAACTTGTAAGTTGATCCATATAAACTTCCTCATCGAAATCTTTGTTTAGAAAAGCAATTTTATAATTTATTTGATGTATCTCTAAATCAAATTAAGCCATTAATCCCATAATTTATTCTCAATAAGTCTTTCTTTAAGACAGGTGAAAAAGTTTCTTTATAAACAATGTCATCTTTTTAAGTATACTTTGGCAATAAATCTAGCTTTTTACAACCCAATATTGTCATTTGAGCCATATTTGGTTTTAAAGACACATATGCATTGATGCTTCATAATTTTACCTTATTTTTAGCATACATGTTGGCAATTAAAATAAATTGTCTTGTTGAAATAGAGATGCTAAGAAATAATATGAATAATCAAGAAACAAAATTTTGGGCTCACAAAATACTTTTATTTAAGGAACAACACACTCAGAACTTGGCTTAGGCTTTAGTAAATAGCCAATAAACAATTCTCAACGGAAACTTGATGGAGTTTTCCTTGTATATTTCTCAATTCTTACACATACACTAATATAATATAGTAGATACAAACTTCTTATATATATTACAAGCCATTTTTTTTTACTACTACAACTAACATAAGACAACTACTAAATAGCTCACAAAATTTGACTATTGACAACAAATAAACTCGGCTAATAAATTGACATAATGAACTTTTTAAAAAAGTAAATAAACAACTAAAAAAAGCCCAATAATCTTTGACTATTCAAAGCCTTAATAATTAAGCTTTCAATAAAGTTCCACTAGCTTCTAGCAAATAGTAGAAGTCAAGTTTAAAATCTAACATCTTCCCTTAAACTTGGCTTGATCATTTCGATTATTTTTTCAACTTCAAGAATAAATTGATTTTGAGTGGCTTTCTAAAAATTTATGCCATTTGATCTTTTGATATATAATATTCAACCACAATTTCTTTATCTTTGATCAAGTCTCGAATATAATGAGGTCTAATATTAACGTGTTTGTTGTGATCGTGAAAAATTGGATTCTTCGTTAAAGAAATTATTGATTTATTATCACAAAATATCTTTATAGGAGCATCTTATTGATGTTAGCTTGCTTAGCATGCTTCGCAGTAAACAAAATAATTAGCAACCAAAATAAAATAATTATGAAATAAAATAAAATGATTATTAAAGAAATTAATATAAAAGATAATTTTAATGATAATATTATGATAAACATTAATATCTTGATAATATTCTAATAATACCTTTAATATCTTATTCTTAATTTTTCATTTCAGCGTATAACCATACCCTTTGTAGAATAAAAGTTCAGGATGATAACAAACAACTAAAAGTTAGAAATGCTAGTTGCATTCCCATCCTACTTATTTATTATTAGTTACTAAACAAGACTTTAATATTTTAAAAAAATTTAATTAAGCTCCTATTGTTATTTATATTAACACTTTTAGGTATAATGAATATTATTTTATTAATATTAAAATGCAATAATTCATATTTTAATAACATTAAAGTATAATATGGTATCAAAAATAATGGTAAAGAATTAATTAAATTTCTTGCAAAAGTTCAAATCCAAAAACATAAGGATTATCGAAATTCTGTACTACACAATCAAATAGATGCTGATGAAGCGGAATTGATTATGTGGATTCCATGAAACGACACTCCTTTTCAGACTTTCCCAGAGAGTTTCTCGTTTTATCGAAACGGAGGATCTTCACAAGAGGATAGTTTGATTCTGAAACGTCCCACATAACCATGGATGACATGACAACAAAAGTAGCCGCTTCTCAGCCATCCACTTTGCACAAAATGTTTCATCATCAGGAAAACAAACATCACGAATTTTAGACAATGCATACAATCTCAAGTCCCATAGTAAACACGTGAATAATATTTAAGAAACGGATATACGAGCCTTTTTTCTTAAATCACCCAGGAACATGTTTCCACAAATTTTATATACTTGTATACTTAAAACACATAATTGGAGGTTGGAACGTGAATCATCTAAGCCCATATCGGAAGAAGAGCAAGCACCAAACAACCGAGGAGCATTTAAATTACGGTTTCCGTGAATTTTAAAGCTATCTTTGCGCTTGGGGCAATGACGCAGCTAGTGAGGTTCTAACCGAGGCGCGTCTATTGCTGGTTGAAAACTATTTCCAAACCCCCTCTTTGGCCAGGGCTTGTCCTTGGCCATCGAGAATTTCTGGAAGGGCTTTCCTTTGGGTAAAGTCCTCAAATTCCAAGTTTTAAAATCTAAGATCTGGTAGACTTGAGCTTTGTGGTGGGGATTCTATTTGGAACCTTTGGGGCTAGCTTATCAGACAGTGAAATTTAATAGATCTCATATAAATCACACGTGTAACTCAGGCAAATAGCATAGGTGGTAAGTTTCAGATGGTTCCATTGCACTCTGGAACATGCGTCCTACTATACAAGAGCAAAGGTAATGAGAAGGAGCGGTTATGCTGTGCTTGGGCTGAATAAACAAGGGAAAGGCAGTAAAATGGCGCCGAAGACACCCATCAAACGAGCTCCGTCTCCTGACCCAAATGGGATGTTCTCCGGAATGGTCGTGTTCTTGGTCGAAAATGGTGTCCAGCCTAGCAGATTACATGTCTCTGCCTACACCCTTTATTTGTTTCCACGTATTATTATTTTCAACGGTAGGCTTTTGATCTTTCGTTGACTTGGGGTGTCTTTGTTCTGTTGGTGGCATGAAGATTTGGAAGCAGAAGTTGGTCCAAATGGGTGCTACTATTGAGGACCGCTTGTCCAAGAAGGTCACTCACATTTTTGCCGTTAGCTTGCCGGTTCTTCTTCAACAAATGGGCAGAGAACGCGTCAAAGGAGTTAATTTTCTGTTCAAATTCTTGGTTTCTTTCTGGGTTATTTTATCTTATGTTAATTGCTTGTTCCAGAAAGTACTTCTTTATCAATGGCTCGAGGACAGCTTGAGGTCAGGCGAGAGAGTGTCTGAAGATCTGTACCATATAGAAGTTGATAAGGAAAAAGGAACCAGTCCTGACAAGTCTTTTGTTCGAAAATCCGTTAATGGAAGCAGCAATTCGGATGACGGTGAAGTGCCACCTCACAAAAAGATCAAGTCTTCTCCGGAGAACGTGAAAAGTTCCAAAGCAGAAAGTGGCGAGAGTGCAGAGAATAAAGTTTATGAGTCACCTGATAGTCCAAGACATTCTCTAAGCTCATCCATTGCTCTTAGCCCTAATAGTACTAATCCGTCTTCCATTAGTCCAAATCATGATGTGAGATTTAGAATTTGCATTTACAAACGTATTTCTAATTGTTTGTGCAAAGTCTTGTACGGTTTTTAATCGTGTCTATGCATGTTTGCAGCTATCCTCGTTATACAATCCACCTCATTTAAACAAGAACATAACTGACATATTTGGAAAACTCATCGGTATATATAGGGGTGGGTGAGACTTTGTTTTCCTTTCTATATACATTCTTCCTAACCTTATTTCTTGCTGCTTCTTTTGGTGGTCTGATGCTAACCGTGAACTTTCATATGGACAGCGCTGGGTGATGATCGTAGGTCATTTAGCTATTACAAGGCTATTCCTGTGATTGAAAAGGTACCCTTTAAGATTGAAAGTTCAGAGCAGGTCAAAGGTCTGCCTGGGATTGGCAAGTCATTGCAGGATCATGTAAGTAGGAGGAACTTCAAATGAAATTTCCACATTTTATTGTCTCTATAATGATTAAGTAATTCTTCTTTATTTCAAGTTCCTTTTTATTTGTTCACTATTGCGTTGTGGGGTAACTTTTGTTCCCTGGTTATTCTCCCATTCTTAATTTCGGATGCTTGTTCTGGTTCGTTCCATTCAAAATATTGCACATTGCAAGTTCTCCAAATCAAAGTGTTGGCTTGCTGAGTTGATGTTTGATGTCTTATCCAAGGGATCAAAATTAATTTTTGAAGCTTCTATTGCTAGTTTCCTTAGTGCCATCAATTACGTATTAGAGTTTTCTTGCAGATTCAGGAGATAGTGACTACGGGAAAACTATCGAAGTTAGAGCACTTCGAAACCGATGAAAAGGTACTTTAAACATTTACCCTGTGACTGCTTTTTGATGTCAAATATTTTATGAATTCTCTTTGCCTTCCCTTTATATATGTTCCAAGTACCTTCCGAACTGCTCAGTTAACTAAATGTTAAGATTCATAACTTGCATGTAAATTTCACTTGTAACCTTTTTTTTTGAAGACATCCACTCAATCTACACCAGAAGAAGGTTCTTACGATTGACTTGCATTTGATTTGCCTAGGCCCTACTTCCTTTACCATTGGAGGTTGTTATTGATGTTTTCTGCTTCTAGCCGATGCACAGTTACATCTATTTTATTGGTTACTAAAACTTTTTACAGGATTTAGATCTAGATTTAGTATTAGTTGGACAGATAAACAATAGAATGGTTAGTTTATCAAAATTTTGTATCTATTTACTGGTACACAGGTATGTACACTAAATCTATTTGGAGAAGTTTGGGGCATTGGTCCTGCTACTGCCCTAAAACTGTATGAGAAAGGTTATCGTACACTGGATGATCTGAAGAACGAGGATTCTTTAACCCATGCACAGAAGGTAGGACTGAAATATTTCAATGATATAAAGACAAGGATTCCACGTAATGAGGTAAAACTGTTGTTTTAGTTTGTAGACTTTGGGATTTATATGTGATGTTTTGTGTATTGCTTGACCCATAAATGTATAAAACAACAAAAGTGGTTCCTATTTGGCAGGTTCAAGAAATGGAACAACTTTTACAGAAAGTTGGAGAAGAGATTTTGCCTGGGGTGAGCATTTTACTTCTTCATTGGAATTGTGTACATATGAATCTTAAAGGTCCTTGAGGTAACCTTATTGTTAATTGTAAGTTGTGTTTCAGGTTCATGGCTGGCCACCTCCTTGGTGCACGTCTCCAATTCCTTTTCACTGTTAAATATAAAAAGAACAACTAAATTAGATGCACCTTTTAATGTCTCAGCTAGGGGTTTCAACACATCATTACCAAATTGGTGGCCACGGATAGGAGTTCCGTGCAATCATGTCACTTGCAATGTTTGTGTAGTATATGGGTGCAAATATATTAGGAAAATTCAATCAATTTCTTGAGTGCATCCACAGCTTATTTATCAAGAACATGAAGGAAACAAAAGTCCTCTAAGACACATGAATTTTTGTTGAGATTTTGCTTTACATATCAGTTCTTTTTCTCAGACAGATTAAGCGTTTTGATGTTGAAAGTCATAGTTCAAGCATAGGCATTCATTTAGGTGTGCTTGATTTAATCTGATTGCTCTAATATCCATGTTGAAGGTGGTTATTGTATGCGGAGGATCTTATAGACGAGGAAAAGCTTCTTGTGGGGATATGGATATTGTAATTACTCACCCTGATGGGAAAAGGTACATATCCTCTTCTCTTCTTTCTTTCTATTCAAAATTTTATCATTTTCATTCGTGCTTGTTCATGTTGGGAGTTGCTCAGGCATCTTCAATTTTTAACAGCATGAAAGTAGCTTCTTGACTGAATATATTCAGGTTAAGCCTATTTTTGATATTACACTTAGATATGTTATTCTCTACTTGCAGTCATAAAGGATTTTTACTGAAATATGTAAATCGCTTAAAGGATATGAAGTTCTTAAGAGAGGACTTGATTTTCAGCACCCACAGTGAGGAGGTACATTTTTCTCAGAATCCAGTTTTCATTCTCTTCTCCTGTGGTTTTTGCATTTCAGTTGTGCTTCTGTTTTTGCAGTAATGTGTGCCAAATTCATGGAATTTTGTTAGTCATTCTTGATACTTTGTTTGATATACCCTTTTTACAAATATTTGGAGATTCTCAGTTGCTTATTTATTTTGCTACTTATATGTTCTGTATCATGGGCCTCCTAGATTGTACCTTAATTTCTCTTTTGTTTCCCTTTTCCCTATTCAAAATGCGTACAGGGTACTGATTCAGGTGTTGACACGTATTTTGGTCTGTGCACATATCCAGGAAGAGAATTGCGACACCGCATAGATTTCAAGGTAATTCATTGTTGACAATGAAAACATTTCTTTTTGTTAAATTATGAGTTACAGGTATCTAGACATATCTTTCTGGTTGATTCGTTATAGGTATATCCAAGAGACATATATGCATTTGGTCTAATAGCTTGGACAGGGAATGATGTATTAAACAGGAGGTATGCTCACATTTATCAGTTGTAATCGTTTTTAATTTGTAAACTTGAGAGGAATCCAGTTTCTAGACACTAAAGCAGATTGTGATTGTAATAACTACATTACTCTACTCCATGCTATGTTTTGGTTTATTTTCTCCATATTTTTCCAAAACTCAATGGCTCTAACGTGGAATTGAGTGCTGTGAAATGGCAAGTCAATGGTTTCTGAAGTTACATATGAGGAGAAGCAAAACTCTGTGAAGTTCCATTCTGTTATGTCTTCCCTTGCAAAACTGCTCCTCTGATGATCTTGGTTGAAACTTAGAAATTCCTTTTGCAGATTTAGGTTGCTGGCACAATCCAAAGGATTCCGGCTTGATGATACCGGGCTCTTTCCTAAGACACAATCTTCAGGTGGCAAACGGGTAACCAACCGATCTCCTTGATCTTTGTTGAACTTAAGAATTAATCTCAAAGGTTATTAGCCAGTAAACTTGTTTATTTCATTAATTGTTTTGCAGGGTTCTGAAGGTAGCGCAAGTCTGAAGTTTGACACTGAGAAGGAGGTGTTTGATTTCCTAGATTTTCCTTGGCTGGAACCTCATGAAAGGAATCTCTGAAAGACTGAAACCCGTTTAGCTTCCAATAGTGATAGCATGTGTACATAGGAGGATAAATATGAGAATCCAACAAAGTTCAACTTACACTACGATCAACATTAACCGACCTAGGTGTACATGGCTTGTTTTGACTCTCAACTTGTAATTAATGTCGACCTTACAGATTATGTTAACAGACCTATTTTGTGATTATGTAATATCTTCTTGTCAATATAAAACCTTACGAGCCAATGAAGTTTCCAACTGAAGGAAAGGAGTGGATATCTATGGTACAAATTCTGTGGTAATTTTGTTGATGCATCTCTATA
Organism: Erythroxylum areolatum; assembly: GCA_024520975.1. Lineage (NCBI taxonomy): Eukaryota > Viridiplantae > Streptophyta > Magnoliopsida > Malpighiales > Erythroxylaceae > Erythroxylum > Erythroxylum areolatum. The sequence goes on from JANIJH010000001.1 coordinate 4,986,990, forward strand.
AAATGAAATTCTGGTCTTATAACCCAATAGGTTCTCCTTAACACGCAAGAATATACAAAGACCAAATGAAACAATGTCGTATTCTTCAGAGGTCTTTTGCTCGAAACGGAGTAATGGAGGGAGCTCGGTCACAAACTCTCTTCTTGAATAAGTAACAAAGGCAGGCGGATGATTTTAGTTTTTGCTTTGATTGATAGATATATAATGTTAGTGCTAATCCTTGTTTAAGTAGCTAATACCTTGTCAACAGTGAGAATACTTCTCAAGTTTTTGAGGCATATGGATCACCTATCGCTTGTTCCGTATGAAAGCCTAGGCTGGGGAGCAATTGAAATGGTATGTTCTGCGCATGGCAACTGAGAAAGGTCGGAGTCTCAGAGATGCTTGGGTTGGCATAGAATATGCGCAACCTACGCAAGTCCACATCGCTTGTTCACTTCGTGTGAGAAGTTTACACATGCTAGATAATATGATCTTTTGCATACTTTAAACTCACGCAGCCACGCGTTGAGCACAGAGCGAACTATTCTTTCGCCTTTTACTAAAGAATACCGTGTGCGCGACGCAGAAAGTGGCATACGCCTATTTTTGGAGGGTCCTCTCATGTGGAGGATCCCATAATACACAGTTGCTCAAATTGCTGAAGGTTTTGTTGGTATTGTTAAAGGCTGAGGGTTCATTTTCTTGTAAGTGTATCTTAAGGTATTGTTGTAACTTTAAACAATTTAAAAAGCTCAATTACGTTTCTTTTGATTCACAGTTATATTGGTGGGAGGCCTAATCGGCGTATGAATACATTAGCAGAAGTAGACTGCGCATTTGCACAGTGAATCTATTAAAATTTAAAGGGAAAAAAAAATTGTGAGATTTAGTTAAAAATTTGTCTAAAAAAAAAGAGAAAAATAATTATTTGAATAAATTAATAAAATAAGTGTTTAAATAAGAAATTGTAATGTTTTTTTGGTTACAAGGAAAAAACACGAAAGCTAGCTTTATTGATGCAAAGATTTGCGATACAAAAATTTTTGCTGGTCTCGAGCCAGAGGAAGCTGGAGTAGAGGCGGAGGCTCCTAAAGAATCCAAAGGCCTGTTGGGGAGATAGCTGCTAAGGAAGTCAGATTATCGGCACACTGGTTTCTTTCTCGATACACGTGCTGGAGCTGTAGCTCCCACGCTCGGTGTAGATAATGATAAATGCCTGTCACCAAAAAAGCATAGTCAGTGTGAGGAATAAAGGAAGAGGAGAAGATATTGATCACCTCTAATGAATCGATTTCGACAATCACTCGTCGATAACCCTGCTCCCAGGCCAACTAGAGCCCGGAGCGAATGTCCCAGAGTTCAGCTGTGAGCGGGGATGCTCGGTCAAGTTTTTGGAGGAACCCCCCGCACCATTTCCCATGACAGTCCCTGATAAGGCCGCCTACAGCAGCGATGCCGATCGTAGGATGGGCCGTCCCATCTGTATTCAATTTGACCCACCCCTCGGTCGGTTTTATCCAGCCCGTCCTATGACCGAACGGAAGACCCTGGTCGTGAACCACACAACACTTTACCAGGCGGGCCTTGACTATCCACTTTGCATAATCCAAAACCTCCCTTGTCCCATCCACTGGCCACACAAAGTCGGTGTCAAAAATACTTTGGTTACACCAGCGCCACAAGAACCAGCAAGCAACATCGAAGAGGATGCTCCATTGGATGTTCCTTACTGGAGCTGTATGGGTAAGGTTATGAAGCACCCACGTGTCCATATCGTGTAAAAAGAACTCCATGTCGATCATCGTACTGAGAAATCTGCCCCAAAAGAGCTGCACTTTCCGATAATCTCGAAGAGCGTGGACTGTGGTTTCTTCCAACCCACAGAAATGGTAACCACTGTCCAATGTGAGATGACGGACCAACCGTTGATGGTTGATCAAAAGCTTTTGATGCACCAAAAGCCAGAGGAATACCCGAATACGCTGCAGGCCCGGCCATTGTCAGAGAAGGTCCTAGTGGTGACGAGCCCGATAGGGAAGGGGCCGTCAACAAGCTCGTACGCAGAAGCAGTAGAGAAGCGTCCATTAGAGGTTGGGGCCCAAGTAAGAGAATCTTCCGCATTGTAGGCTTGAGGAGGGCAGAAGCCGGATATAGCTAGACAAACAGTAGTCGGAAGGTAATGTTGAAATTGATGCCACTGCCAGGTACCATCAGGGGACGTGTAATATGCTACTGAGGCCCTGAGGGCACTATCAGGAATGGGGGTGATTGCCACTAAGTAAAGCGACCCCCAATCTTGGACCCAGTGATCCAATCAGAATAAAACCTTTCGCCCGTTACCCAGCTGCCACCCGGCACCATGACGAATAACGTGCCAGATGTCCGAGATACCTCGCCAGACCCCAGAACCCCCTTTTTTTATCAAGAGCGAGAGGAAGATAGGGGGAGTCCACCTTATACTTAGCCCGGAGAATAAGTACCCAAAGAGCCAAGGGGTTGGTAATGAGCTCCCAGTCCAATTTGGACAATAGGGCATCATTAGTAGAACGAAGACGCTTGAGCCCGAGCCCCCCTGCTGATTTAGGAGTACACACTAGATCCCATTTGACAAGAGGCAGTTTCCGACACCTTCGTGTAGAGCCCCAAATAAAGTCACACATTATGTGCTCCAAATCGTCACAAAGGAGGCGAGGGAGACGGATGGTTTGCATCGCGTACATAGGAAGGGCCGAGAGGACCGACTGCGTCAAAGTAACTCTCCCTGCTAGAGACAGAGACTTCGCCTTCCATCCGGGAAGACGTGTTCGGATTGTGTCCAAAATATACTGGAAAGTAAGTCACGTAGACCGCTCATGTAACAGCGGGACCTCTAAATACTTGCCCAGATTATCGGTGCGAGGGAAATTAAGCAGGAGGCTAAGGCGCTGCGCCTGAGTGGGGGGGATGCTCTTGGAGAAGTGAACACGAGTCTTCGTGAAGTTGACAGCCTGCCCAGAAGCCTGGCAGAACACCTCCAGGGTATGAGTGATGATTTGCGTTTGGGCCTCCGTGGCTTCAGCAAACAAAACCAGATCATCCGCAAAAAAGAGATGTGAGATGGGCGGGCTCGTAGCGCTCAACTTAATCGGCTTCCAATGCCCTTGGGCCACTTCATGGGAGATCAAGTGTCCGAGACATTCCATGCAAAGCACAAACAGGTACGGTGACAGGGGGTCCCCTTGACGCAGACCTCGGGAGGGTTTAAAAGAACTGGAAGATTCACCCTACCAAGCAACCTGCATAGAAACCCGTATAAACACATTTCATAATAACAGAGATAATGCGCTCGGGGAGACCAATGTCAGTCAGGGTGGTAAGAAGAAAATCCCACCGAAGCCGATCGTAAGCTTTTTCTAGGTCAACTTTAATCGCCAGGAAACCGCTGCGACCTTTTTTCTTACGCATCGAGTGTATAACTTCCTGGGCAATAATAACGTTGTCCGTGATGTGACGTCCCGGAATAAAGCTGCATTGGGTCTCCCGGACGAGATGGGCCATCTGGTTTTTTAGCCGGTTCACAAGGATTTTGGAGATCACTTTATAAAGCACCGTACAGAGACTGATCGGCCTGAAGTGAGACATGAGCATAGGGGAAGGAATTTTGGAGATAAGGACGAGAATAGTTTGGTTTAAGGCCTCGTCCCACCGGCCCTCACTAAAGACTGCCTTCATGAATTCCCCTATACTAGGCCCAACGAGATGCCACTGTTTTTGAAAAAAAAAGGCGCATTAAAGCCATCGACCCCGGGAGCTTTATGAGGATTCATATCAAAAACTGCTTGCTTGACTTCCAGGTCATGTAGCGGACGGGAAAGGGCACTGAGACCATCGGCACTAATCGCCGAGAACGCACCTGAGATTGGAAATTGCGGCATAGGGCCCACAGTTTCAGTATAAAACTGAACATAGAATGCCTGGGATAGGAGTCTCAGTTGGTCTGGGTCCGAGGCCGGCGTGCCCGACGAGTCATAGAGCCACTCAATCGACTTATGCTTCCTCTTAGTAAGGGTAAGAGTATGATAGTATTTCGTATTCCTGTCACCTTGAGAAAGCCAATCACACCGGGCTTGTTGATGCCAGAAAATTTCCTCCTCACAAAGAACTTGAGATAGGTCCTCACACAGTTTGTCCTCCAAAGCTAATAACTCGTCCGTTGGGTGAGCCTTCATGGCCCGCTGAATCCCCTCCAGGCGCGCTTCAAGTCTTTTCTTCCTGTGGAACAGATTTCTGAAGTCCTCGCAATTCCATCTCGAAAAGTGTTGGGAGAAGGTATGGAGGGACTCACTCAGCGAAGCCGCCAGTGGCCTCCAGTACTGGGAAACCACATCTTGGAAGACAGAGTGAGTAAGCCACATATTTTGGAACCGAAACTTCAGAACCCCAGGTCTTCGAGGAGAGGGCCTGGTAAACTGGATCAGGAGGGGCCGATGATCCGAGCCCATAAAGGGTAAATGTTGATTCACCGTGTGGGGATACTCCTGGATCCAATTAGCACAGCCAAATACGCGTTCTAGCCGAGCTTGGATGGTGCCCCGCCTCCACGTAAACTTTGGGCCAGTGAAACCGAGATCAATCAGGCCACAACTATACACCCATTCTAGAAAGGACTTGTTAACTATTTGGGAAGAGGAGGCCCTGCCACGTTTATCAGTCTGAGCTAGCTTAGCATTAAAGTCTCCACCGATGAGCCAAGGGCACCGTACAGAGTTGCCGAGCCAGTGAAGGGTGGGCCAAAGGAGTTGCTGAGTGGCCCATTGCAGGCTGGCATAGATAGCCATAAACTCGAAAGCTCGAGAAGCATGCTTAATATAGGTATGCACGAATTGCCGATGCGCGACGACAATAGTAACCTCAAACTCGGCTTTCCATGGGAGCCAGATTCCTCCCGAGAACCCGGTAGCTTCGACACGCAAAGAAAAATCGAAACCTAACTTTTGGACCACAACATGAGCCCGAGCTCCGCTAATTCGATGTTCTAGTAATACTAAAATACCGGGTGTATAGGTACGCAAATAATTACGCAGTATGGTTAAGAAGCGGGAGCTGCCCGCTCCTTGACAATTCCAGATGATAATAGACATAAACATAATAGGACTGGACTTATGGGCAGGCACTATCCGTACCTGTCTCCATGGCGGGTTGAAGAATGATTTCCGACGTCAGCGGGGCCACGCCTGTGACTTCCGAATGCAGTTGAGACAAATCCTCCGTTGCATCCATATCGGTGCCGGGATCGGGAGGGTTGATTGGAGTAGGGGTGGGTTCCAGAGAGTCTTCCCCTCTCGTCGGCGATACCTCGGGTCCGT
>JANIJH010000001.1:5030324-5045922 GCA_024520975.1 Erythroxylum areolatum
CTAGCCAACCTTTAAAATACAGTTACCCCATTGAAACTGTATGCGTTTTTGCTGATTAAGGATTCGGAATAGCAGTAATAAATCCTCTGTATCTCTGTCACTCCATTTCACAGAAAACAATAATGAATTCCATGTTTCCTCAATTTCCAGGTATTTATCAATCCAATTATTGTATATAACATGTTGCAATTCTAGGGTGAATTTTTGTGTTGATTAATTACGATATTAATATGTAATTTCGGGTTTAATTTTCTTTCAATTTCTTGATAGGTTTGCTATGGTTTTCCGTTTTATATCTGAAGTACTTCCATGCTTAAGATTTTTAATTTCCAGGGTGAATACAGTACTGATGATTTTACTGCGTAATCACAAATCAGCGTAAACCTCAAACAGGAAAACTGACAGCATAAACACATGAAATCCATCGCTCTTTAATGATAACGCAATCAATCCTGTCGAACTTGTCTGTCCGTACATGTTCTGATATAGTCAAATGCTACTAGTGTAGTTTGTGTCCCAGGAAAATATGTAATTAACAGCAATTCCTTTAGCTGTTCAAAGCAAAAGGACACTCGAAGCCTTCATTGGTTGAAAGCAAATGTTTGCGAGTGCCATGTTTCGTCGTTGATTCCTCAAATAATTGCAGCCCGAACAGGAATGTTGTCCAACAATTTCTGAAGTATTGTGATTTGATAACGAACTACATTGGTTTATCGACCAAAAAAAGTTGCCGATAGACAACCAAATGTGACTGCGGCAAATTTTAAAACGCAATGCAGTCTGATGCCTGACTAAGTACAGAGTTCCTCTTCCACCTCACCATCTGCAGGAGAATGGAAGGAGATGATTGACGAATCAAGAATGGTAACTTTCAAATGCAGGAGGTTTACATGAAACATTAAATCTCACCACCAAGCTTGGTGGCTAAATTAGCCTGAGCATCAGCCTCAGAGTTGTGTTCCTACGAAGCATAAACAAGGACAATTAAATAGTAGAAGATTAAAATGATGACATCTTACAATCCACGTAAATTGCAAGTACCCTTAAAAAATGATTTATCTGAAAAGACACAAACTTGTTCTCCAAAGTCTTGGCCTGCTCATACAAGATGCTCATCATCCAATGTCTGACCTTCCATTTACCCTGTAGCTGTTGTAAGGTAAATTACATAAAAGTCTCACTAGTAAGCAGCCGCCATTAATGACAAGTTCAGAGGAATTAGAAAAAGAGAGAAAGCCAGAAACAATAAACCAACCTGGAAACAAACCAGTTTTGAGTCACCTATGACTCTAATTTTTGTATAACCTTTCTTCAAAGCATGTTCCAGTCCTAAAATCAAGGCTTCATATTCGGCCACATTATTGGTCTTGTGGCCCAAGCCTTTCCGCAATCTGCAGATCTATTGAATTAAGATTTAGAAATGCTGAAGCATTAAGAAAAAGATTCAATGCACAGATAAAAATGAATGCATACAGGACTGCCATCAACCGCCCAAAGCACAGCTCCAGCGCCAGCTTGTCCAGGATTTCCCTTTGAAGCACCATCAAACTCAAGAACACAAGAGTCCTGCAGATAAAGGAAACGGTCTGTGAAAAATATTAAATCATTCCTCCTATTTTTCTTCCCGATAAGTCAAAAGTATCTAGAAAGGGCATGTCTAACAGTTACCCTTTTGTTATCTCATCAGTGTGCCCTGTGCTATATATAGAATGTACGATAGGCATCTTTTTGTTACCACTTACATGATCGTGGGAGGAAGAATGAACTTCAGCTTCATTATCCACTTTAAAGTGCTTCCTCAAAGGATCTGTAGAAGCAGATGTTGATCCACCTGCTTCCTGCAAAACAATCCTCAAAGGATCTGTAAAACCAGATGTTGATCCATCTGCTTCCTGCAAAACAACTGGCATAAATCTACGAAACCACAAATTACTGCTATTCAAGTATGTTACACAAATATTCTAACATGTGCAATTAAAATGGTTGGCAATGCAATTGGAGATGATTTTCCAGTCCTTTACTTTTCCTGTATGCAAGCAGTATGAGCCAAGAGCCAACAGCATCCTGGAAGTAATTATCACATGCAAAGCACACCATTAAGCTTATAATTCTTTTCAGATAGTTTCCTAATACGATACTCATCAATGAACTGACTTCTCTGCGGAAAAGCAGAAAAACCAGTTCCTAATACAGCCTATTATCTTCAGGTCTGTTCACTGAACTTTTTCCTCAGTATTCTTGATTAATGCAATACAGCAGTAACAAGTACGCACTAACAGCCATAGCAGGTATGCTCACACCAACCCATGCACAGTGGGAAAGAAAGAACAGTAATAAAGCCGGGGAGAGGGAGTGCAGGAGAACAAAATAACAACACTGCACCTTTCATGTTACTCGTTTTCTATGTTTATGTAAGTTAAAATTCCAAAACGATATAGATGAGGCCCTTACCACTGTTTGCAGTTCTAAAGCTTCCATCGATCCCTTTTCAGTAGCACTAGTCTTACTTGTTTCTTCTTTCAAAGAAGCACGTTTCTGTAATTGTTTTGCTCCAAAAAGAAAAAATGAACCTGAATTTCTTGAAAGAATATTAAAGACGGATAAAAAATCCATGGAAGATATGCTCACATAACATTCTAGTTATCAATCAACCATTAGGACTCCTAGAAATTTGAATTGGCTTTAGCCTAGGCCAAACGGCTCTGGAATTGTACAATCATAAGTACTTAGCAGAAATCAGTTACTCACCTAATCAACGTCATAAGTTCTCAAAGAAGTTAGCATTAAAGGGATTTAGTAAACGATTTTGATATCCAATCCTGAAACTGCTAAACATTGGCCATTTAAAAGGAATGAATTTGACCAATCTGACAAAGGAGATGACTTACACCTGAATAGTACATGGCACAAGTTGACCAAAGAGGTCCTCTTTCAAATCTTCAGCTCTTATAGTGTACAAGGCATTTTGAAGTCCTCGGGAAGTGAGATACTCCCCAGTGACCACAGAAAAACAGTTCCCTTTGAAAATGCTGACAGGGGGATCGGATACCTACCAAAATGAAAACACAACAGTTTCTTCTTCAGTCAACCCTCCCGACAAAATCAAAATCTTAAGTGAATCTACCGAAGCTTTCTCGGACACTTTAGTGTAAATACACCGAGCAACCCTTGAACGAAAAAACAAAACTAACTTAACTAGCATCACCAGCAATACAATCATGTCACACCCTGGTACCCTCCGTAGCATCTAAATAGTAAGTACCTAACAAGTACAATAACTAAATCCTCAAAATTGTCATACAGCAAACCCGTATAGTTATAAAGCAAAGGAAAATAGAACTATTACGGAGGATCCAACTTGAGCCCGACATTCGTCGAGACTTTTATAAACACCAACAACATCCCCTTTCCGTATGACAAAGAAAGCATCTTTCTCTTTCTCAATAGCCACCGGCTGAGGAACTGATTTTTTCTTCTTCGAATTTTTCCCACTTGCACTACGAGACGAGTAGCATTGGGAATGAATTCTCGTCAAGAGATAATTCAAGTTGAGAGTTTTAAGCCCGCCATGTTCAACGCTTCCTTCCCATGAGAAAGTAGAAGTTTTTGGATAAAGAGAACTTCTATTAAGGAAATGGGTCTCTCTTCCAAGTAAGCAAGCGGCATAGGAAGACACACGAGACAGTGTGTTCATTACAAGGATACGAGATGACGATGATGATGAACAAGAAGAAGCAGGAAAGGTGTGATGAGATGGGGTCTTGTTTGGAGGGTTTAAGCTGGTCTTGTGGAATTTGGGCTATGTAAAGCCTAATTCTTGATCTGGCCTGATAAAGCCCGTCCTTGCTGTCCTTTATGTTCAGTATGCTTAATGCTTGTGGCTCGTAGAAATGATAATGGAATACACACTGTTGGCGTCAAGAAACAAGTCCATTTTCTAAACTGAAAGGATACGGGGGAGGGTTACCTACGTGGTACAAACAAAATTATCGTGAAATATAGTTAAAATAGAAAATAATGTTTCTATAGTGGAAGAAAATAATTTTTAATAACCTTTTAAAAATTAAGATTCTATAGCATGATTGATTTATAAATAGAACATAATATTAAATATAAATTATACTTTATTATAAAATTTAATTTTCAAAAAAATTAATTTTCTGTTGAGGTAACTCTTCTCAAATCTAAATGTTATACAAAAATCAATAGAGTCGTACAAGTAACCTAATTTGAATATTACTTATATTAATGAGTTGAGAAAACTCTAAAATAGTATGCTAAGATAGTTATCTTTTATAAAGCCTGGGTTTATTTATAGTAGGATTCAAATCTTTTAATAATTTAATTGAGTTATAATTAAATATTAATTAAGTCTTAAGAAAATTTAATATCTAATATTGATCTTATGTATCATATATTTTATAGATAGTTATAAAAATTTTCAAACTTTACGATTAAACCTAATTTGATAATAACCTTTATCTCTCCTTAACGTTATTTGTTCATCATCTGATAGATTCTTAAATATGCTAACAATAAATAGAAATTACAATTTGAAATTATATTTAGGATTAAATAAATCTAACTTCTCTAGTTTATCTTTAATTTTTAATTGAATAATTTACGTCCATAAATCAATATTAATGTCTAGTAACATCATGATGACCCAAATATTAAGAATGTTAAACTAATTTTGACCAAAATTTTGTAGATATTTTCTTGTAGAACTCAATTCTTTTCTCATAAAATATTCCAATTTTACATATGGTATAGTCGTATAGATTTAGTATCCATTTTATTTGAGTTCAATTGTATTAGTTCTTTAGCAATAATAATTGATTCTTTTAATGAAAATTGAAGACCATTTGTAAAAATATCATTTACCTTGATAAAAGATTGGTCAAGGTATCTTAACTCAATATTAATGAAGAACTTTCTAATTATTTTAAAGTGATAAATATTACAGTAATCAATAAACTACTTCCATATAGTTCATATCATATATAATGATTTCCAATCAAACTATCCTTAATTAGGTTCGATCTTAAGTAGTATCAAAATATAACAATCAATATATGAGATATTTTGAATATCTCAAATTAAATGATCATTTATACGATAATCACACTAAGCATTTATATAGACATACAAGTATTCTCATGATGGATCAATTTAATAAATTTATTTACTTATAAGAATTTGTCCATTTGTTCAAGTATCTCAATACTTTAGTTTATGAGATCGACTACTTACTTTATAAGAAAGAATGTGATGTTTTATAATTTTTTCGCTCTATTATTGTCTAATATTAATAGAGCAACAACTAGGTAAATTATAGGAATAATATATAAATGTAATATGAATATCATAATCATGATCTCATTATAATTTTATTTGTAAAGTATAATTATCCTATCGACTTTATCTTATAAGTTAATTAATTAGACAAACATATATAACATAAAGAGTGCTTTTATTTAAATATGACATAAATATGCAACCAACAAACTAGTTATAAGGTATAAATAAAAAATCTCCTATTTACAATAAGCCAACTGTTTAGATAAATTATTTCATATCTCCATAAGATGGTCATTTTACTATTAAGATATTGGTTTAGCGAGAATTTTACGAGATTATCTTTTGAGAACACTTACTTACATTGTATAACTTTTATCTCAATTATCATTATAATTAAGGTAAATTGCCTGAATACATACTTAGATCATTGATAGAACATTATCTTTTTTTTATATGCCCAATAAATTTACTGTTCCGCAATATATTACTATTCAAATAATGGGCTAAGTAACCTTTTCTGCTAATAAAATGATAAATGTATTTTGACTCAATTAGCAATTGAAGTAATATTAAAGCATTTCTTACTTAAAGTATATCTTAAGTAGGACTTACTTTTATTCTTGTCAAACTAAAGTTAAAATCATTATTAACTTAAACTCAAATATCAACTCATACATAGAATAGTAGACATTTTGTGTACTTCTTAAATATATCACATGTTGAACACCTTTAGCATATCATGCATGTACTTAGATGAGAATAGTTAAATAATTTATTTAGTCTATCTCTATAGATTTGTTGTTGGATTAACATATATTCGACATTTTTAAATGTGAATTATTGTTCTCTATTGTTGTTATATCTTCTACATAATCCCTTGAAAAGTAGTATTAGTCTATCTCTATAGATTTGTTATTGGATTAACATATATTCAACATTTATAAATGTGAATTATTGTTCTCTATTGCTATTATATCTTCTACATAATCCCGTGAAAAGTATAAATACTACAAGTAACTTTCTTCTAGGCATAACTTTATCTTTAAAACAAACTCTTCAGTTTATCATAAAAGTGAACTTTTTTGTCTTTAATTATACATCAAATGTATTAAATAAAGGCACTTATTCCATCAATATCTTAAGAGAAAAACATAAAGCTACCACTAGAATCAATATTGTGGGAGATTAATCTTGTAAGAACTTAGATAGCTACGATAAATAGGTATAAGGATAACAAATCCCCTTGCCTAATACCCTTCCATCCATTAAATTTTCTTAAAGGAGAACCATTCGCCAACACTTTGAAGGAGGTAGATGAAATATAGGCACAAATGCACTTTACAAAAATGTCAGGGAAGTCAAATGCCTAGAGATAGTGTACTATAAAGCTCCAATCAAAAGAGCCAAAAGCTTTAGAAAAATCAATTTCCATATAACAACTTTTGATGAAAGCCTTAGAGTTATAATCTTTAAGTAACTATAGGATTAATAAGATATTGTCCTCTATAGGTTTATAAGAGTTTCAAGGACTTTCTTCAACTTGGATATAAGAAGTTTTAAGATCACCTTGTAGATGGTGTTACAATATAAGATAGGCCCAGGGCCGTTCCTAACGTTTTATAGGCCCTGGGCAAAGTAAAAAAAAAGCCTCAATAAATCGGCAATATACAAACAAGTAAATTTTAAAAGTAAATTTTTATTTATTAAAATTTAATATTCATATATAAGTGAGTCGATTTATAAGTCTACATACTCAACAAAATATTAAATGATCATAATATCAACTAATAATATCTTACAATTGTTAGTAACAAGAAAATCACTAAAAATAGTAACAGTAACAACAAAATAGCAATAGCAAAAATCAAACAACAATATTAGACTTCAAAATACTAAGAGAATTGCACTAACAAACACACAAATGATCATAATTTATGAAAAAATTTCTTCGTGCATTTCTAGATGCAAAATCATTAATAATATTATCAAAAACAATATTATCCAACATATCCTTCTCGATACATAAAATAGTTAAACCATTCAACCTTTATTGTGACATTTATGATCTCAAGTAAGTTTTCAATAATTTTAACTTTGAAAAACTTCTCTCAGCTAATGTTACAGCCACAATTATAGTCAATAAAATTCGATAAGTAATTGAAATATTTGGATAACAATCTGCAGCTTTAACAAATTCTAAAACTTGAATTGATGACATTAACTTATTTAGTAAAGTCATTTGTAACACTTTAAATTAAAAAAAAAGATCATCTAAAAAATATCTTATATTCATATGTTGATGGACATTAAAAAAAATATCTTATATTCATATGTTGATGGACATAAAAAAAATAGAGTGTAAGATGCTTCAAATGAATTTATAAGTATTAGAAGTTAAAAAGTTAACATTAGTTTGGAATCTAAAAAAGATTACGTAGAATTATCAAAATGAAATCCACCTAAAATGGTTTCATTCCTTCTTTACAATTATTAATTAGCAAATTAATGCTCTTCATTAATTAAAAGAGAGTTAATGTTATTTTGGAATCTGGAAAGATTAATTTGGAAGATAAACAGAATTCATCTAACGTTGGAAGGTTAGAATAGGTGGGCCCCTAATATGGTGGGGCCCTGGGCAGGTGCCCTGGTTGCCCCTGCCCAGGGCGGCCCTGGATAGGCCTATATTCATATAAGGAATTTGGATTATTTATCTTAGGAACAAGACAAAGGTGAGTTATGTTCAATTCGATGAGCATTCTCTTACTATTAAAAAATTCCTAAATAATGGCAATCATATATTCCCTTGTAATACTCCAACTTTTATGGAAAAAGAAGATATTAAAGCCATCTAGCCTTAGAGACTTATAAAGGTTCAAATTGAATAAATCCTCCTTGATATCTTGAGAATTAAAAGGCCTTAATAGATTATTTTAACTCTTGATTTTTGCCATAAAAATAGACTTTAGGTCATTCAAAGAAGAATGGTTGCCATAGCTCTGACCAATAAATCCTTATAAAAGTTAAAAACAATCTCACTAATTTTTTTCCTTATCTTTACGTAAAAGCCCTTCCCCATCCACCAAGGAAGAGATTCTATTCATATTCCTATTTCTTCGAGTTAGAATTGTGTTATAAAAGATCCTAGAGTTATTTTCCCCTTTATATAGCCAATGAACACTAGCCTTTTGTATAAGAAATGAGTTTCAAAACTAAAGTGATTAATTATAAAGATTGAGTGCCTTGAATTTTTAAGTCTAGCAAAACTTAGATCCAACAAACCAATTTGATTTACCACATGGTTTAGTTCATTGGTGAGGTTCTTATAGTTGAATTTAGTTCCTTTAGCTTCATAAGTTTGGAGGATGCAATTAAGGTCCCTATAATCAACCAAGGACCTTGAATCCTCCTGTAAATTTGAAAAAGATCTTCCAAAAGAAAGGCCCTTTGAAAGATAAATTAATAGTATAAGTAATTGATACATTAAAGGATTTAATATGCCATTCAAAGAAACCAGTGAAGTGAATTAACTGAACATAGAAAACTAGGTTACTAACTTGTATAAGAGACGAATCAAAAGCCAACACTTTCCAACCATTGAAGTGGCAGGAATGGATTATGATAATAATCTATTGTGCACCAAAAAACCTCAAACTTTCTATAAGCTTGTCAACTTTTATTTTGGTTTCCAAAATTCCTAGGAGAACATACTTCTTCTTTAGGATCAAATCTTTACTAGCTTGTTATTTGGGGGGCTGTTGAGCTTTTTATACTCCAAACCAAAAAAGACATCGGCCATAGGGTAGGGAGCCTCCTAGTTTAGCTTTTCTCAGCTTTATAGCAGTTTTTCTTCTTAGTGTAGGGGAGACAACAATAAACTCCAATTCCAAAGAGTTTTAAGACTGCTCATCATCCAAGTTCTGACTTATAGGTATGTTCCCATACCTATTATATAAGGCATGAAACTCCTCACTACGCTAATAAGTTTCCTCAATTTGCATGAAGCTCCAAAACCTTTTCTCGTTGATTAATCATTAGTAACGTTAATGTCTAAAGTTATAGCCAAAAGAAGAAGAACCAAAGACAATGAAAACAATTTCATTGTGTTAACTAAAATGACATTGTTTTCTACATATTGATAAATTAATCAAAAAGACAAACTATCACTAAATATCATTTCATGAAAATACATGCTATTTGTTAAAAATTAGTAGGTTTTATTTATTGTAACAACAATTTTTAATTTTCTTTAACGATAACTTAGTATTTGACTCAAAGCAAACACCTTTTCATGAATGTCTCCCAGTTATTTAACTAGGTTACATTTTTTATTTAGCTTAGTTGGAGTGTCATTATAGACTTTTGATGTGAATGCCCTCAGTTACTTAGCTAAATCGCAACTCTCAATTAGCTACCAACTTTATTCTTAGCCCAATTTTCTTAAAAAGGGCCAGCGGAATACGAATTTAACACACATGTTTTTACCATTTTAGTTTTTAGTCTATCTCATGTGTTTTTAGTCAACCACTCTCATGAAAGGGTACTAATAATGTTAACCAATTTAATTGACTATAATTATAAATGTGTACGAATAAAATTCATAAAGTGAAAGAATAGGTATCATATCCTAAATAAGATACATATTCACCCCAAAGAAACTTAAGTAAAAAAAATCACAAGTTACTTTACCTTTACAATTTAAAAGAGATTCGATCTGTATATTTGCTCAATCTTTCATCCTTCTACATACTTAAGGCTTCAAATTCCCTCTTTAAATTTAGAACTTGCATCTGCCTAGTTCTGTCATTGTACTCCTCTTTCAATCTATCCCAGGCTTCTTTAGCTATTTTACAGGTCATGATTCTGTAAAAAACAGAATCTGCAATAGAATTCTATATTAAAGACTACCTTAGATCTTTTTAAAATTTTCTTCACTATGATTTTTTATTTGAGCCAAGGTAGGGTTTTCAGGAAGGGCTGGCATAGGCTTGTCTTCCTCTACTATTTCCCAAAGATCATAGGCTTGTAAGTAGACTTGCATCTTAACTGACCATATATGATAGTTTTCTCCAGTTAGGATTCTTGGAGGATTAAAAGATTGACTACTTGATACCATCTAATTTTTGGTTGGTTAAAAAATTTATTTCTTGGTCCGTTGAAGATCAACTGTAACTCTGATACCACTGATAAAAGTTGCAGCAAAGCTACTATTGAAAAACAGAACAAAAACAAAAGAAAAATTAAAAGGTAAGAGAAAGAACTTGATTGCTGTGAATTGCAGATTAAATCTTATTAATGACAGCAAGTGTTTAAGTAGAGAACAAAAGCTAATAATTCTACTTGAATTCTAATTCTAATAATCCGAAAACTACTCTGAAAGGAACTTACAAGCTGTACAAAATCCAGCTGCACAAGGATTGCTATTAAAATCCATATACTACTGGGAAAAATAAAAACATCTAGAATAATAGACTCCTAGAACAAAAACGCCACTGCTTCAAGAGTTTGGTGGTGTAAACTGGCATGGGTAAAATGGGCACTACCTTAATCTTCCTATCCATATGAATCGCAGGGAAAAGGAAATTTTCCATGGTGAACAGATTAATCAAGTTTATGATTGTCCCAAATCGATGCTCTCTATATAAAGCAGATCAAGAAATACTGGACCATCTATTGTTCAAATATACATTCACAGATAAGGCTTCGATGAAGATGCGTCGGCTCAATATAAGAAATCTGCGTGAAGCATGGAGTGACATTATAGAATATTGGGGCAACAAATCAAGTACAAGGCAAAAGAAGACAGGTAGATTTATAGTATCTCACTTTCTTTGTTAAAGAGCTTTTGTCAAAAATTAGGTTTCATCTGTGTACTTACAAGAACAAACTTCCATTAAGTAATCAGAACACGGATACGTGGGGCGTCGATTAGTGCAATCTCCACCTATTTCCTTTGTTTTTGTTTATCTAGCTGAAGCACTAAAGTGCTTCTTACTAATCACTTTGTAACTCCCTGTTGACGATCTTAATAGATTTATGTTTTGATTCTTAAAAAAAAGTTGCTAAACTGCATTAAACGTGAAACAGGAGTGCCGTGGTTTCTTCTTCTACGAGAGAGAAAGGTTATTCTTTCTCTTTCATGGCTGTTTTTATTAATATCCATCTTCACTTATTTTCAGAATTTTTATGTACTCCTCTGCAGAATATGAAAGCACTGTTAAACATACAGTCTTTATCTGGGTTCTCAGTCTCTTGTCAACAGCTTTCTCTTTCCAATATCACATGGTCGTAATTTTATTTTAGCAACAGTGTTTGGCAGCATTAAAATGCATGACATTTTGGTTGGTGTGATCTGATTATGGAGGACAGTTGGTCCCGTAATTTCTATCGCATTCTAGTTCGTAACTCCATTTAATATAGCTTAGAAGGTTAGTGGGTAAGCAGAAACTCATCCATCGGAAGGAAAGATGGATACAACATGTAATTAAGGTACAATAAGCAACTTCAGTACATTATGAAGGTCGAAAAACAGACAATGTAGGACAGAAAATATGGATGAAGCAAGTAATGGAGATTTACTTGGATTATGTAGTTACAGAATAGGAGTTCTCCACATTATTTATAGAAAATAAGACTCCTCAGTTGACATTTACGCCTTCATGATAAGTTCATCCACTGCCTGGAAGTTCTTCACCACAAAATCTTTAATGACGTGCGGTACAGCAATGTCTTCGCTTGCCTTTTCATATTCACAGCTCCATTTCACCAGGCAACCATCTTCCTTTGGGCCAACAACAATGTGGCACTTGAAAGTCTTGTAGTATTTCTGGAGATCACCATCAATAACACTGTAATCGACTACCCTGTTTGTTTCATCTACCAAATCAATCCTCTCCTTTGATACATGAACAAGTGGAGAACCTGGAAAGTAGAAACAAGTCACTTCCGGGTAGAACTCCAACTAGAACAATATAATCAACTATTCAATTGCAAGCAACCATTCAATCATAAAGCTTTAAGTTACTGGATCATGTTGTTAGCATATATAATCATAAATACTATGGTACCATAACTGATAAAACACCTAAATCAAAAAGTTAATATATATGAGACCCCTACCTTCAGAGTATGTTATCAGGCGAACAGAGCCAACGGCCTTCCCATCACCTTCAAGTACTTCAATGCTCTTATACGCTTCAGGAAAAGCCTTTGGGAAGACAGTTGTGGAGTCCCTAATACATTGCCAGAACTTATCTGCGGGAGACTTGATTTCAACTTCAACATCAAGCTTTCCACTGCAAGCCATTTGGTAGTGCCAAAAGACGCAAAAGAGGACTTGAGTTATAAGAAGGATGACTTCAGATGCCTGCTAGAGACCTTGGCATATGCTTTGCATTTATAGCAATCTCATGTACTTATCTTTGAAGCATCACATTGAATTTATTATCAACAAATTCAACTGCCAATTTCTTAACCATTATCATTATGATCATGCACAATAGAGAAGCAATCACCGCCCCTTCCAAGAGATGGGTCCAATTTCTTAAATGTCTTCTATCACAAATTAATGCCATGTGAATTTTTGACAGTATATTTAAAGCCTCTTGTCCTAGCATTTATTTGGCCTGCTGCAATGTAAAAACAGAAGGAAAAAAGAAAAACCTTCAAATGCACGTCATTTTTCATCTCTTCAAATAAATATAAATTAAAACATCTATAAATTAATAATATTAGGACCATATACAAAATTTATTAATTAAAAAAGATATTCATTAGTCGAGAATAAGTTCAATCCATTAACTCAAATTATGACCACAAAAGGCCAATATGTTATAAAAATTATTAATTTAACTAATATTAATTTATAGAGATTATGAGAATATTCAAAATCCTGAATTAAACTTATTTTTACAATAGCACGTCATGTGTTGGCACCAATAAATTTATGAATTAATGCGTAGTTGCAGTCTTACAGGGTCAATTAGTACAAAAAAAAAAAAAAAGCATCGAAACTTAGGTAGGTGGTTGGCTTCGTATGATCCTCAACAGCTAAGATATACTTAAGGATCATTGATAAGATTATGGTTTTATCATCTTAAATTTATGTTATAAGGCTATGCAACAAAACATTATGTTAAGAAACAAGATAGGGAGAAAGATAATTATCATGTCTTCTGATGAATTTGGGTATTATTTCGTCTTAAATAATGAGAAAAAAAAATATTCAAAAATCAATTGATATATAATATTGATGTTTGAGATACAACTATTAAGTCAAAGAAAATAAAAAAGATAGGTTTCATCTAATTGTTGTGTTAGCACTTATCTTAATGACATCTTTAATTAGCATTGATGAGCTCCCTAATTTAAGAGAATGTGTTTTTGCATAAATCTTGTATGATATTTTGTTCATTTTTTAAGTATTTTTGTTCTTCTTTCCCTCCATGATGTATAGTTGATACAACTGAATTCAAGTCTAAAGATTGCATAGTCACCTTTATTATGGAAGCATTTTTTTGCTAGTCCAATCTACCATCTAATTCCAAGCTTATTTGTACTATCTGAGGCATATAACTTGTAACAAAGTAAGGTTGAATATTGACAATTGAATAACTTATGGTTAATTGGTCCCAATTTCCAAGTACAAAGAGAACATATACAAGACTTCTTGTTGTGAACTTGAATATATCCTTAATGTTAAGTCTTTGTTTAATGTCTAGTCATAGAATGAATTAGGTCTGAGATAAGTTATTGAAGAACCAAACCGAGTTGTGCCAAATAGTTATTTGGTAAGGACCTAATAATATTTCCAAGTATGAATAATTTGTGAAGGTTTTAAAGGGGTGTCTTAGTCTTATGATTATGTCTTCTTCATCATAGGTGGGGTTGTAAATAGTTATGTTACCTTTTATGGTGGTAAAGCCTATGGAGTTGATTCAAGATAAAGTAAATATATATATATTCAGGCCTTCAGGCCCTAGAGCTTTGTTATGATTCAAGATAAAGAGGACTTTTAACATATCCGTCAGATTGAAAAGCCTTGCAAGTGAGTACTTGCTACTGACTTATGGACTAAGAAATGAATTATTTAATTACCTATATATAAAAAAACACTTTCAATGCAGCTATCAAGGTCTTTTTTTTTATTAAAGGGAAATGAACAGTCCAAATTACATGACTAAGCGGGGGAAACAGGTTCTCGAAAGATCCTCTAGAAGGATCAAGTGGCACCCTATGGGTGTGGAACCAAAATAAATAACTCCATCGGCTAGCTGCTCCACATAATTGGCCATCCAGTCGGTGCCTCTGTTACCCTCTTGATAGACAAACCGATGAACAACAGTCCAGTTCCTCGTAAGCAGTAGATGTATGCGGCGGACTATGGGATTGAGAGTCCGAGACCTCCTGTCTGCGAAGGAGAGAATGTCGAACACCAGCTTGGAATCAACCTCCAGCTCGATGCGGCGAAAGCCCCGGTCCCAGGACAGATTGAGTCCGGTAAACACTCCCCAAAGCTCCGCAGTCATTGCAAAACACCACCCCATCTTCTGGGTGAAGCCCCCGAGCCAACGGCCCTCACTGTCGCGAAGAAGTCCACCGGCTGTGGCCGCGGATGTGGACCGCTTGCTAGAACCATCGGTATTAAGTCGGATCCAACCAGGGGGAGGTAGGCACCACCCTATCAGTAACTCGCGTCTCCTGGGGAAGCCGACAGGTTCCACCTGATGCTGCCATCCAATGGAGGAGTGGATCTGACCTGTATAAGACAAAATAAGAGAACGGGGTGAGGAAGGCCAAGTAAATTGACTATCAAACAGGGTTCGATTCCTCCATTACCAAAGGTACCAACAAGTAATGCCAAAAATGGTCGGCCAATCGCGGTCGTGGAGTCTCCAGTTGGATTGAAGATTGTGAAGGAGCCAGTCCTGCGTCTGCATGGTAAAAAAATCTTCTTGAACGTGGTGCGGGGAGAAGGAAGCCCAAACTTGACGAGCTCTAGGGCAGTCCTACACGACATGCAGAGCGTACTCCTCCAGTCCGCAATGGGAACAAGTACCGTCCGAAGTACACTGCATCTGGACACGACGGTGATTCGTGAGAAGGCGGTCGTGAGCGAGGAGCCATAGGAATGCCCGGATACGCTGTGGGCCTGGCCATTGCCATATGATCTTCCAGACGTCGTGAGCCATTTGAGAGTCATGCCCCATGCTCATGTCGTACGTAGAAGTAACAGAGAAAGAGCCATCGGGGGATCGGCCCCAAATCAGCTAATCCTGTCCTAAATCGGGGTGGGAGGGGG
>JANIJH010000001.1:5070928-5082404 GCA_024520975.1 Erythroxylum areolatum
AACATTTTAATCCCTTAATTCCTATTTAACCATATTTAATCTCAATTATACTTCAATTAACCACTAACACACCCAATAAAATCAAACTAAGCCATAAACACATAATTAACACAATTCATACCTAATGACATCATAAAAAAAATTCGGGGTCCAACAAAACTAGGGTCATGATGGTAAAGAATAAAAAGAAGTGACTACAGACGATAAAAAGAGATAATTAAATAGGATTTGATAACAATAATGGAAACTCAAATAGTGTTTGTCAATTTATACACCAAAAAAGGATTGAAGGTACTTTTTGTATGGTTAACTTGTGGCATATACCAATTAGTTTTTCTAAGTTGAATGGTTTGATTAATTTTTCATTGACTATTTTATGTCTCGATTAATTGTTTGAGTGATTAATATCTCAATTTTAGAAAGAATTGCATAAACCTTAATCAGGGTTATAGTAAATAGAGGTTTTCTTGGACAAAATTGATGTAGTTAGGATCTGTTGTTTATATTAAATGCATTACATGTAGTTACAATTGCATGTAAATTATATGATTTAAGGCAATGTTTTAAAAACTCAACCGGAAATTAAACCGGTAAGATAAGAAATTTAAGGTTTAAAAAGTTCAAAAGTTATTAGATCATCATAAACCTATTTAAAGATTAAAGAAAATTAAAAATTTTAAAATATAATTAAAGGAGATTGTTCTTACCTATCGAAGAATTTAAAGTTTAATTGAAAAAAGAAACTATTAAATGAAAATTGATTTATTTATTTTGATTTATAAAAGTTGATTAATTTACAAAATTGATCGATTAATTAGTAAACTAGTCAATTTTTAACAATAAAGATTATTAAAGTAAATAAAACTAAAAATTAATAACTTAATTAAAAAATTAGTCAGTTCAAAATTTTCACTGTTGAACTGGCCAAACCAGTCAAATTTTTTAATTATTGATTTAGGTATTTTGAAGATTATGTTATGATTTCAAGTATTAATTGTGACTTAAGGAGTTGGTACCTTTTGTGTGTTAGAATAATTCATTTACATGCATTTCATAAATCCTCACGTATACATCATGTGTGTGTGTGTGTGTGTGTGTGTGTGTGTTTGTATAAGTGGAAACGTAATTGAAACAAACTATACCTCTGGCCATTGCCTTCCAGAAAAACTCTATTCATTGATTAAATTCCACTAATGAATGAAGTGTTTCTAAATCTTCTAACCTCTCAAACTCTCAACTTAATGGTGTAAACTTTTCTTTAAAATGAAAGCAAAAGGTTAGGGACCCAAAAACAACCCATAACTGTCCATATATTGCTTTGCCCATTACAGAGACAACAGACAGTTATAAACCATTACAACATTTTGGAAACATTGTGATGGTTGTGAATCATATAGACCACAAGAGTATTCCAACATTCTCCTACTTGATCCATATAATTCAACATTGACTTTATGGAGAAAAATATATATGAATCATGACGTTAAGTCCTCATATAATGAGTAATATCTTCCATGTATTACATTATATTACGTCTCTACACACAGTCCTTCAACTTAATGAACAAACCATATGTTTATTCATAGGTCCAAACTTAATGAAGATTCTCAATATAACAAAATGAATATCTATAGGTGAACAAACAATATGAGAAACATCAAATTAAATAAGAGTTTTATTGAAAACAATGTACGGTTAATGACATTATTTTACAAAACCTAGTCCTATTTGTACTATGTGATCCTTAAACTGCTTAGGTGGCACACCTTTAGTGAAAGGATCTGCAATCATTAACTCAGTGCTAATGTGCTCAATGACCACTTTCTTTTCGTTAACACGTTCTCTTATGGCTAAATAATTAATATCGATATGCTTACTTCGACTTCCACTCTTGTTGTTTTTAGCCATAAAAACTGAAGCTGAGTTGTCACAGTATAACTTTAATGGCTTAGAAATAGAGTCCACAACTTTAAGCCCAGATATAAAACTCTTCAACCATACACCATATGAGGTGGCCTTAAAACACGATACGAACTCAGCTTCCATAGTAGAGGTAGCAAACAAGGTCTACTTGACACTTCTCTAAGATATAGCTCTACCAACTAACATGAAAAAAATAACTTGAGGTTGATTTTCTTGAATCAATACAGCCGGCAAAGTCTAAATCAAAGTACCCAACTACTTCCAAATTTTCAGTCCATCTGTACATAAGCATGTAATCCTTCGATCCTTAAAGATATCTCATCACTTTATTAGCAGCCTTCTAGTGATCAATATCAGGATTACTCTGATATCTTCCTAATATTTCAACCATGAATGCAATGTCTAGTCCTATACAGACTTAAGCATACATTAAGCTTTCAACAGTTGAAGCATAAGGAATGTTCTTTATGCGTTCTCGTTCGAGCTCATTTTCTCGGCATTAACTCAAATTGAATATATCACCCTTCACTATAGGTGCTACACTCGATGTACAATCTTTCATCCAAAATCTCTCTAAAATTTTGTTGATATAGGTCTCTTAAGACAATCCCAAAATGCCTCGAGATCTTTCTCTATAGATCTTAATGCCAATGACATAAGATGCCTCACCCATATCTTTCATGTCAAAATTCTTTGAGAGAAATTGTTTCACCTCATATAGTAAACCCTTATCATAGGTTGCAAGTAAAATATCATCTATATATAGCACAAGATAACAAATCTTGCTCCCACTAACCTGCTGGTATATACACTGATCCATGGGGTTCTCTTCAAAACTAAATAAAGTGATGACTTCATGAAATTTTAAATACCATTGACAAGATGCTTGTTTTAAGCCATAAATGGATTTATTGAGCTTACAGACCAAATGCTCACCATCACTAGAGGATTCTCCCTTCTGGTTGTTTCATGTAAATCTCTTTCTCTAGTTCACCATTGAGGAGCATCATTTTTACATCCATTTGATGTAACTCAAAGTCAAAATGGGATACTAATGCCATAATTACTCAAAGAGGATCTTTCTTTGATATAGGAGAAAATGTCTCCGTGTAATTGATTCCTTCTTTTTGAGTAAATCCTTTAACAACAAGTCTTGGTTTATGTCGCTCAATGTTGCCTTGTGAGTCTTTCTTTATTTTAAAGATGTATTTATACCTAATGGGTTTTACACTATTAGGCAATGCAACAAGATCCCAAACTCAATTACATGCCATAGAATTCATCTCATCTTTTATGGCATTGTACCATAAGTCTAATATTTTAAAACTTATGGCTTGCGAAAATATTTTAGGATCATGTTTCACTCCAATATTAAAGTCTGATTCTTGTAGATACACAATATAATCATTAGAAATACCTTATCACCTTACTCTAGTAGATCTCCTTAATGTTGTTTCAACATTCTCCTCAGGAGCATGTTGTTCAACTGGTTGATCAACAATTTCTTGTTGTTCCATATCAATAAATTGATCTATTGAATCGATATCAATTGTTTCTGGAATATCAACAATTGATTGTCTAACACCTATTGATGCTTGAGGGGTGTGAATAACAATCGATATACCACTTGAGCCAGAGGGATGAGCTTCTTGATGTTCCTTTTTTGAAATAACATCTCAAAATTGACCACTCCCACTAATCAAGTCATTCTTAAGAAATTTTGCATTTCTTGATTCCACAATCCAAATGTTGTGAGATGGACAATATGATCTATATCCTTTGGATTTTTCAGCATATCTAATAAGGTGACCACTCATAGTTCTCAGGTCTAGTTTCTTTTCTTGTGGATTATAAATTCTTACTTCAAACGGGCATCCCTAAATGTGTATATGTCGCAAACTTAGTTTCCAAACCTTAAATAACTCAAAAGGTGTCCTTGAGATAGCCTTAGTTGGAACTCGGTTTAATATATACACAGTTGTCTTTAGTGCTTTAGTCCACAAGAAATTAGGGAGTTTTACATTACTTCACATACTTTTCTCCATGTCCATTAATGTTCGGTTTCTTCTTTCTATCACACCATTCTAGTCCAGATAACCATGCATAATGTATTGGGCAACAATCTCATATTCTTGAAAAAACTTAGCAAATGGACCAGGTGTTTGTGTAACATCTTGCTCCCATACTAAGGGTTAGAACCCTAAAATATGGTACATGTGAGATCAATGAGAGATTTAAAAAAATGCATTTTATGCTCATGCATAGTGTTAGTATACACGTACGTGAATTTGAATTCTTGCACATATTAAAATGACTGTATATGCATTCATTGACATTCCAGGTATAATTGTTTATAAATGTGATTATATTAAGAATTGTGATTTTTATATGTTGAAAACTGATTTGGAGAGTGTATTTAGTGATTTAGAATTTTTGGTAAATTTTAGGCAAATTTTTTGAATTTTTAAGAGTATTTTTGGACTAGGAAAAATGTCAAGTGACAGAACAATTGACGAATAATAGTAGAAATAAGAGTCAAATGGTAGTGAAAATTTTTATGAATGACATTAAGATTTAATGGCAAGTATCATTAGAAATTGGGAGAAAATTGGGTTGAAAATTGAAGGTAGATGGACTAGCTTATTAAAAGATCAAGAAGAGATCTTGAGAGAGTGACATATGGCAAGTGACAAAGTCACGTTTTTATCAAGTAAAAGACCATTTTGGTCTTTCACTTGCCAAAAACAACACATGCTTCATTTTGCCTAACTTCTTCATCTTCTTCATTCCTCTCCTTCACCCACGACATTCACTCTCACCCTCATCATGTTGACTTTTGTTCAACTATTTCACCTTACTTCTTCAAGATTCATTGCCTCCCTCTTCTTGTTGCTAAAAGACCCAACCTATTCTACCTTAAAAAGGTGAAGATCGTGTATGTGGAGGAGCCAAGGTTTCTTGGTGACTTGAAGGAGCTTTGGAGCTAAACATGTAAGTTATGCTTTAAATGTCATGGGTGTGGTTAAATGAAGCTAGAATGATGAGTAAATTGATATTTGATGACTTGATTATGCAATGTTTATGTATGTGTCATGGGTGATGAAAAAAATTGATGTAAATGTCTTATTTTTGGATATGTATGATGAGTAATAATTCAGATATTGCTATAGAGATGATGTTGAAGTATAATGATCATCATAATGGTGTAAGGATGAGTGTAGAAAATTGATAATGAATATGTTCTATTTTTTGTTAATGATCTAATATAGATCATGAATTAGTTTGTGAATGATATTGAGTTAAAATGAATTTGAGAATGAAGAGGAAATGAAGTAGAAAAGATAATCTAGCTACAAGATGGGTTAGATGTAAAATGTTGGAAGAGAGAGGTGGAAAATGTAGCAGTAACATGTTCACTGATTTTGCTTCTATGAAAGTTTGTCACAACCAACTCCTTGGTTCGCCACAGTCAACTTACAGGATTTAGCTAAGAATTTTCCTCTCAGAAAAAATTTACCGCGGCTAACTTTCCTGCGTGGCTTGAACATGCTTTGGTATTTTAGGCATAACTTGTTATGTGGTTATTCAAATGGAATGATTCTTAATTTACATTAAACTAGAGACATAGGGCTATAATTTTTCGGAAGAAATCAAATTTTAATTTTATCTCTAGATTTCCAGAATCTGACTTGAAGTTGAGCACAGAATACTGTTTCAGTTTAAGAATAGTCTGAATTATTTGGAGTATAACTTTTAGAGTACTAAACTAAATTGAATGATCTTGATTTCATTAGAAATTTAAGACAATGAAAAACACTTTTCTAGAAGAAAGTGTTGCCAAATTACTTCATTTGTCTTATCAAAATTTTCATGGAAAATAGACTCAAAGGTTTGAAATTTTGGAGGTGTTATAAGAAGAAACGAGAGTTTGGATAATGTTTCATTTTATAATGTTAGAATAACATTAATGAGTGAATTGTTGATATTAAAGTACCAAAGGCATGAGTATAATGAAATGAAGATGATCATATGATTGTAGTTATGATTCAAAGGACATGACTAATGAGTATCTAGTAAAAGTGAATGAGAATTGGATATTATAAAAGCAAATAATGCTAAAAATGAGAATGTGCATAAGATGTGAAATTTGATAATATACCCGAGATTGCCATTGAATATGCATTGTACTTATTCCATATACACATTTGTGCATAAAGTAATACTTATAATTTGAGCAAACTTTAATAGGTGTGCATCGTATGTATTGCATAATTTTGATGTGCAAGATAAACGTCCGCATTTAAGCATTTCTAAATCATGGAAGCTAATGCTAATCTGGAGCGTACTGTCAGTCAACCTAGATGGTTTTACTTTTCTGATTGTTTCATTTATGTATTATTGATTGAATGATTATGAAACGTGATTGTTCTGATTCCAGACATTGAATGTCCAAGGAGTTTGATAAATGCATAAATAATAATAAAAGTGCTTACTTAATGTGAATTGGAAGAAATAAGTGATACTTAACTTAAATGTTGAATGTTGGACTAAGGTTCGATTACATATGTAAAGTGTAAATAAGTGACTGATTGAAAATATGTGAATGTGATGCATTCCATTACATAAATGCATGAAACATAAAGGCAGTTGTGATCGGAGTAACCACCGAAAAAAAGCTTAAAGCTCAGATTTTGAAAAAGAGCTTAAAGCTCAGAAAGTGTATAAGAGCCAAAGGCTGACTATGTAAAATGAGTCCTGCATCTCCAACAGATACGGGACAGTTATCAATGAGTCCGGTATCCACAATGGATATGGGACAGTTATAGGCGCTCGGTCACAACAAAGTAATAAACGAAAGTGAGTCTTATGAGCATTGCATAAACATTTAATATGCATATTTGATGACTGATATGTATGATTTAAATGGTTGAAATAAATTGTTTGAATGAATTCGGATTATGAAATATAAGTTAAATGTATGTGACTCAACATGAGGAACTGATACAGTGATATGAATTATGTGATTATATGTTTTAATGTTTTATGTGATTGAGTAAGCCATTGAGGATGGTCACTCACTGAATTTGCAAAAACTCACCAAAATTTGCAATATTTTTCAGGCTTCGAAGAGTTACCTCGTTAGGCTATTGGGAGTACAACTACTGCATTTAAGTAAAAGATAGAGGTCGGGATCAATTCGAGTCTGCATTTATTTTCTTATTTTTATATCAAATTGTATATTCCGCAATTTTTGTACAACATATATTTGAATAATCATGTATGTAATAATTTTCAAAATTGGAAATGTGTTGCAAATGAGATTTATCAAAGTGTAATAATAATTGTGTTTTCGATGTTTATGAAATAAAACTATAGGCCCGAATTTGAACGTTGATTTTTGCGTACGCATGTGATATTTTTGAAAATTTTGTACTAAGTTTCGAGTGTTTGATTGATTTACTGTTCTATCATATCACCCTTGCAGGGTATGTACTCAGACATCACTCAGGATGTCGGGTACGTGTCTTGCGAGAGTGGGATGTTACAGTTTGTCCATTCTCTGTTCATCTACCATAGTACTCTCCACCTTTATCTGATCTCATGATCTTAATTTGTTTTCCACATTGATTTTCTACTTCAGCCTTAAAAACTTCAAAGGCATCTAAAGCTTCGTCTTTAGAACAAAGTAAGTAGAGAGACATATATCGTGAATAATCATCTTTAAAGGTGTTAAAGTATTTCAGACTATTTACTTCCATGTCTGGACAACAACTACCCATATGTATGATTTCTAGCAAATTTGTGCTCCTCTTTGCACCTCTTTTAGACTTGTTAGTTTGCTTACTTTTAATGTAATCGACACAAGTCTTATAATCAGAAAAATCAAAAGTACTAAGTACTCCTTCATTTACCAATTTCTTAAGTCTCTCAATGGAGATGTTTCCTAATCTTCAATGCCACAACATAGAGGAATCCTCATTCATAATACATAATTTTATCCCAGCAGTAATATGCATAGAAGTATAAGCAGTGTCATTTCGTAATTTAAGAGAATAAAGACCATCAATCAAAACACCATGACCAAGAACTTTGGATTTATTGGATAATTGAAAAATAGAATCTGTAAAATTAAAGGTGAAACCGAACATACAAGTCTTGAAATAGAAATTAAATTTTGAGAAAAACTTGGTACATAAAAGGTATCTTGTAGATGTAAAATAAAACCACTTCTTAACATCAAATTGCAAATGCCAATGGCTTCCACATATGAACTCATCTTGCCTCCTGAATAGATGTAGTGTTCACTTGCCACTAGTTTTCCTTAGGTTGTGCATACTCTGCAAGGTAATTGAAACATGGATTATTGAACCAGAATCAATCCACCATGTGTTATGATTAACACTAACCATATTAGATTCATAACAAACAAATGAAAGGTGAGTACCTTTCATTTCGAGCCAATTCTTAAATTTTAACATTCTTTCTTCATTTGTCCCCTCTTTTTGCAGAAGAAACACTTTGATGTTTCTTTATCTCGGGCTAAGGAGGCATCTTGCCTTTTCCCTTATTTTTGCTCTGATCCTTCTTTTTCTTTCATTGCGTAATCAAGTTCACTTTTTCACCCTCTTCCATAGCTAATCTCCCTTCTTCTTGAGCACATATGATCAACAACGCATTAATTGACCATTTTTTCTTTATGAGTGTTGTAAGAAATTTTAAAAGGGACATATTGTTGGGGCAGAGTGTTCAAAATAAAATGAACCAGGAAAGATCCTGACATTTTCACTTCTAAAGCTTCTAGCTGAACCGCTATATCCCTCATACGCATGATATGATCACGCACATCTTTTATCCCGGTGAGTCTTATAGATGACAATTGTGTTATTAAGGTGCTGGCAAAACCCTTGTCAGACGTAGCAAATTGCTCATCGATGGCTTTTAAAACGTCTTTCATCTTAGTATGTTGTTCAACGAAACCACAAATACCAGCAGATATCTTAGCCTTTATGAACATCACAGAGAGACGATTGGATCGTTCCCATTTTTTATAAAGACTAAATGCATCTCGAGTGCTAGTTTCAATGATAGCAGGTGGTTCGTCTTTCCTTATAGCATAATCTATATCTATTCATCCCAAATAAAGAAGCACTCTATCCTTCCATACCTTATAATTATCACCCTTTAATTTGGGAATGTCACACTTAACTTCAGAGATATTCATAGGTAAAATAACTACAAAAATTATTAAACATACATGCTCAGTAAGCAAAAATATGAGACTGAAATTTGCTACATTTTACCAATGTAAATCATGCATGAATTGAGGAATATAGTAACATAAAATTTGCCTGTGAGCTAAATTTCTACTCAGTTAAATCTATTTAATAAAACTATCAAATTATGTTACTTTTCTTAATTCCTGTGGGTAAATCAAGAAATATAAAGTGATATTTTATCCTAATTAATCATATACATATAACAAAAATTTATGTGGATAAATTTTATTATATATATATTGATTAACTACAATTAATGTTTACAGTGATCTATAAACTTAAATATATAATTTTAATCAATTGAAGATGACGTGGTTACTCTCTAATTAATTAAAATTATATGAATCACCTCACATTATTTTAATCATAATTAAAACTAAATATTGCATCAAATAATTAATAATGCAAATAAATCAAATAATTATGCACAAATTGTTTAATCTACTTTTGCATATATAATGTTCATAAATTTATACATATAATTTTCAATTAACTATATATATAATGTGCGCAAATAGTTATTTAACAATAAACAACTTTAATGTGCATAAAATCACATTATTTAATCTTGCATGTCTAATTTAATACAAATATTAATCATACAATTTTAAATTTATAATTCTTAATATATTAGACATACAAATTAAAATAATTAATATTCATAAAAATATTAATTCCAAAGAATATTTTAATAATTAAAAATCACAAAAATTATGTGCTTAATTAACTCAGCAAAGAACCAAAACATTAACTTAATTAATTATTACTTAATTAACCAGGAATTTAAAAAAACATAACATTCATCTTCAACCTTCAGCCAGGTCAGTGTGACCTAGTTCCAACCCGAACCAGAGGCTAGCTAGACGCGCGGAAGAGACATTGCTAGAGAGTGGGACAATGATGACGAGCTGAAAACAGTCATGACACACCCAGAAGAAGAAACAAGACGCATGTTGCATGGCTGGCGATTTCCAAAACTGCCATGCAACCTAATAGTTTCCATCCTCTCGATATGCATCACGCCTCCAGTTGGTGCACTATGCAACATGATGTGTCAAAACACAACCATGATGTCCCGCATGCACACCAACGTCCAACTCTTCCTCACACATGCAAATGCAGTCTCCATAAAAACAAAACAGAGCATATGTTTAACAGATAAAGGAACCAATGCAGACGCAAGGCAGAGGCATACGGTAAGGCTCCGATATCAAATGTTATAATAATTCGTTTACATGCATTTCACAAATCCTCACATATATATCAACATGTATGTATGTATATATACAAATATATGTATAGATATTAGATACAGGGACGGATCCAAAAAAAAATTTGAGTGGGGGAAAAATTTTAATGGAAGCAAAATTTTATTTTTAGTGGGGGCAAAATTTTAATTGGAGCATAATTTTATTTTTTTATAGGTTCAAATTTTAAAATAATAATTTTTTATATAAAGTTTTTTCTTGCCCCCACTGCCTCCAATGTGGATCCATCCATGTATAGATATATAGATACATAGATATATAGATATATATATATATATAGATACATATATATATATACATACATACATACATATATATATATATACATACATACATACATATATATATATATACATACATACATACATACATATATATATATGTAGACACATAACATAGGCGGAAGCATAACTGAAGCAAACAATACCTCCAATCATTGCCTTTTGGAAAAACTTTATCAACTGATTAAATTCCACTGATGAATGAAATGTTTCTAAATCTTCTAACATCTCAAACTCTCAAGTTAATGGTGTAAATTTTTCTTAAAAATGAAAGAAGAAGATTAGGGACCCAAAAACAACTCCTAACTAAGTTAATGGTGTAAATTTTTCTTAAAAAAGAAAGAAGAAGATTAGGGACCCAAAAATAACTCATAACTGTCCATATATTGCTCTGCCCATTATAAAGATAACAGACAACTACAGACTATCACAACGTTTTGGAAATGTTGTGATTGTTGTGAATCATATGGACCACGAGAGTATTCCAATAGTGTGTGCTATTCTAACACTAATTTAAGTTATTTGATATGCATTGAGGCCCTAATAAAATCATGGATTATGTTTTTATGAATTGTGGTGGTGAGAAATAGTTAGTTAGGACTTATTAGCTAATGCTAGATTAGAGCATGTTCCAATTTATCTTTTAAGAAGGTGGCCGGGATTATCCAGTTTCTCTTATGGAAGGATTTCGTGATTGTATTGCGGATTGCCAGTTGGTTGAAGTCCC
>JANIJH010000001.1:5082504-5111097 GCA_024520975.1 Erythroxylum areolatum
ATTCTGTCCCTAGTAGTATTGCTTCTATTCTTGTTTGTGATTGTCCTTCGTTTGTTGTCAATGCAGAAGAGGTTCTAGGTTCGGGTGTTATGGGGTAAAGGCTATTGGCTTTGGGTTAGGTGCCTCTTCTGGGTTGATGTTTCGTTCTTTTGCTTAATAAAGTTTTGTTTAGTTTCAAAAAAAAAAGTGTATCCATTTTGTTGATCGAGGCATACTATCTAGAGGCGAATTCAAACATGTCATATTTGTTGATAGGGTGAATTAGTCAACACTTATCTTGAGCATGCACATGATACTATGTATGATAATTGACACTATTATATGTTGTATTTAATTATTTTTTAATTTGATAATTCTCTTAACAAATATTACAGAGATGAGTTTACTGCTATTTAAACACAAGTGATAAAAAATTTAAGCATATATGAATAGTTGGACGATTCTTTATCTTTTAAACAATAAACTTGAGAAGCAGCATGAGTATCTATGTGAGAGACGACATGAATTGAAAATCTTTAAATTCAATAATACGTAATCTTACTGGTAAAATCATAACTTGTCTTGATTAAATCCTTTGTACTTAATACCCTATTTTAACCCTATTTCGCATTAAAAATAACATCTCTTTTTTTTTAATTGGGAAAAAAAATTACATTATGAGTACAGGGAAGCAAAGTCCCCACTGAAAATAACATCTCTTTTAGCATAACTGAAACAGGTTTACGGACTTATGCCGAACATTTGCACCCAACTAAAAAGAAAGAACAAAGGCTGACGATTTGGCTAATCATTACGTCCATTAATTGGGTCCTAAAGAACTGCCAGAGTCACAAACTGAAGTGGGTTTTAGGGGGACCAACCAAAACTTTCTCTGGAGAATGCCTAATTAATAGGTAGTTAGGTGCTAAGGTGTAATCATTGCTCCAGAGTCTCTTCATTTGCAAGCTGGGAAAAGTTACATTGGATACCTTGAACCAGTCATTGTTACTACGAGGTTGTCACTTTCACTTTCAACAAGAAGACTGAAATCGTTCTTACCCACTCTCCTTTGCTTTTTACGAGTCCAAAAGCAGTTGGTGAACGTATAACAAATTCAAATTTCAACCGCACCTTGGCTTGGGAACACAATTACAAGCAAATACCCAGTAGACAAAATAGAAAGTTTGGAACTTACCTCATATTGACATCATTTTGCACACTATACAAGGATCACCAAAATTACCATTGTAGTTGTTACCAATCCAACCTCTGAATTTTTAATTTGTCTGCATCTGGAGGCCTGACAAAATCCATTTCACCACTTGCAATGGCTCAATTTTCTTCTTGTCTTGATTCATACTCCCACCGCTTCATCAGCTCTAGTAATATCTGATTCCATGTATCTATAGGCCCTGGCAAACACCAGTGAACACAGTCATTTTGGACTCGCTCTGTTATACCATTGGCAAAGGGATTTGGATGCATGTAAGGACCTGGATGACCATCCGGCCTCATCAATGACAATTTGCTGATATCCAGTGCCTCTATTCTCAGCTCGTGTAAATGGGAATTCAATTTTGCAGCTTCCATTGCTTCAATCCCAATTTGCCTCATCTCTGCATCCATTCCTTCAAGCGACTTCTCACCCTTCCCGTAAGGTTCTGTCTTTGGACAAGCACCAAACTTGTCCCACTCACCTTCAAAATGTGAAGGTGAAAATGTTGCCAGAATTACATCTATCCCATTTCGTTTTGTCTTCACTCTTTCAATTACAGTGTTAAGTGTGGTCTTCAAAGCTTTTCTTAGCACATCATAAAACCCAATTTCAGTATGATTAAGACCAGGACAGTAATGACAACCTATTACATTACCATCCTCATAGTAAACTGCTGGATGTAGAAACCAATGCCCAATTGATAAAACAATCATGTGAAACCCACCCATGTCGGCTGCCCACTTCTCATCAAGATGATCCAAATACAACTCGTTATGATCAGGACCAGTCTTCGATTTCTCCACACCTTTTACCAGAAATGGTGACCAATAGATTGATATACTGGTATTGTAGGACTCAAAATACCATCTACGGAACTTGTTATCCTCGCCATCTCGATGAACAAGCTTAGGGACTGAAGCAGTAGCAAGCAAGCAAAGAAGTGACTCCAACTGGTTTCTAGCCATGGAATCACCAACAAATGCTAAATGTTTGTTTCTAAGAAGTTGAAGAAATGTGTTGGGTTCAAACCTTGGAAGCTTACACTGTTCTGGTCTCCATCTCCAGTAAAGAAAACCCAAGTCAGGTCTGCCATGGCGAATGCAATTCTGACCTTCCTTGATGGTACCACAAGTCGTGCCATTGTACAAAGGACCATTCGTATCATGAACCCATCTGCCATTGGTGTAATCACATGGAGGCTCATTTGCGTCTTTCTTCTCTGCAATAATAAACAGTATTAAGAATCGCTTTTTCATATCCGAAACAATCAAAGAACGAAGTTATCAACCAAATAACAAGCAAGAAACCAACTTTCTCCCAAGTTCACACACTTACCTATAGTAGAAGGAGAAACAGAGGAAGAGATGTGTACAGGGTGAGAATGAAGAATTGGGTGAGGATAGAAGTAGAAGCGAAACAGAAGCAAAGGAACAGTCGCAAAAAACATCCAACGAAGAAGCTTTTTGACATGGAAATAGAAAGAATGATACTTGGATGGACTAATAGTGCCCATCTGGACTCGCTTCTTGTACTATCGTTAACAATAATGAAGTTGTTTAGCCTTTACTTTGATATATGGATTCTTTGCATTCTACCAATTTGGAAGCAGACTTATATGCGGAGGCCAAGCTTCAAGAGGATTGACTGATTGAGAAAAGAAACACGAGGATGGAAGGGGGTGAGCAGTCAAAGTCACCTCAAGAATCTCATTTTTCTATACGTTTGTTGGTTTGTGTTTCACTTTCTTCTTCATGTTCTTTGTGGTTCGTCCAACCACTCCTCCAAACTCGCTGCCTTCATGCCTGGCATCCTATCTTACACGTGGCAAACACCACCTTGACATAATTCAACTTTCCCTTTTTTCTTATATATCTGTATATATATATGTTCCACTTTCAGCGAGCGTCTGTGGTCTTTCTCCAACAAGTACAAGTATTATTCAATTACCAAGCAAGTAGAAACTTCATACTTAAATCTCTTTGTATTCACATTTATCTTTTTAATGTGAATACAAAGATAAATGCTTATTAATCAAGTATAAGAAAAAATAGCATGCATGGAAAGAGCAATGCTTACTAACAGTAGTATTCCTGGCTCCTGGCATATATTTGCTAATTTGATTGGAGGAATCAGATGGATGTCTGTTTTGTCTATTCGCCAATAAAAGAAACGATATTTAATATGATTATGGATTATTTTCCACCAAAATGGTACAGATCATTGCTTGTTCAGAGCTCCATTCTTTAGGGACCACAGAGGTTTATTGTTAGCTGTTACTTCATTTCATTCGTCATTTCTAACAATAGAAACTATACATGTATACCTAAATCCGATCATATCATTACAGTACAAAAATTCCAGCTTTATGTCACTTTAGCATTCAGGACAAAGGATTAGGAGCTGTCCACAAACCAAAACCAAAATCATTGGTTCCAATTAGACAACGTATTTGGTTGCTGTCATGTGACAGGATTAGGAGCTGACCACAAACCAAAACCAAAATCAATGGTTCCAATTAGACAACGTATTTGGTTGCTGTCATGTGACAAAGGGTGGAAGACTAACTCACCGATAGTTGGGAATGCATTATCAAATATTAGGAACTAACAAACACATGTCGGTAGAGACTGATTCCATGTCTACTGGGAGAACATCAAATTATATATTATGCGATTTGAAAGGAAAGGATGATCATAGAAGAACATGCAGGTCAAGAGACAAAAGGCCCCTGTAATATGTTTTTCTTTTTTTTAGTACTAAATTTGCTCACTTGTCGGGACAAAAAGTGGGCAATTGGTGTCTACTTACAAGACAGGATCTTCTGGCTAATTTTATGATGCCTTATTTTATTCTATGAATGTCAACCATTTATTTATACGGGATTCACGTTCATTTATATGAGATCCACACGAGACTCACATAAATAAATAGCTGAGATTCATGAGACACAATAAAATATCATAAAATTGGACAAAAAATTTGAACTAGTCTACTCACACCATTCTAAATGTAAATTAAAATTAAAATTCTGCCTCTCTAGCCCATTGGACTTGGAGTCAAATCTAGACCCGAAAATGAAAATCTAGTTAACGACCCTACACCACCAAGTGCGGGTGGGCTCTCAGCCCCTCGAAACCCAACCCTCCAAAAGCCATAAACAACCCGAAGAAGTTACGATGGCAGAGACTCCACGAGATTGAGGAGGGCCGGAAAGAGAGAGGGAGCAGCCATGGAAGGTGTCAACACTAGCAACAGCGAGGATTTTGCAGTGGGTTGCTTGCTTTCGATCAAGACAACACTTGGTGACCAGTTCGAGGGCCAAGTTATCACCTTTGACAGACCTTCAAACATTCTCGTGCTTCATATCCTTTCCATTTTTGTTATTGTTGTCTTTCACTTGCGATTCAATCTATGTCTGTCTGCTGTACTTTTGGTGTTGTTTCTTAATTTATGATCTTCTTTCACAAGAGGGTTCCAAAGCTGGGCCTAGGAGGAACTTAAGATTTTTGAAAGCGAGTTATATAAAGGAGTTTTCTTTTCTGGGTCAAGCTGAGGACCCTCTTGACATTAAGAAGTGTTATATAGATCTCCATGGTCTTCAAGCTAGGGAGGAATTGGCTTTAAGGTGATCTGTTGGTAATAGGTTGCTTACGTTTTTTTCTTTGATACGTTTTGTTGGATGGGGAAGTTCTGATGGGATGTTTTGGAGGACTTGAATTGGGTTTGCAGACAAGCAGAAGCAGAGGCTGAGAGGATTGGAGTTGGTGTTACGGCTGAAGCTCAGAGCCTATTTGATGCCTTGTCTAAGACGTAATTGCCTTGCCCTTTAACTTCCATGCCTTTTTTTTTTTTCACTCTTTTTCTGTGCATCTGAATTGCCAGTTCGTTTCTTGAGTTTTTTTGGGTTGAATCAACTTAATTGGGTCAATTTTTAAGAAAGCCCGTCCTTAGTATTGCTATATGTTGAAAAAAGTTCTTTGCTTGGTAATGGTAGAATCAGTTGCAATCCATGATAGTTTGATCCAAGTTTCCCAGTTTCTGACTTCCGATATGCTTTACTAGAACTAAATTTGGTTGGCAAGGTGTACATAGTTTGAAAATGCAGCAGGTTTTGATGAGACAATGATTACAAGTATTTGTGCTCCAGCAATGTGAATTTTTGTAGTTTGAAAATGCTGCAGGTTTTTATGAGACAATGATTACAAGTATTTGTGCTTGAGCAATATGAATTTTTGAAGAAAGCAGGAGTAAATTATTCGAGAATTGGTTTTTGGATTGGTCTTTTATGGGTGAAGCAAGTTTGCCTTATGATGGCAAAATTGTTGTGGACTTTCAAAGATGTTAGTGTAACTATATCATCTGAGCATTGGGACATATTTCTTGCAATATGCAACTATTGTAGTTTTCATTTTTCTTCCTTCGTAAGTTTTGTAGCAATTCAAGTCGCATGTGTGCTTGATCAGATAATTTTTGGGGAATTTTGTGAATCATTTTGCTTTACTTTTGAAACTTTAATGTAAGTAAGAATTTTTCAATTTTTGATTTCCACTGATGTCTCCATGTGAATGAAAATAACAAAAATGCTAGATCATGTCCAAAGGCCAAACCTTTTTAGCTCATGTGAATGTTTGTCACCAGGCTTCCAGTGCGATGGGATAAGACTTCTATAGTTGTAATGAATGAAGTTCGAGTTAGCGCTCCATATCTCCCCGAATGTGTCAGTGGAGGAACTGCTGCTGCTAATGACAGAGTGAAGAAAGTGGTAAGCCTACATGCTAGGATTCAAAAGTCTGTATATGGTAGAAATCTGAACAGGAATAATAACTTTTGTGCATGATGTCCCTTCAGCTTGAGTTTGAGAGGAAGAGGTTGCAAGCTCGTGGCAGCAGCTAGGGATTATTTCTGCACACATCTTATGAGTGCTGGAAATCATATTCAGAATTGGATATTTTGTGGTTATGCTGCTTGTACCTGCTCTTGGCTACCACCCTTTTCTGCAACTAATGTATTACATATGCCAAGAGAATCTCAGTTTTAACCAAGGAAAGAATTTCTATCTAAATAAATGCTTTTTCATGGCACCGTCTCTGCCTTTGTAATTGCAATATGATGATACCTCAGATGGTATATCACATTAATGGCAGGGACAAGTATAGCTGCAGGAGCACCTGACCTGAATCCTCAAGTGTAGTGCCCTCTCCTGTTTTTTTAATTATGTTATGTCTGGTTCCCGTTTTATTTTTTTGTTGAATTTGTGGTTTTTTATATCACATTAGTTTCTTTTGCTCTCATTAGTTGTTTTCTTTTTCATCATTAATTAATTATTTAATATTAAGTAGTAATAAGAAATATAAATTATTTAATTTATATTAATGTGTTTTTGTAGTTAATTAAAATAAAATTACTTTGAAAGTTTTTTAATTTGATAACATTTAATACCTACAATATTACAAAATATTATTTTAAAAAATTTCGAAAATTATTATATTAAATTTTGAACATAGCATTGATTGTGTGTTATTCTGATTAATGAATGTCAGTTTACAAATAAAATTTTATAAACTTCTTACATAGTTATCGAAATAATAATGAATGTCAGTTTACAAATAAAATTTTATAAACTTCTTACATAGTTATCGAAATAAAAACTGATGAATGTATTACTAAATATTTATTAAATAATTTTTTAAAAATTTTAGTTTTAAATTTTATCCTTATCAATAAAAAGAATTATTGCACAAATTTTATTATAATAAAAAATGGAAGTCGAATAAAACATCTATATGGCGGACTTCAAATTCATGGTGTCTAGACGAAAGGTAGCCTTTGCGTGCAGAAGTCACCCCGCCTGGGGTGCTTTTTCCTCCTTTCCTCTTCTTTCGTTTTCTATTCAAAACAAAACTGTACTTTTTAAGACCACATTGACACCGACAAGGGAAGGGGTTTGAAGCAGGATTTTGTATCGGAAGGGAAGCAGTGTATCGGTTAAAAAAGGGGATAAAATTGGAGAATTTTGTAATGGCTGGTACTATTAGCCTTTTCCATTGATATCCGTCGGTGCAAATATCAGTGGATATTATGAATTTCAAAAAGTTGGAGGACTAAAATGCAAAAAAATAAAGTTAAAGTCCAAACAAAATCATATTATTTTCCAAACCCATTCGACCATTCCAGAACTAGCAATTGCTTGCCCCCACCTCAGGTGCGCCACAACCCGCAACTCGCCAGCTCCTCTCATCTGCCAATCGCCAGTTGCGTCAAACATCGCCATTCACCAATCGTAGTATCTTGCCAGCCAACAGCCACTCGCTAGTCACCGCCAGTTGCACCAATCAATCAGACCATCTCCGCCAATCATCACGCTCTTGTGTTGCAATCTAAAATTGGAGTGTTGTAGCTTATGACTCATCACTTGTGAGCTGAAGTCAAGGTTGTATTTTGCTAGTGTGTGTATGTGTCAATTGTGGAACCGTGTGTGTACGCGCGCGCGCACTTGTATTGCAGACTTATGGACTTAAGGATGTGGTGCATGACTGTATAATCTATCGTGGATGCCTTATAAATTGTGAATTGTGAATATGTAAACGTGGAATAGTGAAATTGAAGTTTGAATTTGTATCATTTATTAAAATTTGAAAATTAGAATTGACTGTGTTTTTGACTTTTAGTTATAATTGAGAACTAAAATTTTGAATTGCATTATGAATTTGAGTTTGAGGTTATTTATTTATTGTTTGAATTGAAAATTAGAATTGGATTACGAGTTTTAGGTTGTTCTTGTATGAAATTTGAGATTAAGATATATTAAAATTTGAATAAAAGGTTATTCTTTATTATAAATTAGGTTAGATATTATAAATTAAATTTTGTAGTCATCAAAATGGATTAATTAATTCATGGTTGAATCATATGATAAGTAATTATACAAATTGAATTATAGTTGTGAGTTTAAGTTTATGGTTGGATCATTTAATCAACTGATCAATAATCCTACAACATAACTTATAATTAAGAGTCTATGATTGAATCACATAATAAGTTATAGTTAAGAGTTTATAGTTGAATTATGTGATTACATAAATTGAATTATAGATATGAGTTTGTAATTGAATTATATAATAACACAAAATGAGTTATAGTTGTGACTTTTGAGTTTATGATTGAGTTATATTATCATACAAAATAGGTTATAGTTGTAAGTTTATTTTTGAATTATATAATTACAAAAAATTAAAAATAGTTTATGGTTGTGATCTTATGTTTGAATTATGTAATCAAACAAAATGACTTATCATTAGAAAGAAACATGAGTTATTGAGAGACTATTATTGATCCATTTCTTCATTTTTTTTACACAACTTTATTTTAATATAAAATTATTAAATTAATTTTGATATATGTCTTTATTTATTTTTACAAATAAATGAAAAAAAGTTTAAATACTCCTAATAATTCAACCACTTCAGCAAGATTTAATGATCCAATTTGGGCTCATGTTGAATTAGTTCTCGGAATGAAGAACTATAGCATTTGTTTCTTTTAACCATATCATTTGTTTATTTTATAATAAGCATTTGAAAGGTAGATGAATTAGTATATTAAAGAAGCATTTAGCTATGGTCAAAGGTTATGTGAAACTTTGTAAAAAAAGTAAGTCATGATGTGAAATGGCAAATGATGGCTTTACTTAAAAAGTATCAGCATGAAAAAGATAGAAAACAAAGATTAAATTACTAAATTGGTAATGAAAGTTCTTTTATTGGTGATTAAGATGATAACGAGAATGTTAAAGGTAGTAGCATTCCTACTCGCGACAAGAATAGAATTTTACACCTGATGTTAGGAAAAGAAGAAGACATGTGTCTAATTTTTCTGCATCACAAGCAACTCCCAGAGCTCAACCTTCAATTTGTAATGCCTTATAATTTAAAGAAGCGGCTCATATCATGGATATGACAATGGCTAGTAGGTGGTATGATTTAGGTATAACATTCAATATTGCTTAATCTTATTATTATCAACCTATGGTAGATGCTATTGCCTCTTACAGTCTAGGATATAAAGCTCTTTCAATTGAGGAATACAAAGGAAAACTTCTAAGTAACTAGGTTTATAAAGTAAAAAGTTATTTGGGTAAAAGAAGAATAACTTGAGTTACTTTTAAGTGTTTAGTCACATATGATGGTTGGACGAATAGAAGACAAAAACCTATTATTAATTTTTAGTTTATTATGAAAAAAGGACAATATTTTTGAAATCTATTGATAAATCTGGTCTTATTAGAAATATCAATACTCTATTTCAAATATATGATGAAGTTGTGAATAAAGTCAGGCTAAAAAATATTGTTCAGTTCATAATGTTGCATATTGCATTGACCTGATGTTGGAAAATATAGAAGATGTTAGATAGTTTCATATTATTGACGAGACTATACAACAAGCTAAAAAAGTGATCAAGTTTATCTACAATTGTGTATTAAGACAAATGTTTACAAGTAATAAGTGAGTTGTAATTTAGCATACTAGGTCTAATGATGGATTGGAGGTTTCTAGAATTATGCTTAAAGATAACAAATTTTGGTCCCAATATTAATTTGCATTCGAGTTTGTGAGTCTTTGATGAGGGTACTTCGTCTGATTAATAGTGATGAGAAGGTGACAATTATGATATCATAAAAAGAGCGAAGGAAGCAATCAAGGTCAATATGAAAAATAGGCTTTCTTTGTATATACCTTATCTTGAAGTCATCAATAAGAGATGAGAAAGGCAATTTTATTTTTCATTATTTGTAACTGGAGCTTTTTTGAATCTTAGTGCCTATTTCAGACTAAGCTTTACAAAGAAAATTGAAGTTAATAGTGGAATGTTATTAACTATTTGCCTATAAGATAATGCTAGATCTCCTAAGTTCACAAATAAAGATTTATAGTGATGCTTTTGGTGATTTTAGGATGTCAATTTCTATTCATTAAAGA
This sequence comes from Erythroxylum areolatum, assembly GCA_024520975.1. Classification (NCBI taxonomy): domain Eukaryota; kingdom Viridiplantae; phylum Streptophyta; class Magnoliopsida; order Malpighiales; family Erythroxylaceae; genus Erythroxylum; species Erythroxylum areolatum. Next base: position 5,092,678 of record JANIJH010000001.1, read on the forward strand.
GACAAACTTAGTCTAAGTGTATATTTTCTTACCATTTTTGTTACTTGAAAATTATTCATTGTTTTATTTTATTTATAATGCTACTTTTATAGTCTTATAATTGCTCAGTGGAACCAATTTAGAAGTGATATTTCAGAATCGCAAATGTTTACAATTTGAATTCTAAGTCAATGTGTAAGTACAACAGAGTGTGAAAGAAATTAGAATATATTTAAATTCATCAATTCCAAGAAAAGGAGTAGATATAGCACAAAAGATTAAATGATTTAGACATTGTTCGATACAATTTAAAGCTTCAAAAAAAGTGTTATTATTATTATTAAGTTAGATATAATTTCTTATAATTTTTAATTATTTTATTTTATTTTTTACTAGGACTCTTAATAGAACAAGTCATTCTGCAGATTTGATTTGCCTTGATTATATTAATTTTTTGGCGGATTAGGTTTTTAAGGAACTGAGTTTGATAGATGAAAGTGACTTAGAAGATAATCTTGGACAGGGAAGTATTGACATGTCATTTAGTGCAATAAATTTGAATAATGGTAATAATGAGGCTCCTCTCAATAATGAAGATTTTATATCAAATAGAATTGAGGTTAATGCGATTTGAGTGAGTATTCAATTGAATGAAGTTTCAAATTTTTATTTCTCCTCATATTTTAATTTCACTTATATTGTATATATTAAATTCTATATATGAAATATAAATATAATTGTAAATGCTTTTGTTTCAAATTTCACTTCTAGTTGATTGTTTCCTCAACACAAAATTTTGTTATAAATTATAATAGTTAGAGAGTCATAGATATTTATTATTTTTATTTGATTTTTTGAAGTAATTATTATTTATTATATTATAAAATTGTAACATTTTAAATACTTTGTATGGTCCTTATTTTTATATTTCTACGATAATTAAATGATTTTTTCATATTAATTGTCGTTATTATTTATATATGAAATAAGTTAAAAGTAATATAAATAAAAATAAATAGATTGTTGTTATTTTCAATTTCTATTATTAAAATTTTTAGAGATAGAGTTAATATAAAATTATAAATTATACAATATAATATATTGAGAGATTAATTGACAATTTTAAAAAGTTCAAAGAATACTTTATAAATATAGAAAATTATTTAAAATAGTACTCAATATTGATTGATACTAGTATCGTAATATACCATAACTAAATGTAATACCGATAAGTTATTCATAAATTTGGTTTCAAGAAGTCGCAACTCATTTTTCTCATATGTGAATTATACTTGAGTGATTGCTATTGCTAAGCTTGAGTACTTTCGTTGGAAGTATTTCCATATAAGGTTTAGTTTGGAATTTTTTTAATAAAGCTTAAGATGGTATTTGAGTCAAATTTCCACCAAAGTATAGAACAGTTGGCCATGTTTAATTTTGCTGCTATTATTGTAAGAAAATGAAAATGTAGCCGAAAGCTGCTAAAAGCAAACTTTTAGTAAAGTGGTAAAAGAAAAACAAAGAAAGTGATATGTTAATTGGGTGTACGCCTGTAAATGTAAAAGGATTGTTCAACAATATACCCCGCCTATAGGACTAGGGTTATAATATACGCAATTGAAACTTGATCAATAATTTCTAATAAACAAGATGAATGCTTTAAACCTTTAGATTTTAGAAATGGACTAAGCATATTGATATAGTTAGGCTGGACAGCTTTTGTGTTCTGTTTCCATTCCAAATGATGGCGAAGACAAAGGATGAAAACAATCAATCCCAAAATCTCTTATTATATAATGAACATAATCATACAATATCCATTAAAAATATGAGGACCATCAATGGAATGTTGTGAAGTGATATGATGGAGTAGATTTGTGAAATATTTCGCTGAAACATACTTAACAAACCCTGATAGGATAGGATGTACAAGAAAAATGGGCAATAAGTTATCCAGGAAAAAGGTTGTCTTCTTCTGCTATGCTTTGATATCAGTATTAACATGGGTTTAAATTAACTGTGACTTTACTCTGTTATTATCCTGTTCTAAATAAGCATCCATCTATTTATTTTTTATGGATCTTATTTAGTAGATACATAGATGCTCGTGAAGGTGACCTGTTACCCGTTAACGTAAGATAACTAAGAGCATCCTTCATTACAAGATAAGGTGCAAGCTTCAGGCTTCCATATCTACTTTAAGCTTTTGATTCTGAGCTATGGACCCAATATATAGTTTCCCGATACACAGATAGAGAGGTACACTTCAGGAGACGCGTTCATGCACAGAGCTCAGTAGAGAGACTGCATGGGGAAAGAACCCAGAAGTGTAAACGGCACATAGGACAGAATGATGGTTTTTGACAATACTTGAAAAGGAAATGACTACTCCTACTCGTAGTCGGTCACAAATTCAAAGAGGATCTTTTTCATCACATTGATTTACCAGCTGTAAGAAAGTAATCAATGTAGTATCTTTTGATTATTACTTTCTTTTTTAGAAGTATCTTTTGAATTTGTTGTCAACCAGAAACAAGTCCAGTGCAGATGATATGAAAATGTGCTAACTTTACACTGTTTTATAGTTTAATTCTTTGCTTGAGTGTGTAAGAGAGATAAAAATCAAAGTTAGTAAACTTTTGGTTGTTTAAATCGAAAATAGAGCTTACGGTGTCAAGAGATTGGTAAAGGTGACGGGGGAAGATGCTTTGGTGCAAGCTTCACCTTTACGTGATTGGAAAAGAGAGCTTAGACCCACGTTAAGAAATTACTATAACATTGTAAAAGCAATGCAAGGAAGATAGATTTGAGAGAGATTCGTTTTTGGGTTGCAGAGAGAGGTATCTTGATTTCTTTCTCGCTTCGGGAGGCTCCTAGTTCCCTCCTTTTGCTTTATGTTCTTTTTCTCTTCACATTTGCTTTTACGTTTCTTCGTCTCCAAGTCCAAGTGGGTGTCTTTTATCACTTAAACTAACCCGTTCAGCAACGTTCTACGCCCATCAACCCCTTAATAAGTTGGTTCTGTCTGTGTGCACCAGCAATTATAGTGTACAGGGTTTACACAAGCTTGCCTGATTCTCATTCTTTTGCTATAAGCTCGTTAACTGTTTTTATCATCTTTGTTGTTTAAGGTTTCTCTTCGGATTATTACCAGCCTTTTGGGATCTGTTAATAAGCTGTTTTCTGGGTATTAGTGGCAGGGTTTTGTCTTCTTGGGGTTTTTAGTCGTAATTGGTTGTTGAGGTTCTTTTTTATTGAGACATAGCTTTGTAGTGGAAAACAAAGAGGAGAAGTAAGAGCTTAGGGAGAAAAAAGAGAGAATTAATGGCAGGACAAGCGCCGCCACCAAAACAGGAGGAGCTACAGCCACATCCGGTCAAGGATCAGCTCCCTAATATTGCTTTCTGCATTACTAGTCCTCCTCCTTGGCGTGAGTTCTACACTTACTCTTTTCATCAGTGGTTTATTTCAGTAGCTACATGTCACTGGCGTTATGTGGACTATTCACATATTTTTCTGATTCTTTGACTTTCAAACGCACTTAGTTTCCGCATTTGGAAGATAACGATGAGACATCGATGTTATTACCATTTTCTTGGTATGCATTTGGAAGATAACGATGAGACAACGATGTTATTACCATTTTCTTGGTATCTTTTTCTAGTAGATAGAGAAGTAGTTGTAACGCTTAATGATTTCCTTTCCAAGTTTGTTCATCTAGTCAATGAATTCAATATATCCCATTTTCTATTGATTGCACAAGACACTTGCATCAGTACCTTTTGGTTATGAATTCGTTTTATATTCATGCAACACAAATTTCTTGATTTCATTGTCTCATGGATTCTTTTCTGAAATGCAGCTGAAGCAATTCTGCTTGGTTTCCAACACTACTTGGTAATTCTTGGCACAACGGTGCTTATACCCACCACTTTAGTTCCGCAGATGGGAGGAGGAAATGTAAGCGTTAAGGGTCTAAACCACTATGCTATGTGATGATTCTTATTCATGGCCATATAGATCTTTTCTTAAACTGTTTGTTTCAGGCGGAGAAGGCAAAGATGATTCAGACTTTGCTTTTTGTGGCTGGACTGAACACGTTTTTCCAAACAATGTTCGGCTCCCGTTTGCCTGCTGTGATTGGAGGTTCCTATACCTATTTGCCAACCACCATTTCAATTGTCTTGGCTGGTCGATACAGTGAAATTTTGAATCCTACAGAGGTGGCTTCGTGGAAACATTGCCTAATAAGATACTTTTGTCGTTGGTTGCATATAAGTACAGAACAGAACGCAATGCAATACTGATTCAAGTTGTGATTATAATGTAGAAATTCGAGAAGATAATGCGTGGAATTCAGGGTGCTCTCATTGTTGCCTCCACACTCCAAATTGTCATTGGCTTCAGTGGCCTTTGGCGAAATGTTGCAAGGTTTATTGATTTTCTACATTCTTATTTATTCTTTCTGTAGTCCGCCCCTCTTGTATAATCAGCACTTGGATGGTCTCTACTTTCGTCTATTTATGTAGCTTTAGCTTGAATAAAATTTGAAGGCATGGTACAGTATATACTGATGTAGTTCAGAGACACATGTCTGAAGTCAGGACTTTGCAATATTGAAGAAGTTCGCTTGTCTTTATCTTAATTAAATGCAGGCCTCCTTTCGATTTGCAGGTTCACGAGTCCATTATCTGCTATACCTCTTGTGGCTTTATCTGGTTTTGGGCTGTATGAATTTGGATTCCCCTTGGTAAGAGTGTGAGCTTCCATTTGATATCACATCTTGTTGAAGTATTATCACTGACAAGGATTTTGGGGTTGCTAGCTTGCAAAATGTGTGGAGATTGGACTACCGCAGATAATCCTTCTAGTAATTTTCTCCCAGGTAAATGCAACACATCTACGCTCCTGTGTTAGTTCACCGGAAACTTTTGAGAGAATGCGTAGACTTCAGGTTATCATACATGGCATTTCATAAGATTTAAAACTAATCTTCGTGAGCTTTTGCAGTATATACCTCACATGATGCATGGGAAGAGTTCTGTGTTTGATCGCTTTTCTGTTATATTCTCGGTGGTTACTGTGTGGATATATGCTCATCTGCTTACTGTGGGTGGGGCATATAAGAATACAGGACCTAAAACCCAATTAAGCTGCAGAACAGACCGTGCAGGAATTATAGGGGCTGCACCATGGTAAGGCTATATGGATTTCCTTCTAATCGAGTAGGGAATATTAGAGTGATATAAATTTCCAGATGGGGAACTGTGTTCTCCCCTGATGTATAACTTCCATGAGTTTCGGACTCTGGCCGTATGAAGGTCTATTGCTGCTTCGGCTTGTTATGGCATAATTTATAATGCTCTGCATGTCTTATGGCTTTCTCTGCCAACTGATCTTTATTGTTTGGTAGGATAAGAGTACCATACCCCTTCCAATGGGGAGCTCCCACTTTTGATGCTGGTGAGGCTTTTGCAATGATGATGGCTTCATTCGTTGCCCTTGTAGAGGTTTGTTTACCAGTGCATACGAATTTTTTGAAGCATCAGTGAAATTATTTTGACTCCTACTCCATTTGGTGAGCATACTTCTCACAGTCGTTCCGTTCATAGTGACGGAACAGATTCAAAAGAATGTCTTATTTGTGAATGTGTGGAATTGCTTCTGAAGCATAGAATGCATTTCTCCTCCATATTCAAATTCCACTTTGTTCATCATTAAGAAATTTCAAAATCTCTTTTACATCAGGTCTTAGACTATTCTTATCTTCGCTAATTAGTTTCTTATACTCTAACAGTCTACTGGTGGCTTCATTGCTGTGTCAAGGTATGCTAGTGCAACTCCAATACCTCCTTCAGTCCTTAGCCGAGGCGTAGGCTGGCAGGTACTGGTTTCACAAGTGATTACTTTTACTTTGCACTTATCATAGTAATTTAATTATTACATGCATGAAGACAAGATAGCTAAATAAGAATCTATGGACACTCTATCTGAATAAAACAGGTTATCTCCAGCTTTTAACTCATTCTTCTCGTACCTGAAATCATAACTATTTAGTTGAATTATAGAACTTTACTCAATTTGCATCAATTAGTAATATTTCTCTGGTTGCAATTCTGATAACCTGGTTGACTTTATGCTTCTTTAAGTATTGAAAGTTTCTGCTTATTCATAACAATTCAAAATTTTCTTCTTTACTACTTAAGGGAGTTGGAATTCTCTTCTCTGGCATGTTCGGGACCGGAAATGGATCATCAGTATCTATGTAAGATTTTCTTCCGCTAGCAGACAATTCAACACAACTTTCTAATCCTTTCCAAGTTTCCCTTAAATATGCTTTGCTTCAACTGCAGCGAAAATGCTGGTTTATTGGCACTTACACGCGTTGGCAGCCGAAGGGTGGTTCAAATATCAGCAGGGTTCATGATTTTCTTTTCCATTCTTGGTGAGTTATCATGATGTAACTCTTTCTTTCTTCCTCGATTTTAACAACACATGTCACTCACATACTTCGCGGTTCAGGAAAATTTGGAGCTGTTTTTGCCTCAATTCCTGCTCCGATTGTTGCGGCTCTATACTGCCTGTTATTTGCTTATGTTGGTATGTCCCAGTAAAAGTACGTTATATGGAGGGCTTCTTAACCTTAAACATGAAAAATCTAACTTAATTCTTTTTGGGGTTGAACACGAGCAGGTTCATCAGGTCTCAGTCTCCTCCAGTTCTGCAACTTAAACAGCTTTAGAACAAAGTTTATACTTGGCTTCTCTGTTTTCATGGGATTATCAGTACCTCAATACTTCAATGAGTACACAGCAGTTAATGGTTATGGACCAGTGCACACTGGTGCAAGATGGGTAACCAAATCGACTTACCTACTTTACTCTCTAAGAATTCTGACCCTTGTTCAGACGATCCTGATACTAATTATGGTCACTTTTGGCAGTTCAATGACATGGTTAACGTGCCATTCTCATCAGAACCTTTTGTTGCTGGATTGTTGGCGCTCTTCCTGGATGTAACCTTATATCGGAAAGACAATGCAACCAGGAAGGATAGAGGCATGCACTGGTGGGACAGATTCAGGTCGTTCAAAACGGACACAAGGAGTGAGGAGTTCTACTCCTTACCTTTCAATCTTAACAAGTTCTTCCCTTCAGTATGATCTCTGAACATAATTTTCGAGTTGTAACCTCTAGTTTGTCCCCAAGAATCGTAGAGCTTGACAAAATGAAATTCTTGGTTTTGTTACATTATTTGGTATCTCCCTCTTTCTTTCTGTTTCAACTTGCATTGTAGCTCTGCAACTAGAACTTGGTTAGTATTTAGTAGTGGTCGTCTTACTCCATTTATGTAGCGTCTTTTGTTACTGAATCTGCATTTCACTGTTTCTGTCATCCACACTAAAGATAACAGTTGCAACTTGCAATTGGATAAGTATCATTTCATTAGCCTGGTTTCCAATGTGATGCCCATACAAATTTGACCAGCTGGGCACACTCACAGGTTGTACATTGAAGCAAATGGAATTCTTTGCATGTGATTTGGCGAGCATGTTACTGCTAACACCGTTAATGGGATGGTCCTGCTGCTTACTTTACCTGGTTTCCAATGTGATGTCCCAATCCCCATCTCAAATACCAGGTTGAGGAAACGTGCACCAAGTTATATTAAAGCAGCCAGCAGCTATGCAATTATTTATCAGATCAACCTATTGAACCAGTGTTTAAGCCTTCTCTAAACATATTAGAAGGAAAAAAAAAACTATAAACTTAGCCTTTGTTTGGATGCTTAATTACACAAGGGAAAGGAAAGGAAAGGAAATCTTGCATTTCCCTCCCTTTCCTACCAAATTGGTGGGAAAGGGAGGGAAATTGCAAGATAAGAATAAAAATGGCCCAAATTTCCCTTCCATTCATCTCAATTCTCTCTCTTATTCTTGTCCAAACAATGAAAAGGAAGAGAAATACAATTTCTTTTCCTTTCTCTTCTCTTGGTTTCCCTCCATCCAAACAAAGGCTTAGGTTCCAAGATAAAGATGAGAGGACATGGGATTTGATATTCTTATCTTGTGCACGAATGAAATGTATTTGTATGGTTAATCATGGTCATTTAGAGACGAAAAGCACACCAAAAGGTCACGAGCACTTACTGAGACAATGTTTTGCTTTATTCTCCATGCAACTGTGACGAGGAATGAGGGACCTCATCCCTCCTTTGTCTTTAAGCTGGAACGTTCTGCTCAGTTACTGGAAGATAATAATATTTAGTGGAAAAATGAAGAAACCATGAGGCCCTGCTCCGCAAGCTTTTCAGTGGATTGACATCTTATTCTTGATGTTTCCATGAAACCATATAATTTTTATCATTATACTCTCAAGTGTCTCAGAAAGCCGAGGCAAATGAATTCCTGATTTGATCAAATCACGGTCCTGGATTGTAGAGGTGACATGGTGACCACCACAAGAAGGTTGTGTCTATTCTTGATTTCATGAAAAGCCATGGACATGTCTCCTGCCTAACCAATAATTGAAATCCACCCTCCTTCCATTTACCACTAATCCGCTCATACAATGGACAAAACGAGTAGTGTCAATCAGCAATAGCCAAAGTTACACAAAAAGTTGGAGGTCCTTTTTTCTTGCCATGCGTGTTCAATTTTTGTACATACAAGAGTTGCTAATCACTTAATCAAAGGCTATTCAAATACTGCAGCCAAATCACGTTCAAATGGCTCATTTTCTCTCTTTTCTTTTTTAATTCTGTGTGAGAGCTATGAACATGACCAAGAACATAAACATATCGGATATGATCGCATGATTACAAATTCATTTCCTCGAGCTCTTAACCTACGTTGACCAAATCATGTTTTCCAAAGTCGCTCAATTATGAGATGAGTTATTATATTCTCTCTCAAACATCACCCTCATCGCCACACAATGTGTATAAATTAGGCGTTTAGTCCCCACTTCTAAGGCAACTCTTTTATAGATACCAACATTTAATTGACTACTAGATGAGAAGGAACTTAGAACCTTATTGATTAAAACTATTATTCCTATTTGAAAGGACAGTTAAAGAATGATTCTTTTTTTTGTTCTAGTGAACATAAAAGTTATCTGCACTTATTTAGCTGGACTGCAGTGAGGATGCTGCATTATATAGTTAAGGACCATCAAAATGCTCCATTAGAGAATAGAGAATATAACAATACTTGATCATTGCACTTCCTGCTATTAAAATGTGCCTTTCTAGACTGAAGACAAGAGAGAGTATCAACCCTTTTCAAGAGCAACATGAAAAGGGTTGAAATCCCTTTCTAATTTCTTGTCACAATATAAAATCTGCTGCCTTTTTTGTTGTAGCAGCAGCCCACATAATTGACCTTTCATTTTAGTGGTGCTACTTTTTATTAGAGCTTAACTTCAATAAACTAAATATTGGTTTGACTTATACGTTATGTTAAGGGTGATGTATAATTGCAAACTAATTAATAACTTAGTAAATGTAGAAGGGTAAAAATAAGAACAGATGGAATCTATCAGCTTTTCAAGAAGGAATGACTTGATAACAAAGGTCTTGTTCCTGGAAATGGGGAAGTGAAGAAGTCATTCATAGATGCAACACTAGGCATGTGAGAAAAAATGTCTCCAGATGCAATTGGTTTGCTTCCACCTTCCTTGGCCTTTTTATTTACCAATAAATTCTGGTAACAACCTCTGCAAAGGTTTTGTTACATTGTAAACTTGCACTGTTGGAAAAGAACATGGTCTGAGTATTTGGTAGGTGGTACCTGAACATGTAGAGCAGCATCCCAACAAGAGCAAATGACATGAGATTTAGTTATTCTTTCTTTTTGTTTTCAATCTCATGTTGTAGACATTCTTTGAGATACTGTTGATGGATGGGTTCAGAGTTTAGTATTAGAGGGGAAGAATGTAAGAGAAAGCAACAAGAAGAGTGATGTCCTTGACGAAAAGAAAACAACAATAACCCCACTAAGAAAAGTCCTCCAGACTCCTTTTGTTTGTTACACAAGTTTTTAATTACGAATTAGAATGTTTAGAAGGCAAGGCATAAAGATACCGGACCCTAAATCTTCTGCCCCCACAAGAACATTATAGAACCACCAGTATATAACAATTAGTAGCCTCCTTTCATATTGTATTATACAAAGGGGCTGCTTCAACCAATTCTCACAAGAAGTTAAGATCCCTTTATTTAAAATTAAGGGTCTTGTTTGAAATAAGCATCTTGGGCCAGTCACCATTTATTGTCTGAACCAAAGATCTCCAACATCTCACATGGCTTACATAGACTGACAATTAATCAGAGATGTTTACACATGTGAATCATAGCAGGAGCCTGCAGATTTACAAGAGTTCAAGATCCTTCAGGGAGATCGCTGTCTCTTTCGTAGCCAATCCAAAATTAGCATCTTAGAAACACATGAAAGGAAAATTAACCTCAAATCTTGACTTTTTCTTTTCCATCTGTCCTTAATCTTGTTTTGGATTATCTGAAATGAAACAGGAGTTGGTGACTGTTGCAGTATGGTTTGCCACTTTGCCTTGAAGATGTTTGAGAGAAATCAACCCAACAGCTACTTTCTTTTACAATTTCTGAATTGATGTTGGGTAGGACTCGAAAGTTTTGATTAATTAAATGCAAATGTGTTCTAATGATTTGATCCACATCACCCTCCATATACTACACATGAAAAGAAGCGTGAGGCAAGTCTTGCTTCTTAGTGTTTTTTTTTTTTTTGGGTTGATCTAAAGCATCTTTTTAATGCAAGCCTTGATTATGTGCTAAGATATGACATTTGAATTGCATTGGACTGTGCAACTTTTACACCAAAAGTTGTGCTTGTTCTTTTTAAATTAGAGATAGTGAGTGCTTCCATGCTTAGCCATTTAAACTCAACCCCAAATCACTATGAATTAGAAGGTGATATACTTATCCACATCTTACAGTAGCATTAACCCATTTGAGTTTTTTGCAACCAAAAGATAGAGGACACATCATTGTTCTACTATCTATAGGACCAAAGGGTTGAAAATGGGGAATTTGGATAGGACATAGGTGCCAATAGGCAAGCCTGCCTTTGGTCATATAAACTTCAATTCACACCTGTCTTACAAATTGTACTTCGAGAGTTACAGGCGATGCCCCCAACTACCCTCCTGACATCTCTCCACGTGGCACCCTAACCAACTTCCGAGGTTCCTGCCGGTGCCAATTATAATAAAACCATACAGTTCTTATCATTGCACATACCTTGTTACCATCACAAATGTGTTCTGTAGTTGATGATATCACCCTAAAGAAATAAACTCTCTTTATTGCCAAATTGAAATGTCAAATGGGTTTTAATTATTGAATACACACATGTAAGATTTCTTTTCTTTTTCTTTTTCTTTTTTCTTTTTTCCGTTTTCATGTTAGTTGAGAAATTGAGGGACGGCCTGCTTGAATAAGACCCTTACTAGTATATTTGTAGGGTGATAGGGAGCTGTACAGAAAGAGACTGTTGTTTGCTTCACCTCCTTCCTCCTCTCTTCTTCCCTTATCTTTCTTCACATCTTCTTTTCTCCCCCCACGAAAGATTTCTGGAGAAGATAAGCTAAGAGATAATGGGGAACTGTCAAGCCATAGATGCTGCAGCTCTGGTAATACAGCATCCCCATGGAAAAATAGAGAGGATATACTGGCCTGTCAGAGCCAGTGAAGTCATGAAAATGAATCCTGGTCATTATGTTTCTTTGATCATTCCATTGCCTGTTTCTGGTGAAGAAAACCAGGAGCAGAAAGTTGTGCAGTTCACTCGTGTTAAGCTTCTCAGGCCAAGTGACACGCTTTCTCTTGGCCATGCTTATAGGCTTGTTACTACCGAAGGTAAGGAATATGGTCTGATGAGAATCATTTTTTTCTTGTGTATGCTCCTTGAGGATGTGCATTAATTTATAAGAGTATGTTTTTCGGTTGCAGAGGTTATGAAGGTGTTGCGGGCAAAGAAGCGTGCAAAAATGAAGCAGCAGCAACCAGAATCTGTTGAGAAATTGCAGGCAGCAGATCAGAAGCAGAGTACCGATTGTGAAGCAGTAAAGAAACCTGACAAAGACGACTACAAGGTATCTTTAACTTGATCTTTTTTCCAATTTGAGCTTATTCCTGAAGCTGTTCCTGAGATTATTTGATATGCTTCTTCAAAACCGTGATTATCTTCCTTCATGAAGTTACTGGCTGGTATGTCCAACCATTATACTAAAAGCGGAAGATGATTCTCGTTGAAGTACAAAAAAGTATGAACAATTCTAGTTATTTAATAATCTGATACTTCTAGTGGAGCAACATCTGCAGGCTTTCAGCTTTATGATGATGCTTTTTCCTAGTTTTGACTGATTATCCTGACATCAAATTATGAAGAAATGAATAGCTAGCTTTGTAGACGAGAATTATTAGCATGGAAAATGATTTTGTCCCATTATCATATTGTGGAAGCTAACCACTGGAAAACGATTTCAGGTGATAAAGCATGAAAGACACCGACACAGGACACCATCAATTAATTCCTCTGCACTTAGGTCTAAGTCGTGGCGGCCATCATTACAGAGCATTTATGAGGCTGGAAGCTGATGGTATTTTTCCAAGATTAGCAAGGCGCTTCTGCCATTTGCCGAGGCTGATTAAATTGAATAGTCAACAAAATAGATTTACCAAATCGGGTGGAGGTCGTTTATCTCATATCCAAAACCAATTGTCAAACCAGACGACCCCTCTTTTGGACCATTTTCCAGAAAAATAATAAAAGTCTGTATAGCAAAAAAAAAAAAAGAGTGATGGAGCTGACACTGTTATCCAAGTTATATTCTGCAATATAACATGTAGATAAATATGAAACATTTATGATTTTACAATTAACCATCTTTTTGATGGTTTAAAATTCAAAGATTCCAATAAAGATATTTTTAGTTTTGAGACCATAAAAGGAAGGTTCTTGTAGCCAAAGGTGCACCAGGTATTAGGTTCTCCTTCAGAGCAATCACATCTGTAAAAGTGACTCAATGATCCATGTTCCAGGTCCTCCATGCTCCTTGCTCAAGAAGCCTCTGAAGTATCTGGTTCAAGTTAACATAAGAAGTTATCACCAAGGAGCAATCCGAATCTTCTCCTTTTAGATTAGCATCAACTTATGAAAGATAATGCCAAGATTGGGCCAAACCCGTACAAAAAGTTGGTTTGGTATGATGGGAATTTTCTCAATAATTGTGCTAAATTGGTTGTCAGGTCAGATATTTCTGGAAGGTCAATTATTAACTGTTACGAAGTCAAGCAAACTCTATGAATTCATAGAAAAACAGAAAGGTTCTTGAGCATCTGAAATAATGAATTTGTCCATCCTTCCCAGCAAGCAACGTAGCGTACAAATGGAAAAGGATGAGGAGCACAGACCAAGACGAGGCTTAAGAACAACACAGGCCCTAACTCTCCATCAACAAAGGCATAGCAAAAGAGATTCTGCAACATGTACATACAAAAGGAAGGTACAAACTTCGCTTTTTCCCATGTATAACCATGTACCAAGGAATTTTGTAAAGCTGTTCTTTCATTAGATAAAACAAGTCCTACTTGCACATTTCACATCAATACTCAGAACACCAAAAATGACTTGTGTAAGATACCTCTATTTATTTTGTTTTATTAAGATAACAAGCCAGATAAGAACCATCAAACCTCAGGTTTGCCCCAAGTTATAAAGAAGGTCAACCACCTTTCTTGCGACAGGCTACTTTTCTTTTCACAACCAAGTTTGGTTTACCGGTTTAGATACTCGAAACGTCAAGTATTTAGAAAGCAAGAGAGTTCATTTCCAAGAATAGGTAAAATATAAATGCGGCAGTCCCACGCACGCATGAAAAACATACAATTGGCATTCCCAACGAACATTTGAGATATATTTATTTAAATATAAAACTTAATTTCAAAAAGAATACATCATGCTAAATTAAATATAAATTTACATAAACTTTTCTAACTAACTTTCCATTAATTGAGGTGTAAAAGAATTAATTAAGTGCACCGAAGCATAACAAACATGCTAAAATGAAGCAGTCAAAATGTCCGTTAGTTATAGATGATTATGACCTTTTTTTTTTCTTTTGGCTATTCTTTAGGAAGTAATTATTGTGGGGAATGGCAGTAGATTTTGCTAAATTCTTTTATGCTTTTTTGTTATAATTTTGATGTATAAATAGATGTTTTATGCTCAATAAATTTAAGACATTTTTTCTGAAGTCTCAAATATTGTTTTCTTCTTCTATACATGTTGTTTCGACACTTTTCTCTTGTTAAAAAAAACCTACAAATTGGTATCCGAGTAGTATGTTGAGGGATTTTTGAAGTTGTGAGAGCCAAAAAAAAAATTTCTAAACACTAACACCTACCTTACACAAACATAAAAGCTTACAAAAAATTCTAGGATGGATACAAAAGCTTCTTTCAATGTAATAGCACCTCCAGTGTTTGATGAAACAAATTATCAAGTATGGGCTTTCAAATTAGAAGCTTTTTTTTTTTTTAATGTTGATGATCTATGGGAAGCTGTTGAAGATGAATATAAAGTTCCCCCCTACCTAACAACCTAAGCCTAACACAAATTAAGAACCACAAGGAAAGGAGGCAAAGGAAATCAAAGATAAGAGCCAGCCTATTTGTAGCTATCTCATCTACAATTTTCACTAGAATCATGACATCAAAAACAACTAAAGAAATCTAGGACTTCTTGAGGGAGGAATATGAAGGAAATGAATGAGTCAGAGGCACGCAAGTATGAAATTTGATTCGTGAATTCAAGATACAAAGGATAAACAAATTAGAAAGGATCCTGTTGCGGTCTAAACAAAACAATATAAATTGAATTTTATCTAGACCAATTAGAGGCAAGTGCATCCCGTCGAAAAGTAATATAAAACGATAAGAATCGAATATCGTATTTAAGGGAATTCCAACACTCAAGACAATTAAATTAAACGATGAAAAATTACTCGAACGATTAAGAATTGATTGATTTGAAAATAAAATAAATTAAAGTAAGCACATCAAGGAAATATAAAAAATGTAAGGTATGAATTAAAACGACTTGATTTAATCGAATGATAGAAATCGGTTAAGGTATTAGATTTTAATTGGATTGGACATTAAAAATAAAATTGTAACGGTGGGTTGATTTAGGAAATATTTCACTTAAGTAAGTCGAACCCAATATTTATGGGTGTTCCCTTCTCTTCTAAATCCGAGTCACTCACTTGATTTATAGATAATTCGGAATAAAAGGCGTTCAATACAAGAAGCTTAAAACTAAGTTCAATAATCCTAAATATCCTCACACAAGATCCTAAGGTTGGTCTACATTTTACTCTCAAGTATATCGCTTGATTAATTTTCCGACAAATTAAATCCCATTAGTTATGGCATTTAATCATCTAAAGCCTTAATCTAGGAGATCAAGTTAAATTAGGATTAAATATGCATTCAATCAAGCAAAAATCAATACCACAAAAATTATCCTAATCCAATATCTATCTTAACCTTAACCAAAAAGAAAAACTTACTCATACATATTCATCAATGTAATATAAATCATGGTCATAATATATGGTTGCATTGATTAAATCCATACAATTAAAATGAATAAGGAATAAAAAAACAAATTAAGAACACCCAATGTTAAGTCTTCTCCCTCTATTGTAGTTGCTTGGCCAACTTCGTTTCTCCTTTCAATCCTCCAGCTATATTACTTCATTCAATGTCCACCAGCTACTTGCATCTTGCTCCCTACCAGCCAACGTTATTTTCATCTCACCAGCAGCTACGTGTCTCATCTCACCAGCAGCTATGTTTTTGCTTACACCTCCTGCTTTCTCCACCAGCTATCTTCAATTGTTTGTCTCCACGCTTACACGTAATCCCTCCCCATGCACCAGCTGTCACGTTCCTTCTTTTATCCCCACCTGCTACTAAAAAGTCTTCTTCAACTCACCTGCTGCTAATGTGTAAGTGGTTGTGTATGTTGAGTGGTGAGTGTATGTGTGACGGAGTGGCGTGAGTGATGGAGCCAATCTCCTCCCAGCTACTTTTCGTTTCTTTTTATTCTATCTTCACCAGCTGTCTTCAACGTTGCTGTCCACCAATTGAGGGTTGTTCACGCCGGCTGCTTCAATATTTTGTTGCCAACAGCTGCTTCCTGCCTTGCCACCAGGTGCTGCAACATAGTTGCTTCAACGTGGATGCTTCCACCAGCTGGAACGTTGTATGTGGAGAGTGTTTTTAGAGGTGATGTAAAGTGAGTGATGGAGTAGTGTTTTTCGTTGCTCTTCCTCTCTCACTGCTCATGCACACTCCTCTTTTTTTCACTGCACCAACGACTTTCTTCGTGATTCTAGGAGAGTTTTTGGCCACCTTTTATGCACATGTTGTTGGCTTCCTTCTCCTCTTTTCACACCCGCTAGCTTCTCCTTAATTCCTGCAAGCTCACACTATCACTATTCATTGATGGGATAATTAAATGTGAAGGTTTTTGATCCACTTTCACTATTCACTTGCACACTCAGTCTTCCTTCATGTATGTTGCCGCCTCTCTTCAACACTCACGCCCCTTATTTTCTTCTCTGTGCCGCCAGCCTTCTTTTTTTTGTTTCTTGATGGTGTGATTTATGTTTTTTTTCATGCTTCTTGTCTCTATGCTATAGTTTTGTGCTTGAATAATTCTAGCCCCTCTCAATCACGCCTAACCTCACGCATGAGCACATTTTTCTCTAATCTCCACCGCCAGCTGCCTTCTTTTGCTCTTCTTATTGATTTGACAAATAAAGCTCTTGTTCTCTTCATTGTCGCTTTGTCCTGGCCATCTTGTCTATTAAATCACATTCTTGAATGATAACATGCACAAGTTAACGTTTTCTAGAGCTTTTCTTGCTTGATGCTTTTGAACCTTCCAAATTCAATATGTGCCTAAAATTAAAACAAATAACTTTTAATTAGTGCAATTTAAACATTAAATGGACAAGAGTTTTGCAAATTATATATATATATATAATTAACATAAAATATCCATTAACAATACCCCCACACTTGAATTGTTGCTTGTCCTCAAACAACTTACTTAGATCACAAACACCATATTTTGTTATTTCATTTTCAACGAAAATCAAGTGTTTGTAATCCCTTAAACTTCGACAAACTCAAGTATCAAGCTACAACATATGTCATAATATTTTCATCAATGCACATAAACAAAATCAAAGGTAGATATCTTTTATCAAAAGCAAGTACAAAATTAAAATGGACTTTCCTCACGATATTCACTCGTGTCATTCAAGTGTCTAAAGGTTGTGTTTCACTCAAAGCTTCCTCTAAGAAATTACACTACCATAGGCTTGCAAATTCACCTATTTTACACTACATAAAGTACATGCCATCATGGATCAAAAGGGCTTTCACTAAGGGTTGAAATGGGGCTCAGGTTAAGGTGAGGTAAAAGGGGCAAAGGCTACTCACAAGCATTCACAAAGCACTAAGTAATGTGGGACAATCAAAAAGAAATTCTGAGATGTGCAAATAGAAACAAGAGACTACAACTACTAATCACTATCCAATGTTGCTGTTTGATCTTTCTTTTTTCTTTCTTTCTTTTCTTTTTTTTCCCTTTTTTTGTTTTTTTGTAACAATAAACATAAAATAAGACAGTAATAGCACAAATTAACAATAATTGAGTAGATGTATCTCTAAAACATCTCAGAATAGCATGTAAAACAAAAGTCCCTAAATCAAGGAATTAAATACTTAGTACTTCATTCAACTTGTGAAAGGGTCAAACCAAAAAGTTTTCAAGTTTCAATGCAATGTGATTAACAAAAACAAACACGGTCAAAGGCTCAAAGGGGGTAACAAGGGAAAATTGACTTGGGGAATTTAAGCTAAAGGTTAAAAACAAAAAGGGCCTTTATCATGCCCATAAAGCATGTAACTAGCAATAACAAACAGGTTCAGAGCAAGTTCTGAAGGTAATCCACATAGGGAAGCCTCACATTCATTAAAGAAAATAAATGACTATGAGATGCAGTCATATAGCTCAAGACCTCACATATGTTTAAATGAAAAACCATCAAAACTCCATACATTGCCTCATCACTCAGCATCAGTTATTGACTAAGTTTATGCAATCAACAACTTTAATCAATCTACATAGTTCACTATCCTCTCAAGCTACCTATTCCAAGTTCATGCATACAACTCAATTCTCCTTCCAACTACTTTGCTAGAATCGTATGATCAAATTCATCAAAAATGGGATCCAAGTTAGCTACCAAAAGAGTTGCAACCATTCAAGTGTGTATCTTTCAACATCAACATCAATATCATTAGCATACAAATAAACTCAAT
>JANIJH010000001.1:5174361-5186430 GCA_024520975.1 Erythroxylum areolatum
TTTCACGGAAACCCCACGAGCCAGGGTTTCACAAATAGCTTGTGATCAATCTCTATAAAAGTTGAAAATTTTTCAAGGGTCATCCCGTTTGTCATAGCCACAACCAATAAAGTTGAAAACTCTCCTCAGAAAAGGAGTAGGTAAAGAACAAGATTCTGCTCCCTGCACTCCCATAAGGACAACTTTTATTGGGAGGGATAAAGATCTTGGCTTTTGAGTTTATACTTAGGATTCCTCACTTTAAAGACCATTTTGTTTAGTTAAAAGCAAAGTACGTACTGTGGGGGGATTGGACGAGACATGAATAAGCTGTATGCGCATTTTATATTTCTGAATTATCTATTAAAGCTGAGTTATACCTCTACAACAACAACAATTCATTACAAATTCTGCTAATATTTAGAATTTAAACAGGCCTAATAGTTGGATGTTCATCCCATTTATAAGTATTCCAAAATGTGTTTGTATTATTTCTTTAAATAAAAATGTTGAGCTTTGTATTAGATGCTTTGATATAAGGGTAAATGTAAATGAACACTAGTGAATGGTATGAGGTTGCAATCTCAATCACACATAGACAACCTAGGGATTTATCTGGTGAAAGTCAGTTCCTATATTTCCCAATTTATTAGTCGGTCCAATCCAAACCTTTAACAAAATATAAGATTGTTATATGCATTCCTTCCAATTTGATACATGTATAATTAGAAATGGTAATCTGCTCCCCATTTTATTACACACGTATATTGAGCTCATCATGTTGACACTATTGCGCACAGGCACTAGTGTTTTAAATTGCAATTCTGATTAGTAAATCGTTGTCCTCAACTCTTGAGTTCCACGGCTTGTCATATTCATTGTCCACTGATCTGAACTTTTGTCACTTGTCATCCACGAGGTGGGCAGTTGAGATTAAATTATCACGAGATGATGATCATTAAAACAAGAGCTCCAATTAGATTAATGACGCCTTTTTATTTGGGGAAGGTGATTGGTTTTTGATTGTTAATATAGTCCAAAACCCTAATGGCTCCCACTAGTCAGGACTAATGAAGGAACGCCAGATCACATTAACTCGCTAACAAGTGGACAGCGACTATAATAAACATTAATGGAGACGTGACATTAAATCACCAAGTGGAATCGGACACGATAGCTCATGGGATCCACATTTGTTGGAACAATCTAAAAGGCCTCTTACAAGCAGAAATATTCTATGACACGGCTGAGTCACACTTGGTGTCGTTTCACTCAAATATCTTATGCAGAAAACCCTAGTGCAAATCGCATCATTCATGCCCTGTGGTCCTTAATGTTCTGAATCAGATGCGAGGCAAATGGGTAGATCCAAGAGAAGCCGTTTAAACTGTACTGACCAGAACTTGTCAAATTCATATTGCTACTAGTAATCTTCCTCACAGTGGTCGGTTACAATAAAAGAGGTAGACCATATAGGTTTTTTGACATGAAATGAGTTACGTATTGACTGTTAGGTGGTATAAATGTGTGAGCAATATAACGGGCCAATGAGTTCAATTAATAGGCCATTCCATAAGCGTAAAGAATGTACTATGGAGTCTTTGCATAAGTTGCATGCAAACCTTTGACAGGCCAAATAAAGGTCTATAATTATCTCTACATGTACAGAGAAATATAGAGAAAGAAACGTGAGAAAGAACCCCTTGGAGATGTACGAATCAAGTGTTAAATTACCCTTCGCAACTGCAGTTGACACTTGACACTACAGTATTCGAATTTAGTTATTGTCTTTATTATTAGATGCAGTCTACTGTATTCAATAATTCTGTTTATAAACTAATAAAAGCAATTGTAAAGGGGGCGTAATTTAAGGTTGTCGGCTTTTTCTTTTTTTTTTTTTCCTAATAATGGATATCACAGATCATCTCAATGTGCTCTCACAGATTCTTGTTTTGCAGATTTCAGGCACTAAAGAGCAAGAAACTGGAGTTGTATTTAATGGTGGTGAAGAGATTTAGGTGGGAGAGAGGAAAAGTGTATGTCTGATATTGGGAAAGAAACGAAGGAAACAAGCATGGACTCGTTGTCACGGGCGAGTAACTGTGAGCTAAAAGGAGTGAGAGTTTATATTATTGCTGGCGGGACCGAGCAGTCGCTTCAATTCTTGCAGGGCCTTGACAGCACTGAGCCGTCACTAAGTTCCACACTTCCTTGTTAAAAGATGTTTGAGACACAGTAGTAAAAACAAATCGCAACGCTACAAAGTATCTATTGTCAATCACATGCCATGCACAGGGAGAGGATAAGATAATTGAATGGGAAATCCATATAATTACGAATATTTTATTTTATGTGATCAAAATCAGATACAACACACGCGTTCAAAGGCCCCAAAGACCTTTTGTATTCTTCTTTCAGGGCATACTTATGCCCTCAAAGAGATTTTTCCTCAATCTCCCAGAAAATAAAAATTAAAAAAAACTGTAATAATAATAAAGTGGATACTCCTCAAAAAATGAGGATGACTATGGTTAGGCCAAGGTGAAGGCCGGTAGAAAGAGGCAAAATCCCGCCAAAAAAACACACATACACTCTTCTGTGCCATGCAACACCATAGTTTCATGGTCACACAAATCACTCATTCTCCATGCAACACCATAGTTTCATGGTCACACAAATCACTCAATTCTCAAGTCTATAAACAAATATCAACAGCTTCTGTCCTTTAGATCAAGAGAGGGAAATGCTAGTGAAAGAATGGCTTGACCAGAATCCGGATGGAGGAGTCTCTGCTCTACTATCTTACATCCCATTCCTTGTGTATCTCAAACTTCAAACTTTCTTCCTTATTTTCATCAACCCGGTTGAATTTTTTCCCTTCCTTTTCGCCTAACTCTGTTCAAAAAGGTCCCACTTCCGGCTTTCCTTTCATTCAATAATCGATGCTTGCATTGAGTTTTCCACCGCCCTCCACTTTTTAGCAATCCATCACTCCACTATTAAAACACACAAAACCCCCCTTTCTCTTTCTTTCCCCAACTTTCTCAATCGTAAGATAAATTAATGTGACTAGGACAATTCCCCTTTCCCTTGGGAATCTGCAATGCCATTAAAGGTCATCAATGGCACACCAAGCCCACTAAAAAAATTAATAAATACCCCAAACTCACCAAACTCTCACGTTTATATTTATATATATACACTAAATCATCTATACCCACTCAAGTCAATGTGTTCTGCAAACCCTCCTAGAAAATATTGGAGGTTTCTAGATAACTTAGGGCCATTATTTCTTTCTTGTCTTTGTTTTTTGTTTCTTCAAGCAGACTTTTTATACTGCTATCTCTTTCCTCACTCGGAGCTTCCTTTGCTATCATCTACCCACAAACATTTATTTAATTTTCTCCTCTTAAAAGACGATGACGAAGATGAGGATGATGAGTCACTGGACCTCACTCTAGCTCGAATTGTTACCCGAAGCTGTGGTATGACTTTTGGGAGTTTCGACCTCCGGCTACTGTCAAGCACAAGATCTTGCATTAATCGGTAGCAGCTGATGATTTTTTCCTGCAAAAAATTGGATATGTTTTGGATACTTTGTCTTTACATGCAACCATAATCATTAATATACGTATATATAGCTGTATATATCCTTACTTTGCTTAACCCTTCACACCATGATTCAGCGTGTTCGGGATTAGCAAGAGACAAGTTTGGAATTTCATTGGCCGCACAAAGAATAGCCGCCACAGCTATGCTCGATGGCCAATACTCAAGAAAGCTAACATCTGTCAATATCAATCAAAATATCACATTTCTGTACACGATAACATGTGTGTACTAAACTATATCACTGCTGTCAAATAAAAGTTGATGTATATTTCTCCTAATATCATATAAACTTTATACGTACCTTGGATATTTGCTAAGATGATTTCTGTGGCCCGTGAAATCAGAAATCGAATGTAAGTTCCCGTTGGATCGAGTTTGCATGCAAAGAAACCAATAAAACTAAATGGTGTCACAGTTCGTAGCCTCCAATCCAAAATACTGAGAACAAGAAGCTCCATCCGGAGTATTGTTCTCGGTTCAAATATGTACTTGGCCCCCTCAACCTAGGTTCAAGAAACAATTAGTATCATATTTATCTCTCTAGTCAACTCTTGATATTTCATACTAAAGTAACCAGCAAGCTACATAAAGCTTTTTGAGTACCTGGAGATCCAACAGAGAAGGAACAAGGGGTTCCTCCATTTTAGCAGCTAAAGACAAGCAAGCAATAGAGAGTAGTTGCATTGGCCACCCTTTTTCCTGCTGAAAATGTAAACACCAAGCAACATTATTTACTACTAATCTATACTTCGTACATTGTACGTATATTCGTACATTGTACGTATACATTTAAGTCCATTATTATACCCATCTTATAATGTATCATCAGAGATATACGTATATCATTATTCAATGCTAAAGGAGGATATATTGAATACCATTAAAAAAAAAACTTAAAGTGAAGTTAATCTCGAACCTAACAAGTAGGAAAAAGAAATCCATAATAACTGTCTGGTCGCCGTCGTGTTTCCGACATGCGTAACTATTACCTTGAAAAACACAGTCATCACAAGTACTCCGACTTCAGTACCTCATAAAGCACTAAAATACCAAGTGTCTTTAGTTAGGTACTAACGTCGCCTTCAAAGTTTGAAAAGTCAAACGTTAACTACGGTCCGGTCAAAATTATTTACTAACATATGGGACGCTTACTGGCAAACGGCGACTGCGAGAACAAAGGAACCGATCTAAGTAGTTGACGGAGAGATACGCCGTCAGTGGCTGGAATCTATAGTATGCCTGCACCTGCATAGACAAAGTCCCATGAGGACGAGACGGGACAAGATTTTGATTCTGACACGTCAACAAACACAAAGATTGTACGAAATCTAAAGTCTTCCGCCGCCACTGATTCAACGGCGAATAACTTTCTCAGATCTTTATCCCGGATATTTCAAGATGGATTGGTGTGTGGTGGCAATATTGTGAATAAGTGAACTTTAGTACTCCCTTTTCATACCTTGAGAATCCATGCAACGGACTGTTCTCGAGCCGACGCGTCGATAGACGGCGAATAATCGAACCCGGGAACGAAGTTTCTCTCATCTTCTATGAAGCAGGCGATTGATTCGAGGTCCGATGAGCATTCCAGCGCCGACTGGCTGGATAATATTTCGGAAGAGTCCTCGCAGCAGAGAAGGTCCGAGAAGCATTCCGAACACGAAACCGACATGATCCCCGCCGGGAACAGTTTGTCATTATCTTCTCATCAAGGATGCAACATAAATCGAAGTCGAAACGACTTCGTATGCGGTCGGAATATTGGTCGGATTCTCGCCGGAGGATGGCCGAAATGTGCTAGAACAAACGAGGCAGAGTAGGCGTAGCTTTTGTTGAAGTAGGAGGATTCTGTATATCAGATACCCATGGCCAAGCCAAGTTTCTATGGATATAAATATTAGGTGAGCCGAACTCTCTTTTTTTTATTTTAATTAATTTTCTTTTTAAAGTGTTTGGTGACTTGCTGGTAAAATTTTAATTTGATTTAAATTTTAAAATACTATTTCTCATAAATATGTTTTACGGTCATGGTTTGTACTCAAAATGTTCATAGTGGATTATAAATAGCAATTAATTTCAAATTATCAACTAAAATAACAAAACAATACTTTGTACAAATCATGCAGGTATGGAAGATTTTGAGAGGTCTAATAGTATACAGTCTTATCTCTAATTAATAAAGATATTATTTCTAAATAATAATTGAAATTTAAAATTTAAAATAATAATTTTTACCTATTTTTTTATGAAAATGAAGGTAAGAACAATACTATGAAACAAGGATTTACTAAATAGTTAGATAATTAGTCAATAACATTAGAAAACAAAAAGAGGCCCACATGATAGAAATGTATCAAAAAAATGCGATTTTAATAATGATTAGTTCAATCGATATACTTTGTTCTTTGTAGTTGAAATATTTGGTTCCGCAGTTCACTTCTGAAATAGTATATATAATGCTTACAACGAGCTAGCTAGCTAGCTAATCAAATTCTTCCTTTTCTTACATTTCATCAAAACAATTTTTAAACCGTGAAGGTTGAAGTTGAACATAATAGCAGAATTGGTTGAAATGTGTCGGCATCATTAATTCCCTTGTTTCAATGCAATGCGATTTTGTCAATATAATTGATTGTCTTCTACTTACAGATGTCAGGTAGCCTTTACACCCTATAAATTTGTCCAAATCCTTCAATCATTAACCTTCACATGAGACTCAAACACGCCCCGTCTCATCTCACAAGACGACTTCCTAACTCCTTCCAGCCAGGAGACGACCTTGTGTTGTTTACAGTGTTCAACTTATCAGATGACTTACAATATGTATGCTTAAGTGCCCGACAACTCAATTGACATTATTTTAATTATCAACCTATTGCGTTAATTCAGAAATTTATTCAGTACGTATTTAAAGAATTGCGAATGTGGTTATTTCGTTTCAAATATATATATATATATATATATACTTTAGTGTATGAATCTCTATTTTATTTTTAAAAATGTAAGTTGGCGTACATGACAGAATTTCCTAAGTGAAGTTCAAATGTGGCTTGATAAGTTAGCCTAGTGACTGACAGAACTTGCAAACCCTGGGCGACATCAAAAGTCTGAAATTACGGAAGCGTGAACGGATTGCGATTTAGAGAAAGATAAGGAGGAAAGTGATCCGTCTTCCTCTTATAATGAAATGATGAAGGTTCGTCTTAGTTTTTTGTTACCTTTAGTGTGGACCACGGGCATTGATTTAACATAGGAAAGAAAAGGAAAAGGAAATTGCTTATGAACTGATATAGAAGGCAACCCCTACATTGCTTTTTACCCAAAAAGTTGCACGTAGTTTCTCACAAACAAGCACTGATTATCTGCATTTCTCCAGTTAACTACGGCATAATTAATTTACCTTTTCACATTCATTATTACAATCCTTGTCTCTTCCTAACTTTTTCTTTGCTTGCCCATAATCTTCCCCATGTGCTAATAACTGGCATATATACCATCTTTATAAATTGTCATTTGTGTGGTGCAATATAGCAAACTGTACACATTCTTCTTTTCTACTAATATGTTAACTTTGCTTTTCTGTGATGTTAGTTTCCTGGAATTGGTCTTTCATAAACACAGCAACACAAACAGAGATTAGAGGACCTTTCAACCATCATAATGTTAATAACCCTTTCAATTTTTAAAATTTCGTTATTGATAAGCCAGTCAGGATCATGAAGATATATATATATCTCTATATACGACTGTCGAGCCAGAATGCCAAGTAATTGGCTAAATGTCATGCTCCAATAGCTGGTATTGGGAGGCCATTAGGAGACATTTATAGAACCTTACGTACCCATGGCTTATTATGTTTTTGGGTCAGATTGAGAATTCTATCGTCTGTGGTCGCATTGATTGATGTAAAAGAAAATAAATATGGAAAAGAAATAATGGTAACAAACCTAACCCTACCCATCAATTAATTAGCTAGTTGGCAGTGCTCCTAACTGCTACTTGGAAAAACACATTCATAATAATTAAGAATTTGACTCCTCTGCGTCCAACATATACACACACGTACAGCGACAGTATGGAGATTCAGATTTTTTTAAAGTCAATACGTTACCGCATAAGCTGCTTCTCTATGTTTACGTGATCGTGATGCAGGCAACAAGAACAATGGCATTTATTGTTTCGTTGAATTTGCGTAAAACGAATGATGCCGATAGGTCTTTATCTTTCCCAGAGAAAATTTTATATTCGACATAAATATTCAGGGAAATTATATATATATATATATATATTAGCATAAAACTTTAAAAGTTGTTTGTTTTTATTCATAATTTTAGTTTAATAATTACTAATATAATAATAACAACACTCAATATAAATTTCGCTGAGATATAAAATTTGGAGAGGTCCAATTTTTTCCAAATGACTAATAATTACTCATCAATGTAACTTAAATTTATTAAAATAAAAATATTTATTATTGAATTTATGTAGTGTATTATTTTTGTTTTTATTAAAAAAGAAAATAAAAACTAAAAATAATTAAAAAATAGATGTGAAACTTCATGTAAGAAAATCATACGACGTTTTATTAATGTCCCAACTACACGTACTATATTGCGCTTTGATTATCCCGCATGGGAAGGAGAGAGAGGAAGAGCAAGCTTGGACAATGACACAAACACAATGTACAGGCACCTTGAGGACATTTTTATTGTATTATGATATATTCTCGTTAATATTATGAAAGAGACAAATCATTTTCTTTATCTAAAGCCAACACAATTTATGGATGCTGCTACACACACGATGCCACGTGGCTGAATCAATGTGATTTAATTAATTAAAAATAAACTGATTTTATAAAGGTGTGATCATATTTAATGTGTGTCCTATGTTAAGCAGTGCAGCCTATCCTGAGGATGAGAAATGGGGATATGGTTGGGTAGGTTGTGGAGCTTTTCTTGTCCAATTTGGACAAAGGCCACCCTAATTTTGTCTCTTAGCTTCAATTATTAACTAGTGACAGAACTATATCAGCAAAAGTTGGGAACTCATTTAGTCATTTTCAGTATGATTCACCTTAGATTGTATTATTTTCCCATCAAAAGTAGAGAAAGGCCTGCTTTAGCATTTAAGGTTCTCCCGAGATAGAAAGAAGATAAAAAATTATACTTAATTTTCTTTTTATATTTTACAAAAAATTGTTTTCATTACTTAATTTTGTGACTTTTGGGTCATCAATTAAAAGCAATCTTTTTTTTTATATTTTACAAAAAAATAATTTCTGTGAAAAGTAAGCAGAGGGATTTTCTCGTTTTACCATCTTTTGTTTCTTTGGATTTTTGTCTACTTTGGCATAGACAAAGTGAAGAAGATCATTTGACGGTGAAATAATATTAAACCTACTGCTGATTTATCACCTTAGGATTCTGGCATAAGCACCTATACTGCCCTCTCCTTTACATAATATGCTTATTATTAGGACCCCATTTAACTCCTTTTCGAGTTTAGGTCGGTGTCGTAGATTGAGACCCAATGGCAAATTTTAATCTCTCGTGTAATATATCATTGAGGCGATGGCTTCGGATAAGAAGATCCAAGGCTAAGTTCTTGTATTGCAATTAATAGGTTTCAGTGCAAATACTCATGGTTTTAGACTTTTAGTGGAAATATCCTTCAGATTTATGATGCTGTATGCTGACTTTTGTTGCTGCACATTTGGTTTTTCTAATATCATGCTTTCTAGATTAGCTTAGCTAAATCAATTTAACTAATTAATATGATTGCGATAATGCGTTTAATTATGGATCTGTCTATATGAAGTAGCTATAGAACTCGTAGATTCTACCTAAAGTCGCATATTTTAAGTCATGCATGCTATAATGACGAAACCACTTTGATTAAATACCTTAATTTTGTAACTTTAATATATATTTTACTCTTGTTGCTTTGTTTTTCAAAGAAGAAAGAGAGCTGAGTGTACACAGATCAATCAATTCAACAACAACCAAATAAAAAACAAGAACAAGAACAAAAATTGCTTTTCTATCAAATTCATAATTTAATAATCAAATAGATAAGAGCCTAGGAATAGAACTAACATATAAGTTAGAGGGCAGGTGCTGCTGTACATAAAATCTTCTAACCTTAATTTATTAAATTTTATTTTTATATTTTATATGTCCACATAACTACACAGGTAGGTAAGATTTAATGTAACACCGTAATTATAACAGACCTGTGACCTGACACCAGTTTTCTAAGATAGCCGCTGTACGAGTAGACCCTTCCTGTCAATCAACTTCATTGATATAAATGACTAGACAGGCCAATTCCACAGCAAAAGTTCAGCAGGAAAATTCAACAAAAACAGGATCTTGAATAATACTTCACAAAATCACCCTTTACATAATGGAACTGGAGCTCACAGTGCTGTATTTACAGTAGCTGACAAAACGGCTTGTCGCTGGTTAGTGCTCTTTCTGTACAAACCTACATGCCACGCCTTTTCTGATTAAACATTTTTTGTGTGGTATGGTATCCAACTCCTTGGGTTCCAACCAATCCCACGAGGAGAAATATTAACAACCTTGGATTTGAATCGTGTCCTGAAACCTGGCAAACAAATAACAGAACTCGATTACATAATATAAATAAATATTCATACTGCGAAGTAATAAGTTTAACTTGCCAATGACCTGCTAGTCAAGATTTTAGCTTTTCACTTTAGACTTTTTGGTTCAAAAAAAAAAAAAAACAAATGCCAACGACAGTGATGGAAGTTTAAGAGCTTCAAAATGCTGGTCCATGCGAACTTACTAGCAATAAAATATTGGTGACAACAAATAAGAAAGATTCTAGTCTCTTACAGACAGCTGAAGCCTGAAAGCTCTACTTACCTAATGCCACTCACTATTCATGGGAGCGTCTCCAAGCTCTAAAATTGACTATTCACGGCATGTACACATGGTAACAAGCACTTGGTGGGGTATAAACACAGCCTAGCAAGACTTCCACTTACTGCTCTTTAATTTCCCCTTGTCTTTTATTTCCAGTGGCAACTGTTTTTTCGCTTTCTGTTGAGATTAAGTCGAGCAATATGCGGAAGTTTTGTAGGTTTAGAACAGGACATGAACTGGAAGTCGTCGGAGGGTAAAGGGCTAACAGGTTGATTGCTGGTTTGTATGGTAGGTGGCCTGTTTTTTGTGGGGGCAATCACGTGCTGCAAGCCGATAACTCTAGTCCCGTGGCCGTGGGATCTATCACTCATCTACAATATATTTCAAAAAATTGAAAATCGTATGTCCGTCTTTTGTGCCCTTCTCAGTTAAATCCTAGAGGCGCACTATTATTAAAGGTTATTTTGGTAATTATGAATAATGCAAGTTCAACTGTGAAAAAGATGGTCGTAATTACTACACATTGTAATTCTGGAAATTGGTTTGGCACAAACGAATTGGATACATGAATTTGCTTTATTCGCTAAATATTTGCCATTCTAATTCTTTCTTCTCATCTTCAGCATATTTGGTGAGAAGGCATTGAGGTTCGTTTTGCACCATAAGTGTTAGAGCTAGGCTTCCAGCTTAGGCCCAGCTTGTCAATAGTCTGTGATCAATCCTTTTGTCACGAGATCGTGTTTTTTATATTTGTCTTTTAGGCCTATGGAATGAGACAGCAAAAAGACATAAGAAACAATCTTAAAGCCCAAACCAATAAAATAAGCAACAAACGTCCAAACGAAGTCTAGAAAATAAAGAGAAATATAAAAAACGAGTAATTAAGTTGGTGTTTTACTTCCGCCACATCTAAATGCAGTACGCCAGCATTAAATCTAGAGCTCTAGGTAACTATGAGAATAGGGAACAATTAGACTGCGTGACCCAATTTCTTCCTACTTATTTGTTCCGTGCATGAAACGCTATTCATTGGCTATAGAACGAAAAGTTTGAGAAAAAAATTAGGTTCCTTTTAAAATAAGTCGTCATGGTCTGACAATACCGCACCTATCTTTTGCAGATGGCCTTATCCTCTTTCCCAAAAGTTCTAGAGACCAAGTTGAGGTGATTAAGCAAGTGCTCGAAGAATTTTGTTCCAACTCTGGCCAACTGGTTAGCCAAGATAAAACCGTGTTATTTGTGTCACATAATGTCCCACCCAATGAGGCCCGTTTACAGTAGTAGCTTTGGATTCAAGCTTGAGAAAGATTTGGAAAAGTATCTTGGGGTGCCTGTAACATCCCATCACCGATTGGAAGGGTAATTTAGTCATTTGAGACGGATTAGGCGAGTGTAAATATATCTCGGTATGAACATGCTTCATATAGCCTCTATAATTATATGAATGGAAATTCTTGCACATGCACATGATTGTACATTCATTCATGACATTTCCCGACATATGGGTCTAAATGTAATTTTGTGTGCTTGATGTGATAATTGTGTTTGAAAAATTAAATTGGAGTGATTTATGTGTGTT
>JANIJH010000001.1:5244374-5263421 GCA_024520975.1 Erythroxylum areolatum
GAAGTGTATTCTGCGATTTTTATGCAATGTATAATTGAACATTTCAGTTTGTAATAAGTGCTGAAATATGGGAAGCTAAGTAAATGGGATTGATTAAATATGAATATTCTTGTGTATATCAATATGTATCAATTGTAAAGGTTTATGAGTGTTTTGTACATTGAAATGAGCCCCAATGGCTCAAAGTGAAATGGGTTGCAACTGAAATGCATTAGAAATGAAATTGGGCCCCTATTCGACTAGTGACACTGTATTGATCGTAATGTGTTGAAAACAATGTTTTATCAACTTGTGAATTGATTTGGCCCAAATTGAAAATGGACTTCTGCAATTGTTAATGCTTTTTCTTCAAAAAAAAATGGTACCAATTATTGACTGATTGAGTGTTCTAGCATGCCACCCTCACGGGTCACGAGCTCGAATATCACCGTCGATATCGGGTTCGGGTCTTACGGAAGTGGGATGCTACATTTGGAGTTCTAGATCAAAAGTTATGGAGTTTAGAAGTTACGATGTCTATGAAGAAGAAGAAGTGGAAAAGCACCGTCGTACTTTTAAGATTTTACGCTAAAAGCATGAGGGTGACATTGAGGGTTAGCCAAAAAGCACCGTCATGCAAAAGCACGACAGCGACTTTGGAGGTAAAAAGAAATTTGCACCATCGTGCAAATGCACAACAGCGACTTTGGAGGTAAAGAGAAATTTGCACCATCGTGCAAATGCACGATCGTGCATTTGGGAATTTCGCTTCTACTGAATAGCCTTCTTTCTTTTGATCATAACTTCTTCTCTAGACCTCCAAATGATCTGATTTTTGAAGCATTAGATTCGTAAGATATTTTTCTACCTCTCCATACAAATTGGAAGCATTCTAAAATGAATTGAGAAAGATTGAGTGAAAAACGTGGGATGGGTACAGTGAGTGTGCTCTTAAATAATATGAACTGGTGTTTTTTTACTTACCATACTTTAGTATTTTGATTATATCTGGATCTATAAGTTTCCAAATGAGATGATTTTTGATTTTAAGTAAACTAGAGACATAGGAATATAAATCATATGAAAAGGTCGAATTGTGATTCAGTCTCTAAGATGTTGAATTTCTGGATGGAAGTTGTGCATAGTATATTGTTTTTTAATATGGATAACCTGATAATATTTGAGGTATATCTTCCAAATTACTGAACCAAATTGCGTGATTTTGGTGTTAATGGAAAGATAAGACATAGAGTAACACTTTTCTAGAAGAGAGTATGACCAAATTATATCAGTTTCACCTTCTGATTGAACGTGAACAGTAAACCCGAAAGGGGTGTCTTGGAAAAATCTGAAGCGATCCAATGAGAAATGAATTGTGAATTTAATGGTTTCAGTGAGGCATAAACCTAAGTATAAATTATACTTAGATGAGTTTTGATATGGGGATGATTTTTTTTAATGAAATTAAAGGAAAGATACCCAGGATAGTTATGAACATGCATTGTACATAATTCATTTCATCCATGTACATTATTGAGCAATTATAATTGTGCATATTGTGATATATGTGTATGTTATTTGATTTAGAGGAGAAATTGGAACGTCAAACTCCAGACGTTGACGGCACTTCCAGGCTTTAGCTCCGGAAGCGTATTGTGAGTAACCTAGACGATTTCTCTCAATTGTTGTTTGCTTAAATGTTGTTATGAATGATAAATGAATATGATTGATGGGGTGGGTTTCCAGACAGGAGGTCCGATGAATGTGATGGATAAATGAAATATTGAAGTGCTCATTGAATGTGAATTGGACAGAATAAGTGTTTTCTTGACTTAAGTGTTGAATGCAAACTAAGGTCCAATGACAATGTGAATGAGATGTGATAGTGAATATGATTGTGTGACATTGAGCACTTTCAATTGATTGAATAAATGTGATGCATTTCATTACATAAATGTATGATCAGATAATGGGAGTTGTGACCAAAGTAGCCACCGATCAAAGCTTAAAGCTTAAAGTATGAAAAGAGCCTAAAGCTCAGAAAGTGATTCAGAGCCTCAGGTTCAACATTTAATGAGCCCTATATGGAACAGTTATCAATGAGTCCGATATCCAATGGATATGGGACAGTTAGGCACTCGGTCATAATAACGTAATAATTGGAAAAGTGTTTCATGAGCATTTCATATACATTTTGTTAAGTATGTTTGCTCGATTGAAATGCCAAATTTGTTTATTCTTAAGTGAAAATGTGATACTGATGTAAAGTGCAGTATGTGGTTATATGTTATATGAATTAATGTGTTGTATGAATTAATGTGTTGTATGAATTAAGTGAACCATCGACGATGGTTACCTCATTGAGTTCGCAAAACTTACCTAAGATTTGCAATTATTTTTCAGGACTCAAAAGAATACCCTGTTAGACAAACGGGAGTATCCTTACTACATGCAAGGGAAGGATAGAGGTCGGGATCAGTTTGCATCTGCATTGTATTTCTTTATTTTCGTACTAAATTGTATATTCTGCAAGTTTTGTATCATTTGTAATTGAATATTGCGGTATGTAATAACTTTTGGAATTGGAAATGTTTTGTATTTGTAATGGGTCCCAAGCGATTAGTGAATCTCTGATGAGTTGTGTACTGATTGTTACGTGTAACTGAAAATGTTTATGAATGAAATCAAGCCCAATTTGGTTATGGATTTCTGTATGTTATGGTTGTGGTTTAAAAAAAAAAGTATTGAGTTTTGACTAACTGAGTGCTCTAGTATGCCATCCCCGCAGGGTACAGATTCGGATATTACCCATCGATATCAAGTTTGGGTCTTGCAAGAGTGGGATGCTACATATATAGAAGAGTTTGACATCTACAATTCTAAAATATAACAAGAAATGGATCTTCGTACAAGTCTCAAATATTTTTATATTTAATTTAGCACTTTTTTTCTTCTTCTATCAATTAGTAACGTGTAATACTACATTTAATTATAAAGTATAACTATATTTTAAAACTTCAATATAGAAAACAGCTCTTAATTATACTTTTATATAAATTAAATTCACTTGTATCAAATTGTAATTTTAAAAATATATTAAAATATAATGTTTCCACTTTTGTCAACTAAAAATTATAAGTTGCGCTTTAATTGTACAGTCTCAATATATGATGAGAATCTACGTATTAAAAGAAAATTATAGAAGTAAATACTAAATTGACAAAAACCATATATTTTTAAGAGATGAATAATTATTATCTCTTGATAGAAAATATAAAGAGCTGAGACCTCTTTTCAATTTTGTCCTTGTGCTTTAAAATTTTTCAACTACAATGAAGCCTGCTGTGTTAATTTATTGTTGTTGTTATGTACGGTTTTGAATCACACTCCCCCTCCTCCATGTCTGTGGGGGCATGTTCTTTTCTGGACCGTATTTGCCGGCGGTCACAAAAGTTGATTAAGAAAAGACAAACAAAACTATAAATGAAAGTGTTGTTATGCAGTAAGAAATTAAAGATTAACATCGTTTTCAGTTAAGCGTTTGGTGTCTTCCTATTGTCAATAGTCTTCTTATCATTTAATGCGTGGGATCTCTTTTTTTTTTTAATGTAAGAAAAAATTATAAACCTATCTGGGACTGAGAGTTGAGTTTATTTAGATTTTAAGAACTTGAAATTCATATTCTACCTGATTAAAACAATAAGATTCGTTTTAAATATTAAAACTTCAGTTTAAGTTCAAATTATAAGTTTATATCTTTTTAGATTTTCTAAAAGTTATATAATTTTAAATAAAGCATTTATTAATTTATCAAATAACAATATTCTATAAAATGGTTTAAGCTAAAAATTAACCAAGAGCTTACAAAAGTGATTTTGGACATTAACCAAGAGCTTACAAAAGTGATCCCTCTATTAGGGCTTAATGAAGTTGAAGAACTCTGTTAGGATAACGTCTTAGTTTCATATCAATAGAAGCACTAGGCTCGGAGGCCTACTGCTAGCAAATTTTGAAATAATGATTATTATGAATTAATGGGGCTAAGCAATCCAAGACCCAAAGAGATTGTTTTAAGAAAAGAAGATGGAAAGGACAAGAACTTGCAGGTTGAGAACAAGCCAACAAATACTATTCTACATAATGTCTCTAACAAACTTACATCAATGGCAGAAAATAGAATTGATAATGTGTCAAACAAATTTTCTATCAGAGTAGAGTAGGGTCAAACTTTAATGCTTTCTAAATGTTAAAATTATAATTGTTCATTATGCAATATTAAGATCAAACTTGTCGATTGGTAAAAAACTGATGATCAAAAGTGACCTCTTTACTTAAGAGAATCATGTGCATTAGAAAATATCTAAGAGCAAAAGACTGCCACTTGTTTTGAGAAAAAAATCGTTGCGCTGATTGATTAGTATCTCATTCGATACATTTTGACTTAGATATTACTCATTTATAATCTCGTCCTTTAGAATGTTTTACTATCCTTTTAGAGGATATGTATAGAATCTTTACCTCCACAGACCACGGTTTAGGCCTTGATTTTCTTCTTTTTTATAAGAAAAAATCACTCAATTTTTGCTATCTAAAAGGGAAATCTTTGAGACATTTAGTACTTATTCCAAGGGCTTGTTTTCTCGGCTGGCATATTTTTGCTGTTTTTTAGTTAATTGAATAAAATAAAATTTCTTATAATTTATTAAATTTTAGTAATATGAAATTAAAAATTATCGCACCAAAATTGAAAAAGATACTAAATCTAATAAGATATTTGTAACTCCGGGTTAGATGCTTTTTGAGTCAAATTCGCCGTCCCCCTTGTTGGACCCAATGGTAGGCCAACTGTTCTTTTCTAGACCGCATTCCCTGTTGGCGAAGAAGATTGATTGGAGACTTTACCAAAACGACAAAGTGAAGTAAAGAATACGACAAGCAAAATTATGAATGAAATGTTAAACTCAGGCAATTCATTTCCTCGTAAGAAGTAAAAGACTAAGTTCCTGTGCTCATAGTCTTCTAATGATATTATGAAATCTGTCGTGGAATGATACGCTTACTTCCCAACATTAATAACAACACCCAAAAGTCAAAGTTTCGTACAGAACTTTTTGTTAGGGAAAATGTAATATAGATGAGGATAACGATAACGTTTTTGACTTGGTGTAAATGAGGTTCTGTATTGGATATTCAATAAAAGGAAAAGAAAAGGGTTACTCATAATTCAGATGATTAGGAATCTAAATCTCTATTTTGAGTTCTTAGCCCATTTTTCTCTTAAAACATGTTTACAATTTATGTATTCCTCTATTTTTATAGTTTTTGTGTAAAGCAGCAATGGCTCCAAGAAAGTAATAAATGAATGGTGAAACTTAGCTAATACTGTTGTCTTTTTTAGTTTCACAAACACAGTAAATGAAGCTGGCTGTAATTTTTACAACCTTGTGGTCTCTTGAACTAGTCTCTTCAATCTATGTGCCTGTCTCATCTTTGGTTTGTAACAGAGGCAACTTGCTAGTGGAGGATTCACAACTTCCCTGGCTTGTCTTCTCCTCCTTAGCCTTTCCCCACATCACAGCGTAAAATCCACTCACAATTATGATTGCTCCAATCAAACTACAAGAAATTACAAGCAACAGTAAAAATGCTGCCAATACTTGATTCAACTTCTTTAATGTATATGCGTGTACCTTCCAAGAGACACTGAATCCCCAAGAAAGATGGAATCCATAACGATGGCAAATATTATTCCCAGAGGCTTGAACATGGTAACATAGACAGGTCCTGTCTTGCTCACACACCATAAAGTTATGCTTATACGAAATGGACCACCAATAGTTCCCTGCGTGTTGTAGTAACAGAGAACTTTTGTTCTTATATACGGGAAGTTATACCATGATTAGCTGCTCTTTGTATGGAGGTGGAAGCTGTGGTTAGCTATGTACTTACAGTGTATAAAATGGCAACCAATCCTATATCAGCTCTTAGCATCCAAGAACTTGTCTCTTTCACTACAATCAAAGAGGCAGCTGCAGCAAGAATGGTATTGAAGAAGAAGAGATAGAAGACAACTGAAAGAACTGCCGGAAACTCTTTGAGGATAAATGTCTGCAAAGTTTCAACGTGAACGAAATAGCTATACCACGAAGACCACATTTATAAATCACAATTCGAATTAATCTCTAATATGAAGAGATCATTCTCTCAGAAACTTAAGTTGTTCTAACATTTTTAGAGTTTAATAATAAGCCAACCTGTAAAATGTACCAGGCAGAGTCCATGAAAGCGAGAGCGGTGAGGAAAAGTCCTCCTATCATCCACCGGATTTGGGATGAATAAAGAGATGGAAGCGAGGAGTCGAAGATATTCGAAAGTGTCGTCAAGAGCGTTGGACCCTTATAGAATGTTGCCACGAACGCCCCAGAAATAGCAACAACTGTTCCCAGGGACTTAGCTCTGCTGCTCTTGCTTCTCCAATCTACTTTCTCAAGCCTAATTTAATCACCACCACTCCGGTGAAAGCATATTCAAGTTTGACAACTGGATTTATTCCAGTTTCCCAGTCATTTCTTCAAGGAAAACTCTAGTTTTATTCAGAAATTGTTTGTGCTAAACTTCAAGCCATTTATGGTTTTACAGGAAGCACTAGTCGAAAGTTAAAGCATCAAATATAACCAAGGAGAAGAATGACCTGAAAAAGATAGCAAGCATGAACGTAAAAGCTGGAATGAGATTAAGCATGGCTGTTCCAAGTGCTGGAGAGCTGTACTGTATACCAACGTAACTCAAAAACTGTGCAGAAGTTCTACAATCCAAGAAAATAACATCAATAAAAAAAAAAGATGTATCTCGGTCAATCTAAAGAAGTACGCATAAAATGCTATTTTCTTGTTCCCTTAAAGCATCTGAATAAAGGTAGTAATGCCTTTAGACCAAAGAAGAAGGCTTCCTATGAATCCAGACAAAAGTGCAAGCAAGGAAAGGTGGAAGTTACAGACCCAAGCACTGCAAGCAAAAATAACTTGCAAAGCAGCCAGAAAGTAAGTGGAGTCCTTTCTGACCTGTCAACCATAGAATGCCAGAGAACTGGTGAGTAAAAAGCAGCAGGAGTACAAACAATTCAGAGACGACTAATATAGGATTTATCAAGACCTGTGAACTATGAGTGAACAAGGAAGAAGGATGAGGCCAGAGAGAGCGTCAGAGTAGACAATAAGCACATATTTGTCGATTCCCTGAGACATAGCTGCTTTGTTCACAACCAAGGCACTCACTTGAGAAAGAATCACAATCACCATTCCAAGAAAAGGAAGTAGATCAGTGCATAGTACTCTCATTTTCACTTCCCAATCTGTCAACCCAGAAACTGAAGGGCAAACTTTACTCCGGTAGTAACATGGAAATATCTTTGATCTTGGGATCAACACAGGAACTAAAGCTTAGGCTTTGGCTGCATCATCCAATGCTTTTTACGATAGTGACCCCATCAACAGTGTAAGCATAAAAAAAAAAGACAATTTATTGAGGGACCAACATCACAAGTCAAACAAAAGATTCCAACTTTGTTGTCAATATCATATGAAATGACCTTACCAATTGAAATTCGAGTGCTTCCAAACTTTTGCAAAAAAGCTTGAATCCTCAACCTAAAGGGCCCTTACATCCTGGCCGATGAAGTAATTGGGAGGATATAAATCAAGTACTCAACGGTTTGTTAAAGGGGAGGTGAACAACCTACAGATCTACAAAGAGCCCATCCTCAAAGCTCACTAGGGACTCAAGAATATTGCTCCCACACTGTAAACCGTGAGATTCGAACTTTGCACCTTGTTACAAATCTGCCCCTTCAGAATCAACTGAGCTACGCCCTGCGGGCTTGAGTGCTTCCAAACTGACGCTGGACTTTTGTCAATAACTACAGAAATCTATTTTATCTTTACATACTTCCATCTTCAAATTAATGACAATTTTACGTGAATTAATTCTGAATTTATGTACAAGATGACATTCTCATGAAATATCTTTTCAGGAAGGAAATAGAGTTACAAAACTAGCCTTGAGAAAAAAAAAAGGCAATGAGTTAAGTGCTTCCTGTCTCTTTCAAGGTGACGATAGAAGCAAGATTTCTTCTCAATAATTTTCCTACCCTCTTAGTGTTTCATATTCTGGATTGGAATTGCAATGTACTTTGACTAAAAGTTAAAAGACTTGGAAACTTGTATGTTCAGAGTGTTCGGAATTCTAGAGCGTTGAAAAATCCCCAACTTATTACGTTATGCCTTACAACAGAAAATGGGAAAGAAGTTAGGACTGCATAGTATTAACGTTTGCGATATAATATAAATTAAACCTAATATTTTCAAAATATTTACTATTTAGAATAAACTTTAAATGGAATGCAAATTTAATGAAGTTAACTCATGTCGGTTAAATGTTATATCATATAAGATATTTTTATATTTTTTGAACAATAGGTTTCACTTATCATGCAATAATAAATCCTACAATTATATATTTTTAAAAAAAATAAAAAATAATGTCACGTTAGCACTAACGTGACGTTTAATTGATGGAGAGTTAATTATGTTAATTTTCCATCTATTTAAGATCTATTTTAAATATTTTAAAATATTAAGATTTAATTTGAACACTTGATTACAGTGTTTTATATTATGTTGTAAATACTAAATACTAAGATTTAAACTACACTTTTAGCCTAATATAATAATCAGAAAACCAAAAACATTTAAAAATATTCCAAATAAATGATCTCTGTTTTCTATTTTGACTGTTTCTTTCGCCACAGCAGTTAGATTTTTAGGACACAATAGAATTTCCTGCGAACTCTCTAATTTATTCATCGCTTAAGGTTTTTCAAGTCAAGAAAGCATTTTAAATCATATCCATTCAGTGAAATCCAAGTTGGATCGGTACCTTCCATGACTTTAAAGAAAGAACCGCCCGTGTGTAACACGCAGCTTCAAATTCTAAAGTTTATTCGTAACCCACTAAACATGTGGGCAAAAAAAAAAAAAGAATCAAACGCCATTTCCTAACTATTTTGTGTTCAAGAAAAAAAAAGATAATATATAAATAAGTTAATTATTAAAAAAGGTTTAAATTTTTATCAATTTTTTAATCATAGTCTGAACTTTAAAAGGTAGTAACAAAATGTTCATATTTTTAATTTTTTTTCCAATTCTAACCCGAACTTGAAAACTAAATAATAAAATGCTCAAATTTTTAATTTTTTTCAACTCTAACCCGATGTTAATATTTCCGTTAACTATGCTGACGTAGCTTGTCACGCATTTCAGAAACCTCAACTATTAATACACGTTAGCCAAAATTAACACAACAAATAAAGATTAATGAAATGATATCATTGTTTAAAAATGATCTAAATCAAATTATGCAGTCCTGATGACCTTATATTTTAATTTCATTTTTTCTTTGTTTTTAATTTGTTCTTTCAATGCTATGATCTTTTGATTTTCATATTACAAAGTCTCGACACCCTCACATTAAGGACATTAAGAGAACGAACTAAAAACGATAAACTTATTGGTGCAATATGCTGTAATGCGAGAGTAGTATGAGGTGTCAGAAGAACAAACATAAAATAAAAGTCTGAAGATATGAGGAGAATAACAGATAAAATCGAGCTAGAATTAAAGAAAATTGAAATATTTGAGCATTTTATTGTCATTTTTTAAAATTTAGGCTAGAATTGAAAAAATTAAAAATTTGAACATTTTATTACTACTTTTTAAAAATTTGAGTTATAATTAAAAAATTAAATTTTTTTTAGAATTTTCTAATCATTAACCCTGTATAAATTCTAGTATTCTACAAGCAAATGATTTGCTTGCGGATTTTCTGTGTTCCTCCAAATATGCAACGTATGAGGCAGACCAACCGGATGTTTGTCTTGTGGTTGGATGCATAACTAGAGGTGACTCCCTACGACAAATTATTTTAAATTGAATTCAAAATAATGAACTAGGTTTAATTTTAAATTTGAATTTAATATTTTGAATTAAATTCAATTATTTACAAGAAATTAATTGAATTTTTATCAAATAATTTAAAATTAATAATTTAATCTAAACTTAATTCTATTAAAATTTGAATTTAAGCTCAAATTCAAAGTTAAAATGTTTTTTGCATTCCAATTGAAACCTTAGACCTTGGTGATAGAATAGTATGTATTTAGTGTCTGTTTGGATGGGTTTGTAGAAGGTCAATAAGAACTTTTCTTTACCACAAAAACTTTTTTTATGAAAAATACGTGTTTTGTTGTAAAATAAAAAACACTTCTTTAATAAATATGACTTTTTGGCGGTCAAAATATAGCTTTTTAAGAAGTTCAAGTTTAGAACTTATCAAAAAAGTATTTTTCATGTAGATTTTTCAAATCAATTAACAAGTCTATTTTTTAGTCCCTTATACTCTTATGTTTTACGAATTTAAGATTATTGCATTTTTTCTTAGCTTGGAGATTGCTCTAGAATTAATATGTTTTATTGTAAATATGCTCTTGATCATTTTGGGGAAACTCGTTTTCTTAATTGTAAAACCACTTTTCATACCTTGTTTTAATATAAAATTGGATAACTATTTTGCATAGGTTTATTTACTTTCCTAATGTCAGGTCTTTCGAGAGATTAGTTGGCAAATTGCCATATTAGACTTACACTCTCAACCTTAGCTCACATATGCTGTCCAGTGCATTTGTAGGATGCTCATGAGGTATTAAGATACACTAAAAATAGTGTAGGTCAAGACCTTTATTCGCGTCTAATTCTTTTATGAAACTGTAAGGTTCTTTCTAATTTTAATTGGGATCTGGTCCAGTCACTAAGAAATCCTTCTTGGCTATCTAAAAAGCAAGCTAAACGTTAGGATCGTCCTCAGAAGCAGAGTATCGCACAATATTTGTGAAATATAATGATTGCTTTACTTGCGCCTTAATTTTCAAGCACATTATATTAATTTCATACCCTTATTTTGCTTTCATCTCAATTTCATTTTCTTCTTTCCTAGTTGAATGTGTGAATTTGTTTGTGTTCATCAAGTTGATGTTCAGAGGTGTATTATCCATAAAAGCATGCTACTATTGGAAGTTATAACGATGTACTTATAGATTTGTATTAGTATATTATTTTTACAACAATAATTTGTTGGACTAACATTAAATTAGTTAAAGAGTAACTTCTTGCAAACTTTGTTTCTGTTTTATATAAATTGTTACATTATGATATTTCTAGTAATTTTCTTTTACAGAAACTATTAAAGAAAATAAAATTTTAAATGCAAGGATATACAATACTTAAAGTACATCATTAAATTATATTATTAGGGAACCATATATCTTATTGATCTTATACTCTATTGTCCTACTTAATGATTTCTTCTATATGAGTTTAAATTCTAAAGTTACATTTATGTTAAATTAATATCTATGTTATCTATATGAATACCAAAAGCTTATCATTCTCATAAGGGATTGTTCGTAGACAAGTTTTAGCAACTCGTATAATGCAATTATGTCCTTCCATTAAATATATGAAGGTTTTGAAGTTAAAATAACAGAAATTATAGTTATAATGTAGGTGGTGATTCCATAGAGGCATTGGATAATGTAAAAAAGAAGTCATGTCATAGCTAGGCAATGGGAAAATGTAATCTTCTTGATATGTGCTTAATTGATTACACACTTATTTCATAACACTTAGTGATTAATGATATAAAATACTTATGACATTCACTTTAGTTCATAGTTGGATTTAGATACAATTTGGAAGCGAAAGAGATAAAGTAAGTCGCAAGCATAATATTTGAGTCATCTTGTTGAGATTCACATTAAATTGTCTTCATGGAGCAAAAGTGAGAAGAATTAGAGCAAGAGGAGACAAAAAAATGCATGAAGATGATTATATGTTGAAAACATCAAGATCAAGAGTGCAGGAAATGAATCACAGTATGCACCATGTTGTCATGGCCGTGACTCATCTCTTATGGCCATGACAATATTGTCATGGGCATGAGACTCTTGTCATGCCCATGAAAAGTGTGTCAAGATGATGATTATATGTTGAAAACATCAAGATCAAGAGTGTAGGAAATGAACCACAGTATACACCATGTTGTCATGGCCGTGACTCATCTCTTATGGCCAT
This sequence comes from Erythroxylum areolatum, assembly GCA_024520975.1. Classification (NCBI taxonomy): domain Eukaryota; kingdom Viridiplantae; phylum Streptophyta; class Magnoliopsida; order Malpighiales; family Erythroxylaceae; genus Erythroxylum; species Erythroxylum areolatum. The sequence goes on from JANIJH010000001.1 coordinate 5,256,536, forward strand.
GACAACATTGTCATGGGTGTGAGACTCTTGTCATGCCCATGACAAGTGTGTCATGGGTGACACACTACATCAAATTTGGCACCGTTGTTAAGGAGTGCGGTGTTTAGTTTTTGTTCTTGATTTTAATTAGTTTTTTATATATATTTGTTCATAATTGGTTTCTTTTCAGTTATTTCTTGATTTTTTCACTTCTTGTTTGTTTAAAAAATTTTAAAATTACATAGACAGAAGTAATTTTTTCTAGAACTCATATTCTCATTCCTATAACCATATCTGGAATGATCATACTAACTTTAGTTATGGATGGATAACAAGCAAAATTACTTTCATAGTAGTTTGCAGGATGCACATCAATTCCCGTATAGACCATAAGCTTCTTAATACGACTTTGATCTATTGTTAGAAGAACTAGTTAATGTTGTCACTGCTAACCCTTTACAATTTCAGCAGAAGGAAAGACAATTTTGGTTTAACTTCCAAGATTTAGAGTGGTAGCAAAACTCAGGTACTTCTCTAGAAGAATTAGTTAATGTTTTTATTCCTAATACTTTGCAAATTCAATTAGATATGATGCAATTCTAGTAGGAAACAAGTTCTAGAATCTAGAACTTGGCAAGCCAAATGGGTCAGCTGGCGGAAGCTACTAATCGCTTAGCATCATAAAACAAAAAGATGCAACCATCTTAACCTGAGGAGTACCTAAGGGACGTTAGTGCAGAGACCTTATAGAGTGAAGAGGAGCTTGAGAATCTTGTGAGACCTACTCAAAGAATTGCTTGCAAATAAGAAGAAGTGGAGAAGGAGCTTGAAGTAGAAAAAGACATATCATCTAGCTCAAATATTTCCAAAGTGCATAGACTTAGTAGAGATTAAGAATCTAAAGATAGGGAAGATGCTGAATATGAATGGTCATTAAATGAGACCTTATCTTGACTAACCTTGTACAGAGGAAGCGCATCTGACACCTGAAGATCACAATTTTGTCACGTGATGAGGAACACAAGGAGTCAAGCCATCGACAATAAAAAGGCACTTCTTGAGAGGTAACTCAAGGGAAGTTAATTTCTTTTCCTTTTCATTTTCTCATTTCTTTCTAATGTGCATATGTGTTTTTCAGTTTGTTTGTTCTTACTTGTTTTTAAGTTTTCAGTCAAAGAGAGATAAAATCAAACAAACAAACAAACAAACATTTTCTAATTTTTCTATTGCTTCTAGGACTATATATTTATGATTAGATAGTGAATTGACTAGAAGAATCCATGGCAACTTTAGCATGTACTTTTGCTTTTGTAATTAGTCAATATGCATTATCTTTAAAAGATCAGTGACTATTAGTATACACAAATAAGTGAGATTTTGAGCTTGTATAAACTGCCATATCCATATCAGTCTCATTGTCTTTTGTTTATGTATGTCCTTTATGACATGTACATCCTGACTTTGCCTTGAATTTCTATTTAAGATCACATTCTTATCACATGCATTAATATGGAAATGATATAAGCATTCTTTGTTCATAAGCTACATTAACCAAATAGCCCACCTATTTATACGATTTTCCTTTTGATAAGCCTCCTTGAGCTTTATTAGCCTTTCTTTGTCTACTAACCAAATTACATGCTTTTAAACTTAACCAATGGTCTTACCAAGCCATAAATCTAGTGGAGCATTTGTTGATTGTTGATGATTATAGATGCACAAAAGTATAAGTGTGGGGATGTTAATATGTGTAGGATGGTTATAATTATAGGATGCTAGTTTATGTCTTATTAATGAAATTCCCATATTGATGTAGCTTCTTTCAATTTTTAAATGAAAAGAAAAAGAAAGAAAGAAAAAGAGAAAAGCAAAAGAAAAATAGAAGAAAAAGAAAAAGAAAAAGTAAATAAAAAAGTTTAAATAAAGTATCTAGGAGGAAAGACAATTATTTTACAAAGTTATTTACGATTAATGTCTCCTCCCAAAGTTGTATCGAATGGGTAATTTGAATATGATGCATATGAGGTAGATGTGGCTTTGAAGGATCACTCCTTGTAGTTTCAATATATTGTCATCAATTTGTATGAGTGATTCCTTTTAGTTGGTTATGTTTCATGTGCTTTATTGTGTGTGAGCTTGAATTTGAGCTATGAAATATAGTTTTTGCATTCATCATAGTTGATGTACACAATTGTGATTGATTGTTAGTTTTTGCACTTAATGGTTTATTGAATGTTTTTCTTGTTTCACTAGCTTTGATAGCTTTTATACTACTTTACCCAAATACATCTTCCCTTACCCTTGCCCACATTACAACCTTGAAAAGCCTTTGATTTATGATTATGCATGTGAACCTTAGTGGTAGAGAAATGAATTGATTTGCAAAGTTGCGGAATGTCATGATCATAAATGGTATTTAAGCGTACCTATGAATTTATCTTATTTAAACACATTTTTTCAAGTCTACCTCTAGATTGCTTAGTTTCTAAAGGTGATGAATGTTGATTAATTATGACTAGAAATGTTGAATGTTGAGTTCTTGCTATAGTTTTTGAAAATTTTCATTTTCTTATGATTAAGTATTCTTGGGAAATATGAGAAATGAGTAAAATTTTTAGGTTTAGGATTTTGATTATGATGTTTGCCTAAGATCAAAAGCTAAGTGTGAGGTAAATTGATATGTGCTTAATTGATTATACATTTATTCCAAAACTTCTAGCGATTAATGATATAAAATGCTTAATACATAACCTTAGTTCATATTTGGTTTCAAGTACAATTTTGAAACGAAAGAGCTAAAGTGAGTCAAAAGCACAATATTTGAGTCATCTTGTTAAGATTCACACTCAATTGTCTTCGTGGAACAAAAATGAGAAGTATTAGACCAAGAGTAGATAAGGAAATGCATGCATATGATGATTACATATTGAAAAACATCAAGATCAAGTGTGCATGAAAATACTCACGACATGCACCGTGTTGTCATTGTTGTGACTCATCTCTCACGACCATGACAACATTGTCATGGGCATGAGACGCTTCTTACACCCATAACAAGTATGTCACGGGTGTATATGGTGGTGTACGACCCATGAGCCACCTTAAATGGGTATAATAGTTCTCTATCAAATTAACGTGAATGATAAGGTAGGCATGTTTAGGATCAGAATCCACATGACTTTCATGTAACCAAAATAATGTTATGCCCAGGATGATACATATGTATGATTTTACCTCTAGGTAGCAGCTACGTGTTTACACCATCCATTTCTTTAGAATGATTACGCATGCATGTATAAATTCTAGGGAAAACTATTCTAAATTTCTTAGGCTTAGCTTTAATTAGTTTTTATATATTCTAGGGAAAACCATTATAAATTTATTAGGTTTAAATCATTATTTAAAAATTTATAGGATTAAAAGAGATCATATTTCCCTAAAATTTCATGAATTTCATTAAAATTCTTTATGATTTAAAATTTTTCTATAACAAATCACAAATTGACTTATTATATTTTCATATTATTACTTATCCTATTATTATAATAATATCTAATACTAATTAATTTTATTAAATTAAATTTTAATTGTGATTTTGTTTCTTGTTAAATTATGTACATAAAAAGTTAATAATTAAATGTTTATTTCTTAATTGTTAATATTTGTTAAAATTAATTATAAATAAATATAAGAAGTCAATAGTTTTATTTATTAGTATTCTATATGATTATATAGAATAAAGTATACCTACAATATCTTTATTATCTAACCATCTTCTTGAACATATAAGGGCTTTTACAATATTATGATAAAGTCAAGCATGATGAAAACTAACTATTTGATCATCAATACTAAAAGCAAACTCCAAAGTAACAGTTAACACTAAAATTGCTAAGAGATCTCGAGCAATTGATTGTATGATTGAAAATTAACTTTTATGTTTCTTTCACCACAGTAATACATCAAACTTTACACCTTTAACTTTAATCACAACTCCTGCATCTAAATCATAATGTAAGAAATCCTAAACCCTTTTTCTTTGATGAATTTTGCAAACGTGTTTTACACTAGTTTTAGAAGAAGATGAAGTTGAACCTGAACTTGATCTTGAACCTAAACCTGAACTTAGAGTTGAACTATTGTAATCCTAGTTTTTTTCAATCTTAGTTGATAATCATTAAACAAATTATGCCATAATTCTTTAATAGCATCATCATATTCTTAAGCCCAATCATCATATAATATTTCATAATAAAAATAAACCCCTCCATGTTGTATCTAGAATCCAATATAAAAATGACTACCATAATTTACGTAACTATACCCCATTAAGAATTGAGCCTCTCTTTCATTTACTCTACTATAACTTGGATCATCTTATTGGCGTCAAATATCCAATTAGATATATCTTTCTTAATCTCACACATAATGCTAAAGTAATTGTGCAAAGTTAGATATTTTGTTTCTATGAACAACTTAGTGGCATTATAAAATATTTCTAACTTCGCATAAAGTGCTTTAGCCAACTCTTGTTGCTCTTTTTTTGGAAGCAATTATATTGAGAATCTCTTTGTCTTAACTTATTGAACAACTCAATATAGTTCGTTGCCAATACCTATATTTAAAATGTTGAAATTTCATCTGGTAAGACAATTTAAACCTATCTTCTTTGTTTATGGAATATATAGTTATCATGTAATTTTGCCAAAAATTTTGGGTATTGCACTCTAATACACTATATTGTTCTTGGGTATTGCACTTTAATATGCTACACTGTTCCAGATCAACTCTATTGCTTCCTTTATCTAAAATTTTGCGTATTGCACTCTAATACGTTGCATTGTTCTAGATCAACTCTATTGCTTCCTTTATCACCTCCAACCCATTCTTCATAATTAAATTCACAATATGCATAAAACAATGCATATAGAATAACCTATCACCAACCAACAACCTCCTAACTTGTAACTTATTCTTTAACTTTTCAATTATTGCATCGTTTGCACTACAGTTAGGAGGTTGCAATATTATAATATATTAAATAATCCACCAACTTGGTTGTGTCAACCTTGTACTTGTATACGGTACCGACATATAAATCAACTTACCATTTAAAAATATAAAACAATATAAATTATAATATAATCAGTAAATAAATTATAATAATATTAAAGCATATAATTTACCGCAATAGTCAACTATATAGAGGCTATTTATTGTCAATGTAGTGTCTCATCATCTTTATATAACCCTTGTTTTGGTTGTCAACTGTCCATATATCTAACGTGATGGCTACCTCTCCATTACTTAACAATGTCTTTAATATTTCTTTTTCTATCCTTGTGTAACTTAAAATATCTTTCTTTAACTTATTTTGAGTCAGGATCATAAATTTCAGTTGGAGTGAGGCGAGCAACATCCTTGAGTTTCTACTATTGATAATGGAGGGTGGTTATTCATCACCAATGATCATTTTATCTATTAAAAACTTTGGTCTGGTGCTATCATAATATGTGGCAAACATTTCATTATTCCCTCTTATTAAGTTAAGGGTTAAAAATGTTTGAACTTTTGAAACGATCTTTCTATTACATAACTCCATGTGTCTCTTCAAATGAAAGGGTCCACCTTGAGAACTCTTGTCCAACATCTTGCGAAAATACCTACATTTGTTCTTTTCTACGTCATCCCTTAATCTAGTCTTGTTGAAGTGATTCTAAACATCACTTCTTAACGAACCTGCTACTTCAACCTAATTTGTTTATTTACTTAGTATCGAATTAGGACTCTCTATTGGTATACTATCTAGGGCCAATTAACATATATAAACATATAAGTTTTTCATGGATATTAACTTGTATACATACAATTTATCATTTTAACAGACAAATACATAAGTGTGTGATCAATGAAATCTTATTCTTAATTTATGCAATTTGGTCCTTTCAACATAAAGTTAATTCCATTAACATTTAACTATAACTATACAAGAAAATGCAAAATAAATTAAGACACTTCATATACTAAACTATATTATTAAGGCTTTATACATATAGAACTTGATTATATCAATCATATGAAGAAAACGAGTACAAATGCTAAGAAAATGCAAGAAATAGTTTGGAGAAAATAACATTTGTTAATTGAGGTATATGGGTCCAAAAAAATCATAATTATCCTCTCTTCCCTTATATATTACTTAGTTTTTCAAGGGGTTTATTATTACTTTTATGATTCATCACATACATATACTTTTATGTAACATGAAACTAATGTAATTTATAGATTATTTGTCAATTGTGCCTAAAAACCTCTTTCTACTCTTGAAAACTTCTTAGGAAGTTTGTAGATACATAATGACAATTTAATGTTCAGAGCATTTCCTCTTCCTTGTAAAGAAACATAAAAGATGTTGGACATAGGTTCATTTCCATTAGACTCATTACAAGTTATTCTTTATTGCAACTTTGTCTACATAAATCATTTTAGACATAACGCACGCCAAATTGATGAACTTTGCAGTAAAAAAGACTTCCTAATTAGATTATTAGAACTTAGCAGTAGTTTCATTTACATGAGTATGTATATATTGATAGCAAGAACCAAAATCATCCAAGAAAATAAATAATGAGGATCAAATATGTTTATTAATACTGCAAAAGGCATTACTACTTTTGTGACAGTGCGTGTCAAGGGCACTACAAAATTTACCTGGCTTTATACACTAAAATTTGTAGTTATGGTGAGTCCGGATCGAATCCACAATGTAACACCCCACTCCTGCGTGACCCGAACCCGACATCGTTGGTGACATCCGAGTCCGTGCCGCACGAGGGTGGCGTGCTACATCAGTCAGTCGAAACTCGGTATCAATATTTTTTTTCATTACACTCATGTGCACGGAATA
>JANIJH010000001.1:5273178-5286649 GCA_024520975.1 Erythroxylum areolatum
TTTAATTTCTACTCCAATTTCTCTCCAAATTCCAATGGCTCAAAGTAATAAATCCTAAAATCATGTATCTAATTTTTTAGTGCCATTGGACAGTCATTTTCAGTACCAGAAATTCAATCAGTCCGCCACTTAGTAATTTTTTTCGATCCGAAAATTTTCTCCGAAAAATTTCAGAAAATTTCCTAAAATTTCCTAAAAATGTAAAATACATGTAAATCACTCCAATTCAATTTTTCAAATACATATTTCACATTTTTCACAAAAAATTACATTTATAGACACATATGCCAGAAAATGTCATGAATGCATGTACAATCATGTGCATGTACAAAAATTACCATTCATATATATATATAGAGGCCATATAATGCATAAACATGCCGAGATATGTTTACACACGCCTAACCCATCCCAAATGACCAATTTACCCTTCCCATCGGTGATGGGATGTTACATCAAATCTTGTGAACAAGAATTGAATTCTCACAATTCAACGAAAAGGATTTAAGTGAAAACATTTAAGCATATAGGATCGAAAGTGTATGTGTTTCGTCATCCATGAGAAGTCATGTTCCCACACTCTCTTCGACTCTTAGAACTTAGAAGCTCCTCTTGTCATCAATTGATGTATTATTTGAGAGAAAGACCTTCTCAAACTTAGGAAACACCTCTTGTAATCATCTTCCTTTTTGTGTTCTTCTTGATGTCCAATTTTCCTTCTTGAAAAATTCTTCCTGTATCACAAGGTGAAGGTTTCAACAAAGGCTAAACCACTGATATCAATGCTTGCATAATTTGTTGTTATGGATAGCTTGTGCTGCTAACCTTTCCGTCGCAATATTACAGCGTTTCTCATATCCAAACTGTTGGCCGCCCATTATGGCTCGCGTTTGGTGCTAAAATCCTTGAACCTCAAGCAAGTTTGTTCTAAAAAGGCATAGTTATACCCAACCAAGCTTAATCTATGAGAATCCCTTTCCACAACCCAAATAATATCCACTTGGATAAGTTCCCAACTTAGAGCAAATTTTGAACTCAAGGACAAGGTGATGTGGTCAAGGAATATGGTTGGAACGAAGAAAATGACTTTTAAATTGAAGCGAGACTCACTTCCATTTAACTTTAACGTGAGTCCCATTTTATTATAATTAAAAAAATTCACGTCAATATTTAATGGAAGGAGGTCTAACTTTGAGTAATTTGGTTCGATCTGAGTCATTTTGAACATTTTTTAAATATTAATATTCATTTTAAACATTTTTCAAATGTTATGGTTTAATTTGAACACATTAAAATGTTATGGTCCAACTCAAAATTTATTACACACGTTAGGGGTTAAATTGTTCTTTTGGCCTAAGGTTTCTTCATAATTTTATATTGTTGAACATTTGTGAGTAGAATTGTTTTATATAAAAAAACAAAAAACAAGTTATATATAAAAATAGGGCTTATATTTATAATTCATATAATGTTCTTTATTAAGCCGAAATTTCATAAATAAAAAGTTATGTATTTGAATAAGAAACATAATAATTTATATGAAACCATTCAAATAATTTTTTATTAGTTATAAATTTAAGAAGAATTAATCTCATATAAATATATTATATATAAAAATATAATTATTATTTTATTATTTTAAAATTTTGAATCAAAATTTAATTTTTTAATTTATTCATGACATCAAATTTCTTCCTGGGATTCCTTGGTAACCTAATACGTATTAATTAAAGAGTATTAATTTATGAAAAAGTTTTATAAATAATTTTATTAGTAGTCATTACTGTTACAAATAATAAAAAACTAAATTATTCTTATTTAATGAAAATGATCATTAATGCTGGTCTATTAATTCACGAGTTGCCAAATAACTGGGAGTAGTCTTGCGTATGGACATGCACAATCGACGGAATTGTCGGTGGTAACAATTTATTGGAGCTGTTTCAACTTGCAGAGTTGAATTCTTTTGGACCTGCTTCGTTTGAGGTCCCCGAGAAAATAGACACAAGGGCACTTGTTCTTCTTTAGAATTCACCACTGAATGAGTAAAATAGGCATGTGATATAGAAACGTTGATGCAAACGTGTAAACAAAGAACGTGGAAGCAGTGGCCTACTATCTTTTCTAGCTGTCACTGACAACCAACCATACAAACATTTTCAGGTGTGTTACACTTTTAGCAACAGGGTTACCCAGAGGATCAATTTTTGAATCTGTTTGTCGCCTACTAATTTCTTTCTTTCTTTGTTGTTTCCGGGCCATTTGTGAAGTGTCCAGTATCTTGTTTCCTGGGCTTTGGAGGATGAATCTTCATGCCCTGAGCCACAAACATGTCAACAACTCAGCGAGGACTAGTTCGGGGTTATTTAAGGTGAGTGTTAATGAGAATAAATGAAAACATTATGAAGGCAAGGTAATTCAGAGAACTTGCAGATAGGGTTTTGAGTAAGATCGAGAGAATGTTGGCAAAGACGAGTACAATGTCATCCATGTTGAGTTAGGGAAAAAGAGTATAAGTTGTTCTCTTCTCTAATTGGAAAAAAAAGACTTTTGCATTCTGATTGAAGGCATCAATGCCACCAGCCATAATAAAACTGCCACTCCATTTTGCTTCTGCTGAGTACCTTCACAGATTAGACACAAAAAAACATTGATTCAAATTTCCTATAAGATGGTACATTTTACGAGTTGAACGTACATGTACAATTACAAATTATCGGGCATTTTCAACAAACCAAATTAATTAAATAAAGTTAATAAAGAAAAGTGAGAAATTTATCTATCTGGTTACCATTTTGGTGTTAAAAAATAGGGACGAGATTTGATCTTGTATAAAGCAGAATAAGAACAAAATTTTTACGTACAAATTTTTAAAAATGAAGATTAATTAAATTTTATAACATGGTTAACATATAAAACATAATAAAGCATAGATTATATATCACAGCTCCAACCTTGGACTGTAACCGGCGCTAAAGGAGCAGTAAACTCAAGGTTTATTGGATCCTTAGCAAGCCTAAAACATCATCAAATCCCTATATCCATAATAAAAATAAGAGTCTAAATGATCAAACTCATACTTTTAACGATTAAACAGTCTTAACAATATCCAATTCTCAATGTGTTGCAACGTTGTAGTAGTTAATACAAGGGAAATTCAACACATTTAAGACTACTGTAGCTCTAGAGTCAATGTTCACCAACAAGCATACAGAGAGTTGTCAGATAAGAAGAAGACTGATGAAGAACTTGCTATAAGAGATTTGAAAAGAAGATCCTGAAAAATGGTTGAGGGGAGCTAGAAAATTGATGATAACCAGACCTCAAACCAATCTTAGAGAAACATCTGACTCCTTGAAGTTGGTCAAACAAATCATCGATTATTGGAAGTGGATACTTATTCTTTATCGTTGCTTTATTCAATTCTTTGTAATCAATACATAGTCGGAGGTTACCGTCCTTCTTCTGTACAAATAATATTGATGTACTCCATGAAGAAATACTAGGTCTGATAAATCACCTATCTATTAATTCTTATAATTGCTCCTTAGGCTCCTTTAACTCTGCAAGAACCATCCTATAAGGTGGAATTGAGATAGGAGTTGTACCCGACACTACAATTCAAAATTCAATCTCCGTCTCTGATGGCAGACTTGGTAACTCTTCAAAAAACACGTCAAGAAATTCATATATAATTGGGACATCATCAACTAAACCTCTCTCTATTAAAGTATCCCTCAGTAAGGCCAAATACCCTTTACAACCTCGTCATAGCATCTTTTTAGTAGTAATGCAAAATATAAGGTTTTGAGGAGCTTCCCTTTTATCATCTCTAATCCAGAATTCAACATCATTATAAATCCTAAAAGTTACTAACTTCTCCCGACAATCAACAAAGTGCCAAAATCACATCCAACAACACTAAATTAGCCACTAATTCTCTACCCTTGATTAACACCAGACAAGAAGTTAAATTATATCGGTATTTAGGGATTCACCTAAAGGGGTGGCTATTGATAAAGGAGTTACTAATCTGGTTGCTTGCCAACCAATCCTCGATGCAAACATAAAAGATATAAAGCAGCACTTGGATCAAACAAAACTCTAGCATGAACATAACAAACCGATACATTACATGCTACAACTACATTAGAGGCCTGAGCATCTTGTGGGGTGACGGTGAACACCCAAGCCTATCCTCCTTCTGACTATTAAAAGGTCAATGTTTGCCCAAAAACTCCAGTACTAGACTTACCCCTAGGCTTGAATCTACCCCTAAACTTACCTCCCACCCTACTGACCTACAATATGAGATTCACTCCGATACTGCACTTGATGTTGAGGCTGAACCTGATGTACTGGTTGCACCACACTAGCAGAGGAACCTTAAAAAAACTATCTTTGAAACCCAAAATTAGGGCATTATCTAGCAAAATGCCCAATTTGACCACATCAAAAGCAAGCACTCAAAGGAATATGACAAGGTCCTTGATGGACTCTACCACAACTTCAACAAGCAATGCTTTGTGAGCGAGAACTACTATATCCAGAGCTCTGCCCACTACGACTACTAACCGCTTCTGGTCCAAATTTAATTGATCTTATTAGATCCCTATAACCATGTCAATTGTTCTTATGCTCACTTAGGTCATGACGAGACTATACATATTGCTCTCCATTTACACCTATATATATTACCGATGATGACAAACTATAGCTTCTGACCCCAATACCACTATTCTGATAAGGATAAAAAATGTTGCCATGCATGATGTGTTGCCTCTCCATTTCTTTAGCCTCATCTATGGCACCCTCCAAAGTCTAACCCTATAAATGAAGTCCTATATGAATGGGACCAAATCGGTAATGTAAAGTACTACTATCCATCTCTGATTAGTCATATCCTCTATGTATCTCATCAGTTGATAAAATTTGGTATTATTATCCTCAACTGACCTATCATTTCTCTTAAGTTATAACAATTGGCACCTATAAGCATCTCTCTGCATTGGTGGAAAAATTCATCTCATGAATCTCTGTTTAAACTCCTCCCAAGATAAGGTTCTCATAATTGGCTGAATAACCAGGATAAACTAATCCAATGTAGCTGCCTGAACTAATAACTCAACAATGTGAATCCTTTGTCAATATGTATATGCCATTCTAGTCCAGGACTCGATACAATTAAGAAAGTCTTTGGCATCACTTGTAGCATCAAAAGTAATCATACCAATCCTAGTGTAGTCCAAGACAACTTCTGCATCCGTTATACCTTAGCTTCTATTTTGAGCTATCTCCTGTATTAAAGGGATAGTCTGATTTAGAGCAACTATAGTTTTCTGTGATCCTGTAATACTAGTTGCTAGAGTAGCAAAATCTACACCATCCGTTATTGGCTCACCCTGAGTTTAAAAATCTAGTTATCACATAGTGGCTCTAGGCCTACCCTTGTACCTTGCCTACCTGGGTGGCGATGAAGCCGTGACCTCTTCAAGAATTGATTCTCTATCGGCCACTCGTTTGATCTTACGAATTCGTGCTGAAGTTCTTTTCCTCCTTATGACCCAAAAATAAGGAAAGACTTTAGATACATAGAAGTTGTAACAGTTACGAAAGGATGGAAGTAAAGACAACATTTTGAAACAAGCATGATCTTAATGCTGTAGTAGTTTAAAGAGAAATTTGACTTAATTCTAATCATCCTAGAAACTCAAATTTAAACATAAGGCTCTGATACTAACTTTGTTATGATCCTAACCTTAGACCATGATTGGTGCTAAAGAAGCAGTAAACTCAAGGTTTACTAGACCCTAAGCAATTAATATAAGGGAAATTCAACACATACAAGACTACCGCAATTCTAAAGTCAAAGGTTTCTAACAAACATACATCAAATTTACAGAGAATAAAAAGACTGGCGAAGTACCTTGTTATAAGAGATATGAAAAGAAGATCTTAAAAATGGTTTAGATGAGTCAGATTTCGCTGAGTGAATTTATATTATAGTTATGTTATGCACTCCTAGAAACATATATATCTAATGCAAATTCACAATATAATTTTTTTATAAATGTGTTTGCATTTCCCCTATCAATATTATGTCGCATAATCATCATAATCAAAATTCTCAAATAATAGTGGATGACTGACAAAGGACCCTATTACATGCCCTCGCCCATAGACTATAGCCACACTTAACTAAACCGCCAAACCTCACTATAATATGATTGTCGTCTGAGAGCAACCTCGACTGAACTTCCACAATCACGTCATTATATCATGTACTATATACCAGTTTGCATCCAAGAGCAACCTTGACCGAACCGCCCCAACCATGTCGCAGCTCAATTAATGGATCCAATGAATCAAGTAATAATCCAAATCCATACCTGACCAATTGATTCACTGTGTGCACATACTAGTGATGCCCACCAATTAGCTCATACCATAACAATCTTCCACATTATCACATATCAAAATAAGCATAACATCACACAATAAAAATATATGTGCATGTGTCAATCCATATGTATGAGTATCTTGTGTGCATACAAAAATGATGGTGATTTCCATGATGAATATGAGAATGAATTCTAATGCATGCTTATAACCATAAATATTAACTCACAGGTAGATTGTACTCCTTTGCATTAAACCTAGCTAGTGTCTCTCATAGTGGATGGTTCTGCTTTTGATTGATCTATAGAAAGATAAATATAAAGGATCATTAGGATGTAAAACCTAAACCAATTTTAGATTCCCTCAAGAATAGGACCATGACTCAATTTGTTGTTTATTCTAAGGAGCTCTATTTTCTATTTAAAAATGACAATGTCATGTTTTCCGAGGACCTACTAAAAAATCAACAAAGTTTTCATTATAAAATGGACATACCCTTTCTGAAATAAGGGTCATTCCTACAATAAAAATGCACTTCTATATCTACCAGTAACCACAGTTCAACTTTGGCCTCCAAACTATATTTCTATGCCTAATTGAGTTCATATTTATATAGTAAAATCCATAGTTATAGCAATTTCTAACCAGCACACTCTCATTTATACTCATTACATCCAGATAGGCTTAATTTTAATTAGCAACGATTAAATTTAATCCATTTCATCCAATTCCATAAGAACATAACTTTTCCAAATTTTTATCTCACAAACTATTAAGAATTTCAATATATCGCTTTTATGAAAATTGATCCACATAATATTTAGGAATTTTTAAAATTATTTTTAGTCATTTCTAGGATGGTGAAAAAAATCACCACAATCATCGGATCATGGGGTACATGCGCCACCGTCGGAGAGATGGTAATCTTCACCACCCACCTAGAAATGATCAGCTTACCTCCAAGAATCTAATAGTACTGGTCTTACATTGAAACTCCTCCTAGTTTGTGAGAATCGAAGGTTTAAAATTCAAAGGTAACTTACTTCCGTTCACAGGTAAAATGGATCAATTGGTGTCGGATTCCCCTATTTTCCTATGATTTTAGAAGCATTAGACACGATGGTGATGTTATTTTTCCCCAAAATGACTAAAAATAGGAGATCAGTAACTTTTCTAAATAGTTTAAAATTTTCAGTTATGATTTCTCCAAATCTAGGTCGTTTTTATGAAACAAGTTTAGGGGTTTGGTAGAGCATCTCGAGAGCTTTCTACAAAGTCCTAGATCACCATAAATTGTGGTCATATGGTGAAGGTATGAGTGTCAAAATTTGGAAGTAAATAGTAACCTATAAGGAGAAGAGTTTAAGAGTGAAATGAACTTTGGCATTCTTAAGCTTAACATATACTTTCATAGGCTTTTCTCTTTATTGGTCCATTATAAATAATTCAATAAAAAATTAGGTCATTACATCATAATTTGTATCTTATTATAAAACTTGATCTTTTTCTTATTGTTTGTTTAGAACTGCTTTTGAAACTTTTTCAACTCAACTACCGTAGTAACTTATGTGTCTGACATCTAACAGTATCCACGAAATGTGTTGAAAGAACTTCACAACTAGTATACAGAGGGATAGATAAGAAGTGCTAACTTCTTTAAAGTGTAAGCCTATTTGTAGTAGGTTTGGATCTTTTAGTAATTTAATTAAAATATAATTATAATTATAATTATTACTAATTTTAATTAAACACTCATTAAGTTCAAATAAAATCTAATATCTCATATTGGACCATATTTATCAAATATCTCATATTTAATTGTAAAGTTTTTCAAACTTTACAATCAAGTTCAACTTGATTATAACACTTTTTTCTCTTTTCAACTTGATCTTTGTGTTCGACTCATTAGGTTCTCAAATTTGTTGCCAATAGATAAAAATTATAACTCTAAACATATTTATAACTAGAAAAATTAAACTTCTTTAATTTATTTCTAGTTTTCTAATTAAATAATTTATTTCTATGGATCAAGATTAACATTAACATTTTTATGCATGATATTTTTTTATATAATTCAATCATTTCTTTATACAATGTTATGATTAGATAAAAAGCACAAAATTCAAGTCTACATTCTCTGTAATCACTTTAGGGTAATGAATCTTATATTGATCGCTCAACTATCTCCATATAGTTTATTCTACATCTAATAACTATGGTTTGAAATAAAATCTAACATCTCATATTGGACCATATTTATCAAATATTTCATATTTAATTCTAAAGTTTTTTTAAGTTTACAATCAAGTTCAACTTGATTATAATACTTTTTCTCTCTTCAACTTGATCTTTATGTGTGACTCATTAGGTTCTCAAATTTGTTGCCAATAGATATAAATTGTAACTCTGAACATATTTATAACTAGAAAACTTAAACCTCTTTAATT
The DNA here is from genome assembly GCA_024520975.1 of Erythroxylum areolatum. Classification (NCBI taxonomy): domain Eukaryota; kingdom Viridiplantae; phylum Streptophyta; class Magnoliopsida; order Malpighiales; family Erythroxylaceae; genus Erythroxylum; species Erythroxylum areolatum. The sequence continues at coordinate 5,282,025 of JANIJH010000001.1, forward strand.
TATCTCTAGTTCTCTAATTAAATAATTTATATCTATAGATCAAGATTTAACATAACATTTTTATGCATATTTTTTTGTATAATTTAATCCTTTCTTTATACAATGTTATGATTAGATATAAAGCACAAAATTGATGTCTACATTCTCTGTAATTACTTTAGGGTGATGAATCTTATATTGATCATTCAGCTACCTCCATATAGTTTATGCTACATCTAATAACTATCATTTGCAATAAACTCTAATATCTCATATTTAATTCTAAAATTTTTCAAACTTTACAATCAAGTTCAACTTGATTATATCACTTTTTTCTCTCTTTAACTTGATCTTTGTGTGTGACTCATTAGGTTCTCAAATTTGTTTCCAATAGATATAAATTATAACTTTAAACATATTTATAACTAGAAAAATTAAACCTCTTTAATTTATCTCTAATTCTCTAATTAAATAATTTATATCTATAGATCAAGATTGACATAACATTTTTATGCATAATTTTTTTTGTACAATTCAATCCTTTCCTTATACAATGTCATGATTAGATACAAAGCACAAAATTCGTATCTATATTCTCTGTAATTACTTTATGGTAATGAATCTTATATTGATCACTCAACTACCTATATATAGTTTATGTTACATCTAATAACTATCGTTTGAAATACGCTTGACTAAAATAGGTCACAAGTGGTACTAAAACATAGTAATCCTTATATTAAATGCTTTAAAGATCTCAAGTCAAAGTATCACTTATACAATTTTCATAATAAGAATTTTTGTAGACATACAAGTAATGTTTCAAATAGATTTGCTCATACGAGGTTAGTTTAGTGAACTTGTTCTCTAACAAGCACTCACATACTTATTTAAGTATCTCTTTAATTTATTTTATAAGATCAATTCCTTTATAAGGAAGAAATATAATATATGTTAGTCTTTTTACGCTCTATTAATCTCCAATCTTAATAGAACAATAACTAAAACTAATTTAAGGATAATACAAAAATATAATATGAATCTCATGATTATGATCTGATCATAATTCTATCTCCAATGTACATTTCTCCTATAGAATTTATCATATGCATCTTTAAGAAGATAAAGAATACCTTTAAATAATTAAGTCGTTAAAAACTTCGATTGGCTATAAGGCATAAACCAATAATCAACAACTTGCACTAAATCAATCGTTTAAGTATCTCATACCATATCACCATATGATGATCATGATATTATCAGGATAGTGGTTTAGTGAGAGAATTCCACAAGATTATAATAAACACTTGCTATAATCTTATAATTGTTATCTTAATTGTTATTATAATTAAGAGAAACCGCCTAAATACATACTTGGACTTTTTGTAAGACCTTAGCTTCTTTTACTTGTACAGTGACTCTAATGTTCTATGGTATATTACTGTCTAAATAATACAAGAATTATACTAAGTTCATTAAAGAACTTTCTAATTCAATAATCATTTTCACTAAAATAAAAATGCATTAAGGTTTGATTAACAATTAGTGCTACATTGGAACCTTTCCAATCTCAAAATAATATTATTCTAAGTAAAATATATCTTAAGTAGGATTTACTTTTAGAGCTAATATCAATATATCTTTAAACTTCGCCTTAAAATTTTAAACATTAACACATCTTTCCCTTTTTGTTCAATAGCGAAGGAAACCAGAGACCATTTATTTTTCATGTGTGAGGTGACCAACTGCAAATGGGGTGCTATTAAAGTGTACTTCATATGGCCTCTCAAGAACTCAAGCTTTCTCATGTTATTCATTGGCTTTCCTCTATAATAAATCCTCCCAAATTTATTCATATAGTTGTTTGCATGACTTTTCAAATCATATGGAAGGGGAGGAATGTTCGATGTTTCAACTCCAAATAAAAATCTATCACAACCCTTGTTGCCGACATTATGACCAACATTCATGAACTTGTAAGAGTGGCCTGTATATCTTGAAGATAACTTTTGTTAAACTTGTCCTCTATATTCTCTAGACCAATATTTTGAGTAGAGTAACATATGTAAGCCTTTATGTGTAGAAGGGTAGCCCCTATGTCCTCTTTGTTTTTATACTCCCAATTTTTTATTAATGAATTTTGTCCTTTATTTCTTTAAAAAAATATATCTTTGAACTTAAGGATCAACTTACACATAGAATAATAGAAATATTTAATACTTTATAGGTATCAGATACCTTAACTACTAAACACTTTTAGTATATTACCTATGCATTTGAACTAGAATAGGTAAACAATTTATGTATCTATCACTATATTTTTTTTCTTAAAATTAAGTTGTTACCTTTTCTTATCTAATTAGAGTTGCTCTTGGACTACCATATCTTCAACTACTGCAAATATGAATTCTGTTTCCTATGAGCAATATATCTCTATATAAACTTATGAAAATTACAACTATACCCCTATCCTTCTTGTAGACATGATAAATTTATAATCATCTCCTAAACAAACTCTTTAAATTAATCAAGGAAATGAATCATTTAACGTCTCATAGCCTTTTAAATATACATCAAATACATCAATAAATGAGTTGGTTCCAACTAGATACATTATCATATTATTTGAAGGTTTGAAGCTTCTTCATACTCTTACTACTTATCTTAAGAATTGTTCTCCTTGAGTATATATCAAAACAAAAACTTTATTAAATAGGGTTTATAACATTATATCCAACCATTTTAGATATCACATAACTTTATATTATTTATTTTGGTAAGTAATATTTGCTTCAATTAAACATCATATCTAGAATAATTTGACTCTTTCAAATTCTTATTCCATATCTAATATAAAATTTTGATAATTAATTTAATTGGAACAGCTAAAGGTAAACCGGTGTAATGGGTTTAGATATAGAAGTAATAAATATTGCATTATAAAATATCTCATCCTATATTTTCCTCTTTACACAAATCCATACTATTATGAATTTTTTATAAAGGTATTCACCAGAGAATCTTATTCCTTATAGATAATCAAAAAAATTTAATACCCTTTGATCTTATCGAAATGTTTAATCATTCTCAATACTTAATTTCTACTTGAATTTAAATAATTTAAATTTTTTAAAAATTAAATCAATACTTCATTTAATACAGATGACTTTATCATATAAATCCATTAGTCAATCTAATAAAATATAAGTATTCATCCATTTATGAATTGTCTTTACATCTAATACATAACATGTATAAAATTTAATAATTCAATACCATCATTATCCTTTTATTAAAGGTTGATTTTGTTATTCTTTAACCCAACAAGTTTCATATGATTCATAATCAAAAGGGTATATAGACCCTTGTATGAAACTTTATGATTCTCATTATATTAATTTAATCAACATGGTGTGAAAGGATATTATCAGTTATCTAACTTTTATATTCTTGCCACTTACGTTATTCATAAGTCTCTCTTGATATAATATGTACAAATAGTTACAAGAATAAACATAAGTCTCTCTTAATATAATACATACAAACTATTTGTATAAACTTAGATCAATTACTTTCACTCAAAAATATATTTCTTATCATATCTTAAACATTGTAAAAATGTTAAATCTAAATTTAATATAAGTACTCAAAAGTAAAAGGGGGCAAACTCCAGTGCACAAGGTTCCTCATTTTGTGAGAGTATGGGGAGGGTCATTAATTGTACACATCATTTCCTTTGCATTTTACAAAGAGATCGTTTATATGACTTGAACCTATGACCTTTCGATCACAAAGAAGTAACCTTGTAAGAAAATCCATGCATTCATTTTTTTTCTAATGACAACTATTATCATACTAAAGCAACTTCAATAGTAGTCTATGTTTATAATTTTTATAGGCCAAATTAAGTGAAACAATTCCATCAAGGTACTATATCTTTCAGCTCCAATTTATACCTTGCATCATGATATCGTGTTGACATATACCTTATATATTTTCATTAAAATTTATGAGATATCAAACAACTAAAAATGTTATGAAATTTTTTCATCTAGATATTTAAATATCTCTAAAACTTTCTCATTAAATCCTAAATAGAGGTTAATAACAAAATTACATAATGGACATGTACCATTATCAATAATAATCCAGAGCATCAAAACATTCTTTGTAACTATTTTAAGGTAATAAATCAAATATTGATCACTCAACTATCTTCATATAATTCATACTAGACCTAATAACTACCTGATTAAGCTATCTTTGACTAAAATAGATCACAAGTAGTATCAAAATATAATAATCCCTAAGTGAGATACTTTGAAAATCTCAATTCAAATTATCATTTCTAACAAGTACATACATGCTTATTTAAATATCTCTGTACTTTAGTATATGAGATCAATTATTTCATTCATAATGAAGAAATATAACATGTTTTAATTTTTTTACGTTCTATTAATGTCCAATTTTAATAGAATAATGACTAAAAATAATTTATGGATAATATTAAATGCAATATAAATATTATAATTTCATTTGAAACTATGTATTTATCTTATAAACTTCATATATATATACATGAAGTACATACATGTTTTGTTTATTTGTCATATATATAAACTTCATATATATATATATATATA
>JANIJH010000001.1:5319016-5340689 GCA_024520975.1 Erythroxylum areolatum
AAGTTCATTTTGTTTTGGGTTTGAATTGAGGATGGTTGTTGGGAAATTTATGGTTGCATTCACTAGAGTTAATGTTGAGGATAAGTAGTTGAAAAAGTTTAAGTTGCATTAAATGAGGTATGTCAATTTTGGGTTTTTGGGTCTACTTCAGGGTTTTCACCGCAGCAAAGCCAATGATTCGCCGCGGCGTAATTAATCCAAAGCTTTTTATTTTCACTGGTGTGGTGAGTTCGCCGCGGCGAGACCAAATGGTAGCCGTGACAAAAATACAAATGCAGGTTCGCCACGGCGAAAGTTAAATCATTTGCCGCGGTGTAAACATCCCGAGGGGTCCAGGGGATTTTCTTACATGTACTCGCCGCGACGATGCCCGCCTTTGCTTTCAAGGGAGTTTTCTTATAAATTTTCAACTTCTAAGCCTCCCTCCACGTTCGAGCCTCATGATCTCATGTCCGATGTTGGGCTCCAGAAACGGGGTCCAACATTCTTTATCTTGGTTGAAGGAAGTGGAAGCCTTTGAAACTTTATAGATTGAGAGACAATTGAGTCTTGTTGTGAAGTATTTTATTGATTCATATATTGAATTGTTCTTTTATGTTTTTTTTATAATTATTTTTTATTGATTTCTAATGTGTGTGATTTGTTTATTGATTTTAAATAATTATTTGCTAGATTAAATTGAATATATAAAATTTCAATTCTTTTAATCTCTCTAGCGACTAGGAGTTTTCAATTTGTTTCATAAAAAAAGTTATTAACTTTTAAGAATATTTAACTACATCAAATGCAACTATAGATGTTATGTTTTCTTACTTCGGTGATCTTTCTTTCCTTAAAGCTCTTGTTTAATTAAATTTTGGATCATTTCTAAGCTTGTTAAATAATAAGGGTTTATTGAATTACTTGTTTTTTATTAACTAATCCTAAGAAAAGACATATATTCAATATCACACTGAATCGATGATTAATCGTAGTTCTAATTGTGGAAGCAACCATAAACTAAGGTTTGTTTTATTGATAATTGTTTTTTTATTTTTTGCATAATTCAAATTTTTATCACAAAATTTTGTATCATTTCAACTCCCATTTATGACCCAAAAAAAAAAACAACTCCCATTTCATTAAATATTTCTTTCGTAGCAATTGATGGACTAGAATTCCTTATGGAATCCATTCCTATTTTCCTGTATTTTTTGGAAAAAATTATATTTTTTTGAAAAATGTCGTATTTTCCTATATTACATTTATTTTATTGCAAGAATTTTTAATTTAATTTGGGCATAAATGGCAATAACACCAAAGCTTTTTTTTAAATCATTCTCTTAGACTTTGCTAAAAAAATAATGACAAAATATAGGTATGATCAACATCACACTTGTTTACTAATCAAATGTTATTCATATGATAATTCAATCCAGCTTTTGAAATTGAATGGAATTAATTAAATCAGAATCAAATTAATAATTTATTATAGTTATTTTAAATTATTAATTTAAGTCAAATTTAATTGATTCTGGTCAGGTTTAAGACCTAAGTTTGATTATCATATTATTGACATTTTATTAGTCCATATATGATGTTTATACGTGTATGTTTCATCATTGTTTTTAATTGAAGATTAAAAGAAAGAGTTTTTCTTAAAAAATTGAAACCTAAGAGCTTCTTTTAGAATTTTAAAAATTAGGAATTTTTTAATTTTTTAAAATACAAGTGAGATATATATCTTCCACCTTATTTTTAACCCTCAAATTTAATATTATTTTTATTTTATTCTTACGATAATTAATTAATTATTTTAGTCCTAATTTATAATTTATTCTTACAATAATTAATTAGTTGTTTTAGTCCTTCAATATTGCCAGTTACTCTACTTTTGATAAGGTATTCTAATGAAAGTCACACATAAATTAAAATTTTACCAAATAACACTTCCAATTGATTTGAAATAATTGATGATTCCAATTCAGAGTTAAAGAGCATTTATAGGCTTCTCAAGTTTTAAACAAAATTAAGGTGTAAAGGAGATTTAAAAAAATGTAAGCCTTTTTTTTGTCTATCTATGTGCATGTGATTTAGTATAACTATTTGTGGAGAATATATGCTTATGCTTTTTAAGATGATAAGGCGGCTGTGTTTTTAGGTTTGGTGAGTTATTTAAGGATGTAAGAACTTTTAAATAAATTTGTTACATAACCTACGATAATTTGATCTAATGAAATTTATTGTGTAGCGTATTGTTAATTTATTTGATGGTGAAGACAAAATAATGTGGTGATAATTAATTTTTATAATTTTTTATTAAAAGAAAGATTAGGATGGTTTAAGTTTTTTTTAGTGGGTCATGTGTTGGACATTTACTCATTGGTTAAGTAACGTCATTGAAGAAGAATTTAGGTGTTTATTAGGATGTGAGGAACATAATAATTAATTTGAGAGGCAAAATGGTACCGATCTTTCTTTATTTAATCCCTAGTTTTGATTTTAAGTGTAGCTTAAGAGTTTTAGAGCATAACATAAATACTTTAGATATGCTAAATGTCCTAATGAGTAGCAATGAAGAGGTAAATGGTGTAAAAGAGTTGTACATGTATGTTACATATCTAAACAAGGGTATATTGGTAATAAATGGAGAGGAGGGTTTAGGTGTCCTATTAGGTTTGGCTTCTAATATTGAACTTACATATTAGGTTAGTCATTTGAACCAAACAAATGGAGATGTAAGCTCAAAAGGTGTATATAGATAGATGTTGAAGGTTTATCTTCAAAAACTTAGGTAGAACATTGTACTCTAAATATAAAATTTAAGAATGAATGCAGAGTGATAAGTCTAATTATGAACTAAGTAAGGACTATACGTTTTCAAAAGTGGGAGTTGAATATTTATCTAAACATAAGGAGCTAAGAGAAGTAAAGGAGAAATTCAAGAACTTTATGATAAAGATATTAATAATACAAAAAGTGAATTTAAGGAGTTGGGTGAAAAATGGGAGGATTTAGTAGCTAAAGTATAAAGGGACGGTCAAATTGAGGAATTTACTAGTAGAAATGAACGGTTTTGATTTGTTCAAGTGTATATAAGATGGGAAGAAAAGTGAGTATAATACTAGGACCCTAGATGCCAATGTGCAAGTTTTGCATTATATATAAGGTTTTAAGGATCCAAAGAATTCAATGAATCTTTAAATAAATATTATATTAAGCAAAGATAGGCTTTAAAGCTAGTGAGGAATTGTAAGGAGTTAATAAGGGTATAATATGAAGAATGAAGTTCCCATTAAAAGATCATAGGAAGCCCTAACAAAAGTAATAAAATATTTTAAGTTGTGGAATTTGAAAAGGGTCATAAATGTTTTAAAATCTTCAAAAATAGGAGTTTTCAAGTTCATACTTAGTTGATAATATCTTCAAGGGTTTGGAATATATTTCAACTATATCTTTAACATATATGCAAAAAATGTCAAATAATCATCTCATAACTGATATGCCTCTTCCAAGCCATAAATAACTAAAGACAACGTGATTGAGAAGTGGAAAATGAAGTCATAGTAAAATATGCTTCTTTATAGGTTGTAGTAAAGAGAGAATAATTTCTAACCTAAGGTCTACATTTGTAGTTCAGTTTGAGAATCAAGTATTTCAAGAGGATAACTTATGTTTTACGAACTTTATATGGAATTTTGCTCATTGTAAAAATGGTTTTAAAAAAAGACTATAAAAAGCTCATTAGCTTAGTTGTGCATTTTCAAAAAAGACTATAAAATGTGAATTATTAGCAATTTTTTAAAGGAATGACAATAATCATATGTTTCTAATTGCATAGGAAGTAATACAAACATAAACCATAATATATGGTCATGGTTTCTATATCATCTTAGAGAGGAAATTGGGTTAAACAATGGTGAAGAACGAATGCTCATTACAGATAGGCAAAAGATAATTTATTCATCCTACTGTTGACTTTGTTTTTTACTTAGTAAATTTAATTGTAACTAATTATTTTATATTTATATGACATAATTTAATTTTATTTATTTAATAGGTTGTTCGTATGGGAGACATAGATATTGTGTAAGAAATATATTTACTAATTGAAGAAGGGGTCATAGGAGCCTATAATTACAAAATGTCATTTTGGAAAGTCTTAACTTTGAGGTCAACTTACAAGAACTAAGGAGCAAGTCTTAATGGATATAAATACTTTATTCATGAGCTAATGGAGAAACGGTGTATAGTTTTTATCTAGAATATTAAGGTAAAATGGGACCTAGTGTATAACAATATGTGTAATAGTCTAAGCTAGGCGTATATTCATTAATTTATCTTAGAAAACATTAAGGACTATGCCATACTACAAAAGGATAAGGATAGTTCCAAAGGATAAATAGGATGAGAAATAATAAAAGGAATAAGTTAACATATAGCAAAAATTAAAGTTTCTTTATAAAGTATTGTGGAATGGATCATATAGATTTGAGGTTACAAAGGAAAAGGAGAGGCATAAAGTAAGCTTTGAAAATATGAGTTGCTTTTATAAACTTTGAGATTTATCTAGAATTCCTTGTCCACTGTATTGATGCAATTGTATACTATGTCAATATACCAATGGACTACATTGTTGTGTGGTATAAACAATTAAACTACTTATTAGCCTATGAAGAAATGATATAACCAATTTAAGGTCATAAATTTTAACCTAAAAATGGAAAGAAGTTATTGGTATCCCCCTAAATAAGAGAAATTCAGGAAGACCAAAGAATAAAAAGAATTTAAAAAGCATAAAAGACAACACCATTGATTAGTATAGATTTCTGAAAATTGACAATTATGACTTGTTAGTTGCATAAGAAGCAAGGTCATAATAGGAAAGGATACTTATAAAAAGAAAGATATATAACTTTAATCTTTGATAATGATGCTCAAATACATGTTAATGCTATTATTATGTCTATATGTCCATACATAAAAGATCTTCATATATGATTTGTTGGATTATAAGCTATAAGAAAGGTAAATCAGGAATGTTTAATGCTCATGATGGTTATTAAAGTGAAGCTTGAATGTCTTTCAATATTTTACCATCCATAGTATGTGTACTACTTAAATCTTTAATTTTTTGTAACATATAGGTGATATGGTATAATTTTGGTAGGTTTAAACTCTTTGGTCTAAGCTTGGGCTTAAGATTCTAGACTAGGTCAAATGCAATTCGTCAAATTATAATCCAATCTTGAGTTATAAGCTCCCTCTTAACAAATGCATAAAACTAAATGTCACAGTAATTTTTAGCGTTTAACCTTTAACGATGATGTTAACAAAGTTATAGAAGGGAAGTATACGAGAAGGAATCAAGTGGCCTCATTCTTGGAGATAATAAAGACTTATACAATGACTTAAAGGTGCATAAGATGATGACATTTGTGTTCATTTTAAGTAATTATTGAGAGATCCTTAGGTATTTAGGCTCTCTTTAAGTCATAAATCTAAAGGGGTTAGTCTCACACTTATCATATTTCTTTGAAACTTCTACTACAATCTTGTCTCAAGGTTGCAACTAGATAAATAATGTCTTAGTTATTGTTGTCATATTAAATATGCTATCAAGTATTCAAAATTTTACTTAAATTTGGTGGCCAAGTGGATTATTATCTCTTTTAAATAAACAAGGATCCAATTTACAAAAAGGTAAGAATCTTTATTTAAGAGTAAGGAACTTGTTTAGAAAAACTACTTAGCAAACAATCATTTCTAAATAAGAAAGAATAATGTCACTTTCTAATTAATTAAAAATTATTAAAATGAAATTCTTAAAGTTTAGCTAAGAAATAGGAATGGTAAAATTATTTCACTATGGCTTCTTATACTAGTGTTGTTTGTAACAATATTTCTTTCTAATAAAACATCTACAACATTACTCTCCTTTTGGTCTAAGAGCTTATCCTCAAGCTTAAATTTAGATAAGAGTTATGAAACTCAAACAAAGGAACCTAGAGGTAGCTTCATCCAACGATAAGCTGGCTAATTATACCAAAATTTCAATAACACCTCAATTAACTCTGGAATGAATAATGGATTAAGGTTTGGGAATAATTTTTCCCATCCTCCAAAGGTGAAGAATGAACACTAGTAAAAGGAACATCCTTAAACTCTTTAAGTAATGAATTATGGAAACATTATGAATTTTACCATGCTCTAGAAGTTGTAACTCATAAGTAACCTCACCATTCCATTGCAAAAACTTAAATGGGCCACAGAATAGGAGCTAACTTGTAAACAACCCTTTTTCCTAAAGATCGCTATCTATAAGGTTGTTTTTTTAACCAAACAAACTTTTCAATTTCAAACAATAACCCCCAAGAGTGCTAGCTATAGGCTTGTTTCATTCTGAGCTGAGTCTATTTTAAACAAAGATGTATTTCAACCAAAAGAGCATCTCTCTCTTAGAAAGAATTATCAATCTCCACCAAATGGGTATAACCAAGTTTATAAGATAACAAATAAGGAGGATCACAGTCATAAATAACCTAAATAGATGTCATGCCTAAGGAAGAATGATGGGCAATGTTACAACAATACTCAGACTAAAGAAGCCAATTATCCCACTTTCTTGACTGATCCCTAACAAAGCAACAAAGATACATCTCAATTATATGCTTCAACACCTCACTTTGATCATTCGATTAAGGATGATAAGCAAATGAAAAATATAAAGTGGTACTACTTAATTGAAACAATTATTTCTAAAAGATACTAGTAAAAATTGAGTCCCTATCACTAACCATAGCTTCCATTAACTCATGCAAACATTTAATTTGAGTGAAGAGGATATGGGAAATAAAAGAAGCATTGCACAAATGATAAGGAGAAATGAGATGAGCATACTTGGAGAAGCGATCCACCACTATATAAAGTATTAATTTTTCATTAATTTTGGGCAACCTATTTATAAAATTCGTAGAAATATTAGCTTATATCTATATTGAAATCAGAAAGGGTTATAGGAGATCAATTGGATGCAAATTGTCTTATTTATTTTATTGACAAATAAATAATTTTAAATAAATTATTTGATAGAGGCTTTCATTCCTTTCCAATGAAAATACGTTTGGATGCGATATAATGTGCTTTGAATACCTTCATTTATAAAGTTGTGAATTCTAAAGATAATGGAGGGAACTAAAGAGGAATTAGTTTAAAGATATGCTCGACCCTTATTGATCACTAGCCAATTTGTGAAATCCCAGTTTAAGCATGTTATTCTCAAACTAGTGTCTATAACTCTTTTGATTTTATCACCTCTTGTTTAACATTAGATAAGGCGATTTATGGACTTGGAATATTATAAAGGAGCATAATATCCTCATCCCGTATAGATAATACATCTATTGTGTGATTTAGAGATCCAACATTGTAGTCCACACCAGTAGCTTACTAACCCAATATTGTTAGGGAGAAGTGGCAAATTATTATTCTTATAGGTATTTTAGACCCCCAAGTATAGACTCCAATGTTGGATTACTCTAGCCAACCGAATCAATTCTCATTTATAGGTTGGTAATTTCAAATGTCAATCAATTAGCTTTTAACTAAAGAAAGCAATCAAGTGTCTTTATGGTTATGAAATGGTATCAATCCCCATTTTAGATGCATCACTTTCAATTGTAAACTCAAGATCAAAGTTCAATAATTGCAAATTTGGAGTGGCAGAGAGAGCATTCTTCAAGTTATCAAAAGTTATTTTGAATGCATTGTCCCAATGAATGGCATTCTTCCTCAATAGATTGGTTAACGGAGCATTCATCACTCTAACTCTATAAAAATTTGCTATAACACTTTGTTAAATCTATGAAGCCACATATTTAAAGGTAGACCATTCCTTGACTACTCGAATTTTGGAATTGTCTACTGATACTCCCTCATCGTTGATGACATAATCCAAGTTTTTTAACCGAATTCTCTCTAAAGAAGCACTTAGACAATTTGAGGAAGAGCTTGTATTGGTCTAGTAGTTTAAAGAAAGTCCTCATATGATGCACTTGTTCTACCTAGGTTATACTATAAACTAAAATGTTATCAAAGAATAATAAGACGAATTTGCAAAGGTGGAATTGAAATACCTCATTTGCTAAAGACTAAAATGTGGAACGTGCATTTGTATGACAAAATGGTATGATTAAAAACTTAAAATGGCCATGATGAGTTTAGAAGGTAATCTTCTTAATATCTTCAAAAGCTATTCTAGCCTAAAAGTATCTTGATCTTAGATATAATTTTGTGAAATAATGGGGATCTGAAGTTTATCTGACAACTCATCCAAAATTAGGATAGGAAATTTATCCTTGACATCCTAGTTGTTGAGCTCCTTATACAAAATCTCCAAATTCCATCACATTTTTCCACTAATAGAATTGGGAAAGAAAAGGGGGAATGACTGAGTTGGATGATTCGTTGTTCCAACATTCATCCTTTTGATCTCATCTTTCTGTGTGTATAAATAGTGATATAGCCTCACTACCACTAGTTCGATCCCCATTATTAAAGTGGTTTTATGATCATAAGCTCAAGAGGTAGGAAGTCCTTTGGGTTTTTGATGTACATCCGAAAAATCAATTACGAGCCTTTTCACAGTTATTGTGTGTTGTTTCATCCAGTATCATATGAACATATGGGTATTTTGCCTTCAATAATATTTCTTGCAAAGTCACTAGCCTCTCGTTCAAGTGAAAGGTCATCGTTAATGAGTTGAATTCCAATGGGATTAGGCCTAAAGTCCGCAGCCATTTTACCTCAAGTCCACATCAAATTGATCCAAAGATAGCACAAATAAATCAACAAAGAAAGATTCATAATTGACCTATATTTAGACCGACCCCCTCCCCCCCCAATAGATGCCTAGGTTGTGTACTCTTTCACTATTAGCTATGGTTACTTGTAGTCTAGGTTTGGTTGCCATTAGCATTTCCAATTTAAGCATCTTAGTCACTTATAAGATTATATGTATTTGCTGAGTCAAGAAAGATCAATATTGGCTTCCCAATTACCATCGCTTACAATTTGATAGTTTAAAACTTTTTGTTCCGTAATTAAATAGAGACAAATATCGAGTTCCAATAAAGTAGGTTCATCTTTTTCATCCTCTAGTTCATCCACCAAGAGACAAAAAAAGTCTTTTGCACTTATACCTGCTGAATAAAGTTCCTCACAATTGAAACATTATCCTTTCGATGCTTTGTTCAAACATCTTAACCTTAGACAAGCTCCTTATAAGGAATGCAACAACATTACTTCCTATTAGATGCTAGTTTTGAATTGTTGCCCATCTATGTTTTCTTTTCTCAACTAGTTATTGAATATAGAGTTACGTGGTTTCAAAGATGCCTATATCATTTTATGTGCCCTATACTAATACTTTCATGATTAATTTGAGCCAAATTCATAGCAGCAACTAGATTAGAAGGATTTCGCATCCTCACATCCACTCTCAAAGTTTTCACTAAGCTTATAATGAAAATATCAACATGTTAGTCCACTCATACTGAAGTTACTCTTATAAGGAGGGTCTGAAATTAGTGTCAATATTCTTCCATAATTCCAATTCGTTTAAAGTTGATCAGTTCTCCTAATAGATTGCTTGCCAATGGGGAAGGCAAACCTAAGAAGGTAGTAGGATTTAAATTAGGCCCAACTGAGTCCAAGTTCCTCCTGTTCCAATCTATAATAAAGTTACACTCTTATGTTATATGAAATGTCACTAGTCTGACTTTGTCCCCCTTTGATTGACAAAAATTTGTCTACATATTTGTATCCATCTCAAAGGATCCCCAATTCTATTATAAGAGGGGAATTCCAACCTGTTGAAATTGTGATGATTATAGCTTGGATGATTTCGTTAGAGCTACTTGGTAGCTGCCTGTGATTGCAGCCTGTCTGATCTCTTTTCCCTGGTGAAAAAGTGCAACTCCAGCAAACGCCTCAATTTTTAGATTTCATCCTTGATCTCTTGCACCTTCTTCTTGTTTTACAAAAACTTGTGCTCTAGATCATAAACCTTACTGGTCAACTATTGCAGATCACTTATAACACCTAAATTTGACATCAAATTATTAAGGGTTCGCAAAAGGATCTCATTACAAGTTAACCAAAAGGTCTCTTGACTTTTCTTAGTTTTCTCGTTCTCCGAAAATCCTACTTTGAAAGGTTTTAATGGTGATTTGTATGAAATCACACCTCTTCTATGTACATTTCTTGATCGACAACATTGATGATTTTTATTAAATATGATGCTCCCCCTTAAATAGAAAAAAATGTCGCGTAAAAATACTTATTTAAGAATAAAAATCCTCATTTAGGCAAACAGTTTTTTTAATAAGAATGGATCAATTGATGATTCCGATAGCATAGAAGTCAAAGTTTAGAAGCGGTATACCTATACAAGTTATGCCGTGTCGTATCCTCAATAAATAAATTAAAAAAAGCCACCATAAACATCTCAAAGCCTGCTGGCCAAACTTACCCCTGTTGCGACTAGTGCGTGCACCACTTACCTCACAAACGAACCAGCTGTCTCTCCTGATATAATCTTATCTTCCAACAGCTGCCAAAATAAAAATGCACAAACAAATTGGCTTGCACTATACAATGGTTTAGTCAATAACCAAAACTTGGTCTCTATTCCCTCGTAGAAAAGCCATACGGCAAAATGAAGGTTGCAGAATAAAGCGAAGGTGAGCTCAGCAATTAGGTGAAGCAGTGCTCTCAAAAGACACCTGGCTTTGAATAGTATACTCGGTGATTGGGCTAGATGCAGCCGCAAGGCCTTGAAGCAATCTCACAACATCAACTGTATCATCAAGATAATACTCAGCCTTGCTTGGCTTTAATCCAATAGTGCAAGCAAAGATCTCCGGAGCAGCAGGGAAAGTTGGACCGGAAACTGTCCTGAATACGCTCTCAAACATGTCTTCATCTGATCTATCGTCACCAATGCACATAACAAAATCTGGAACCTTCCCGCACTTAACCAGATTCATAAGAACCTTTTCAGCAACAAACCCTTTGCTTATGCCCTGTCTTGCACGAGAAAAACGAAGTCAGAAAATTTCTGGTTAAATATATGGATGAACTGTTTGTGTCAATAGCAAAGGCACATATGATAGTGAAGAAGGGCACATTACATATACGACAGAAAAAAGATCATTGAGAAGTAAGGGAAGCCAGATGTACCTGTGGCTTCGCTTCAACAATATGTTGGCCCCTGTTAACCACAGCTGGTTCATTTGCTAGAACACTTTCAAGATGATCCAGTAATTCTTTAGCTTGGCAAGATCCAAAATCAGGGTCCGCATCTTGATGGTGCCAAACTAAAGCACTCTCTTTAGTTTCTATACTGGAGCCATCAGTTGCCTCGGTATAAAGTCTCATCACAGGTTCCACAATCTTTTTCCAATCAAGATCGGCAGCCAGAGGACAGATTTCCCACTCAGAAGTCTTATTCCACCTGAGAAGAGAAAAAAAAAATCCTTAGACATTATCATCCTACCGATCATCCCCTCTACAGACTACCAATTTAAACCACATTACGGGTATTACCTTAAGAAATGCCCATGCTCGGCTGCAATTCCCAGCATGTCACATGAGCCAAGCCACTCGCTTAGAGAACTTCTCCCTCTACCACTCACAATAAAGACAGTGTTCTTGGGATCCTTAGAGAGAGTTTGCAGAACAGAGATAACTTCAGGGCTGGGGCTTTTGATGATAGAAGATTGTGGAATGACAGTACCATCATAGTCCAAAAATATAGCTCTTCTATTTGTCCTTCTATAAGCCGGGACAATGTGATCGAGGGATAACTTCCGAAAGCTAGGAGACAGAGCCACTATAGTGAAATTCAGACCAAATCCAATCCCCCAGCACCTTCTGTTGTGATGATCTTGGCATGATCTCTCCAAATCTTGCATAAAACTGCGAGCCCAATAAGCCACATCGTGGGTACTTATGTACCGATAATGTTTCTCATGGCGTAACTGCTTCTCAGATTCTTGCATAGTGATGGCCGAACTTAAGGCATCAGCTACAGCATCAATGTCCCAAGGATTTACCCTCACTGCTCCACTTAAAGAAGGTGAGCAGCCAATAAATTCTGAGACAACGAGCATGCTTGTACGAGGAGAGTTTGGTTTTATGCCCACAGCTTCATCCATGTAAGGGGTTCCTTGCCTGCAAACAATATACTTATAAGGGACCAAGTTCATTCCATCCCTCACTGCATTCACTATGCAACATTCTGCTACAGCATAATATGCAGTCTTCTCATATCGAGGAACATGACGATCAATCAGAATCACTGGCTGATATAGAGGTGAACCATAAACCTCGTTGATCCTTCTGGCAATTAAATATGTCTCCCTCTTTGCTTCTTGGACATCCTTTCCTGAGCCCCTCGCAGGATTCACAATCTGCACCAGGACCACTTTTCCGCACATGCCAGGATGTTGCTTCAAGAGCTGTTCCATTGCCAATAATTTCAAACTGATGCCCTTAAATATGTCCATATCATCAATTCCAAGAATCACTTTTTTACCATCAAACTGTTTCTGAATCTCTTTGACAACAGACGATGCAGAGGGCAGGTTCATTACTGATTCAAGACGGCCCAGGTGAATACCTACAGGCAGTATTTTTATGTACACTGTTCGACCATAGTAATCAAGTCCAATGTGCCCCCTCTTTGACTCGTAATCCAAGCCGAGCATCCTGCTGCAGCAGGATAAGAAGTGTCGAGCATAATCAAATGTGTGAAAGCCAATAAGATCACAATTCAGAAGCCCCCGTAGAATTTGATCCCGGACAGGCAAAGTTCGATATATTTCTGAAGAGGGAAATGGGCTATGGAGAAAGAATCCAAGCTTGACCCGGCTGAAAAGCTTCCGCAAAAATGTTGGCAGAACCATAAGGTGATAGTCATGAATCCATACAAAATCATCTTCTGACCTAATTATATCCATAAGTGTGTCCGCAAACATTTTGTTTGCCCAAACATAGGCCTGCCAAAAGTCACGGTCAAAACGGCTACTATGATCTGGACACATAGGTAGCATATAATGAAACAGAGGCCACAAATACTGCTTGCAGAACCCAAGATAGAACTTCTTCTTTAGGTCGTGTGGGAGAAAAGTTGGCACACAGTTGAAATCCTCCAGCAGCTTCTGAGCTACTTCTCCTTGTTCACTAGGGTCTATATCAACCTTTAAAGACCCCACATAGATAACATCAGTTTCAGGAGGAAACCCATCCTTTAGTTGTAATAAAAGAGAATCCTCGTCCAAAGAAAAGTGCCATTTTCCAGTTTGGTTATGCCTCTTAGCTTGCACAGGTAACATATTAGCCACTATAATTGTACGTGAATCCCCATCACTACTGTGATAGGTATTCAGATCAGAGATAATTCCAGGAAAATTTTCAGCCAAGTCTCGAACATTGATGCGTGAACTTGACACCATGACTCAAAAGAAGTGCACAATTGCAACCACAATCTTTGGTCACAGGATGCAACAAACCTGCAAAAAGAAAAACATACAGAAAAAAACATAAGATGCACATATAAAAACTTGACTGACTGCAATTGAATTAGTCACTCAACATTAACATCAAGCTAAGAGTTTGATGTAAGGCAAGGACAAATGTTTGAAAAACTTAAGGATTGGCGGAATCTGAAGATTAAAGAATTAAAGGCACTATTTGATAAAAAACATCACACTTAAGGACTTAGACAAACTGGAATCCAGAATTCTGGGAGGAAAAAAGAACTCACTCTACGTTCTGTTAGTAAGAACTTGCAAATATATAGACTTCGCAACTTCATCCTCATACATCAAACCATCAAACTTTGTTTTTTGCCACTAGAAAAAGGTCGAATAAACCAGATTCTAAAACAGAAAAGGAAAGGTTATTATTAAGAAAAAGAACTTCTCTAGGGAAACTCTTATGAAGGAAAATTGACCAATACAGCACATAAGCCTAAACTAGTTCTCACCCTGCGCCATATTTAATACAAGTAGCGAAAGAAACAAGAATCCATTTATGTGATGCAAACCAAAAGTACAAATAACCATTGCCCTGATTTTGAAAACTCTTCGGTTTAAATAAAACCACAAGTCACATGAGCGAGTTGAGCAACATAAAGGCAAAGGCTACGCACAACATAAGAAGCAGCAAACATAAAATTCATTACGCCTCAAACTAAAACGTCTTACTGGAAAACTGATGACCTCACACCAAAATCATAACCGTAACAAACTCAAACTCAAACCAATAACCGATCACCCGATCATCAACGTTTTATTTTTCTCGTTTTCTCAACTCTATTATAAGAAAGCAAATAAAAGAAACGCAAATAGCACTCGAGTCTAGCGCAAGCAGACGGAAAACTCCTTTTCTCCGAGACCAAACAGGAAGCAAAATTCGACAAAGCTCGTTAAACACATTTATCGCAAGCAAACAAGACAAAAACTTCTCTTCAAACGCTCACCAAACGAGGTGACCGACAGCAAGATTCCGGCGGACGTTAAAGGAGGAAGCGGTTATAAGCTTAAACAAGAGCCAGCTAGAGAGAGAGAGAGAGAGAGAGGAGAGGAAATGGAGGACGCGTTGGATTATCAAAACCAATATTACTTTAAAGAAACAAAGATAAAGAAATGGCAAGGTAAACAGAAGATAAAAGACAAGACATTTCTTAAAAAGAGAAAAGAAAAGAACAATGTGAAGAGGGCTAGATGACGACGCCGAAGAAGAAGAAGAAGAAGAAAAATGGATTACATGTATTAATACATAATAATAATCTTTACTACATTATATGGGACCAAACGTATCCGTATTGGATAGAGAGATGGTTAGAGTGGAATGTATCTCTGTTAACTCCAGTTAGATCTTTTTAACTCTGGTTTCCTTTTATTACCCCCTTTTATTTTTTAGTTACCTACGAGATGTTTTAAACGAGTCTTAATTATAGAAAGATATTTTTAAATTATCCACTTTTAGATTAATTCTCGTTCGAGTCGAGTAGGTCATTTACGAAAGGTAAAATTTTGACCTCAAATTTTAAACCACTGCATACATAAGGATGGTTCGAACCTACAACTTCATTTAAGTCCTCTTTTTAACGATATTGCCCCTTCTTTTTTACTACATCCTATCTTCTCAAAGTCTAGTTCTTGATTAGTTCAAAGTATGAATAAGAAGGGAAGCCACGCCCAAACTTGTGCACAATGACTAGTTTAGTTTAGAATAAAAGATGCAATTTTTATTATATTAGAAACCGTACAAGATGGGGTAATGGATGTAGAAAAGTTGGAACTTGGGAAAGAACCAAGAAGCTCGATTTACTTTTCTGGATCATTACCCCTATAGTGTATAGTATAGACCAAATTGGTTGGTTTTAATTAGAGGCTGAGTTGGAAGACGATCACAGGTTGGGGGGAGAAGGAGAAAACGTGAAATTCAATATATTATTCTTGCAATAAACAACATTATCCTCAACTGCACCAACTGTCCAATTGCCTCCCTCATTCTTTATCCAACCTTAGAATCAACGTGTTTAGGTCAAAATGAACATGATTGGATCATGCACTCAAAGCGCCTGTTGCCTTGTAATAAAACATCACTTTCACTATCCGTCCTTGATTTAAGTGTCCTAGATAAATTAAATACTATCCTTAGTCTTTAGGCCAGGGAAGTGGAGATTCACTTTGTCCAAAGGCATCATCCAGAGTCGGATTGGGATCATCTACACGAAAGAGATCGTTTCAGTTAAACACACAGGTGCTGCCATTGTTACTGTCTAGCCGCCGCATGTCCAAACGAGTGAAACCTTTTGCTGTCGTTATCTTGGTTACTAGGCTTTTGCTCTTTTTCGATAATCAAATGTTGGAATTTCATTCATTGAGTTGTCTCATATCTGAGAAGAATTTGTTCATGGTTTATATGCACAAGAAGCGCATAACTTAATACTTTAATTTGTTATCTCTATTTATTTATCATTTATTTCAATTATGGTTCATTTTTTCTTCTAGAAAGAACGTTTTTATTAATTAAGAATAAGGTTACGTATTATTGAACTTTTCTATTCTTCACATTTCATGAGAACTTTAGCTGATTGTTATTATTATTACTGTTAAAATTTCATTTATATGATTAAATTGAAGAAAATTAGTAAACTTTTCTTAAAAAATAATTTTAATTTTATATTTTCGATGACAAAATAATGTTTTATTTAATAGAAAATATAGGCCTAGTTCAAACTTAAAACATTACATAGTTAAATAAATCTTCTTCCTTCTGATAATTTATAATTTATAAATTTATAAAATTAATTCTATTTTTTATCATAATTTGGCTTACTATAATCAAATGTATATTATTTAGTTATCTTATATTAATGTAAAAATACTTATGGCCACTATGAAAATTTACATTAGCAATATTTCATACATTTATGCTATTATGATTGTGATAGTTATAGCATCTCAAATGTTCCGGCTTACTATTATGAATCAAGTTCTATTAAATGTTTTGACTAATTTTATTATAATCATCATTAAAATTTAGGGTCTTATCACATAATTTATACACTATAAATTGTTATGACCCACTATTTACATTTTTTTATTCAAAAATAATGTCAACTATTTCTTATAAAATAAAATCAAAATTTAATATTTGGAAATTACTTTTAAAAGGTAAAGTCAAGGAAACAAATAAAATATAAAACATTATAAAATTATATTATGTTTAAAAAACGAAGAAGATTCAACAAGGGGCGAGTGCGACACAGACAACATGCCGTTACCCGACCACGTAACATCCTAGCTGGCAATAATGGATAAGGTCAAGATAAACGAAACATCGTTTTACCTGATTACCCTTTTAAATGTTAACGTGTATTTCACCCATTTACGCCGACACCCTTTTAAACGCTCTTGATTGTTACCTTTTAAATTCCTTCACCAAGAACGAACAAGAAATTTGGTTATGATCTTCAATACAACAATGGATTTGTAAATTATTCATTCTGATTATAAAAACAAATTTATTGTTTCGGTGAAAGAAATAAATAATGATGAAAATATTTTTTTATTGTTTAATAAATTTGTAAACAAAATATTTGTAGATAATTTAAGTATATTTATAAGTTTATAAGAACAAGGGGTATACTATTAGATCTTTTCAGATTTTACATTAATAGTATAACAAAATATTTATTAATTATAGGTAAGATTGCATATTGTTATATATTTATAAATTTTACACTTATCGAATTGTATATTATATTCTTTTGAGTGGTGGAAGTTTTAGGACGGCTTATTGTATTAGATAAGCTTAGGATAATGACATTGAATATAATATTTAATTTGCTCCTGTAAGCTGTTTTTTTTTTCTATAATTAATTTTAGACTACGAGATGGGGCCCTTGTAAGCTGGACAAGGACTCCTATTGGATTTTGTTTCGAAGGGCACTGCATGTGCAAGACATCCGATTTTATCCGCAACTTAAATATGTTCAGTTTTGTATGGTGGCGTGGAGGGTAAATTTTTGGAAAATGGGAGTTTATTTAATCGGAGATAAGGCTTCGAACGAGACGTCATATATTAGTATTATTCGGTCCCTTTCCCTTCCCTTCCTAATGAATCCTGATCCACCAAGCGTACGGACGCCCCCAATGCCTGTGACTTGAGAAACTACCCAGTTGGGATTGGGACCCATGCATCCACCAACCTCAAAAGCCAGCACCACTGATCCTTAGACTCGGCACGTGACGGCCACGTGACTGTCGCATGGGCCCCACCCGCAGTTTTATCCGCTAGCCGCTTTTCGCGGAATTGTGGGGCCCCCCTCCATCCGAATAAGGAATGTTCCGAACGTTTGTTTGGCGTGCTAAACAACAGGATTCTTCATTACCTTGACAAAGTTTCCGTTCTTGCGGTACTGTTAGTTGAAGAAGAAAGATGGCTTATTGGTAGCTTTGTGTCCTGAATCGGATGCCATACATTAACTAGTAGATCTTTTTACATATAAAAATCATATAGAAGAAGAAGAAGAAGAAATAATCTCCACCTTATGAGAGCCATTTCATTACATTTACAAATATGTAGATCGAGTAGATTCTTAACTTAAATGTACTACGAACTGTACTCACTCCTTAAAGAAGAAGATAAAAGGTGAAAGGAAGAGCAAAGCAAATCTCTCAGAGAATGCATGCGTTCCAAATGTTTTTACCTGGGAGAGGAGATTTGAGAACCCCAATGTCTTTGTCCATGGGAGATGGTCGGTAGCAGATCACGACATTTACTTTCAAGAGTACGATTTTGAAAATTAAAAAACAAAGGACTAGTTCTGTACAGTGAAAGGACTGATCAGGGTGGTTGGTTAAGGATAAGGCCGAACATTTCACGGATCGCATTCAATGCAACAATAAGTTGGTAGTGGGACCTGTTTCGTGTAAGCAACAAAGGTCCAACCAACACCCATGCTTCAAGCATAACCGACAAGATATATAAAAGCATTAAACCCCTTGTTTGACTAATTGAATACGGTAATATAAAAATGTTGATTCAAGTGAAGTTGAATTGGTTTTACAATCACTTGTTAGAACTTAGAACCCATTTATGCAGTTTACTCCAATGGATTAAGTGAAAGGGCCCATAGTGTTTTCCTCATCTTCCACTGTGGATCAATACATATGACTACTCTCTTGATGAGTTTACTCTAAAGGAAGGCCCAATGTTATAGGCGGAATGGACATTCTGGTTCAATACGAGTATACAATACTGTTGGAAAGTGGGTAAGCTACTGAATTAGCTCGGCAGTAAAAGAGATCTTTGTTCTAAACAACTAGAGTCCTAACCTTCCCACGAAGAACTCATCGCTCAAGAAATTCCTAACAAAACTCTTAAACATTATACACCATTCCCACCTCTATGCTCGATGCATGAGGTACAGTTAGTGCAGGGGCTGGTACCCCACTGTTCCTCCTCAGGAACTCATATCCATAATTAATTACAAGCTTCTTTATCATGCTAGATCCTTTCTTGGCTCTCACGTATGAGTGGCCAAGTATGTATACAATCCCAGCTTCCCGAGCTTCCATAAGCTCCTGCAGCTCCTCCCTTGCAAACGTGCCCATGTTCGGCCTCTCTGGCACTGTAAACCTTACTCTTTTCCTAGGTTTGGTGCCTCTTGGTGACCTTATTTCTTGCAACTCTGACGTGCCAACCACGCGTGTGTCCTCCACAGCGTTGTCTTCTTCGCTCACTTGGACGCCATTACAACATGTTCCAACCACTGTCATTTTGTCATCTGGCTTCCCACCCTCTTCATTTGCTCCATTTGATTCAATGCTCACAGATCGTATGTATTCTGCTATGCTGCACACAAGGTCTTTTTCAAACTCCATATCATCTTTGTGGACATCCCGATAACCGTATCTTACAATGCACCTATAGAGCCTGTATTCTCTGAGACCTATATGACCTACTAGAAATCGTTCCTCATCTCTGACATGTGGAACTGGAACAGATTTAATGCACAGAAAGACTAGGACTTGGTGGAATGCTGGAAGATTGGTCACAAAGTGGGAAAAAATAGCCGGGATTCCAGCCACAAGCTCAGTGTGTATGATTCCAATACCTCGGACGCGGACAATACCTAAGCTGGGGCCCAAGCCAAGTAGCCAGTTGATGGAGACCTTGTTTTGGACATCAAATTCATACTTTTTGAGTGTTCCAAAGTGCCACACACACATTATGACCAGGAAGATGAACGAGAGAGCGATTGGAACCCAGGCCCCTTCCAGAAACTTTATCAAGGATGCCGTAAAGTACACAGCTTCAATTGTGCCAAAAAATAACACGAAGCCTATTGCAAAGATGACACTTTTATGCCAACATAAGACGATAACCAGAGACATTAAGCATGTAGTAACAAGCATCACAGTTATGACTGCCAAACCTGTAACAAAAAAACACAAATGTCATACATACACTAAAGCAGTGCTAATATTTGGATTTGATAGATATCATAAATCAACCTATCCATCATGCAGGGGTTAATTTTCTAGTTTGCAGTTTCATGAACTATAGGTCTTCAGATTAGTTGGACCATGCCACAGTATCAGGGTTAATATATCTAGCATAGTAGTGCCCTTTTCAATAAACTTTTTGCTACTCCTATTACTATGCCGTATCATCCTTCACTTTCCACATCAGATTCTTGCAAAGAACAGGAACATAATCCAGATAGACACCATCAAACCTACACTAGACCAACAAAAAAAAAACCCCTTCTTTTATAGACAAAGATAGTCTGAAATATGGTTTAGCCTTCAATTGTGGTAGCTCCATCCTGGGACTACTCTCAGTAGAAGCAAATTCAGGAACAAGGCACACATGAACTGAAACTAACCAATAAAAGACAGCGCATATAGGAAGTTAATATCTCATGTAACAAGAACTTAATCATGTAATTCATACAGTCGGTATTACTAATGGAATAAGATATTATGAAATCAAGCTATATGATTTAGTGTTGGTCCCAACCACTACACACTGATGTGTCTCTAGTCAGTAGTTAGAATTCTCCGAGATGGCATGCCTCAAGTTGGCTAAGATTTATAGCTGCTTTGATGAACAAGTATATATATACTTGATGCACCAAACTTCAAGAAATAAACATTTGAGATTTCTCTATATGTGTATTGCAATATATTAATGAGGAACCATAAAATTATAACGTTCATACCTGAGGCATTGCCCATACGCTTTGTGTCTCTGAAACCATTTGAGATTTCTCTATATGTGTATTGCAATATATTAATGAGGAACCATAAAATTATAACGTTCATACCTGAGGCATTGCCCATACGCTTTGTGTCTCTGAAACCAATGGTAACAGCTAAGCACAACAACATTAAGGTCCAATTAATCTCTGGAATGTAAATTTGACCATGGATTTTGGATGAAGTGTGGACAATTTTGACCCTTGGGAAGCAACCCAAAGCAGCACATTGTTTGATAATCGAGAAGGTACCAGTGATGATTGCTTGGCTTCCCACAACAGCAGCTAGTATTGCTATGACTAGAACTGGCCATCTCAATCTATCTGGGAGAATATTACAGGAAACTTCTTGTTAGTAAAAACTTGCCTATTGTCCAAATCTTGTGACGTTCACGAGACAACTTGAGGTACCTACCTGGTACAGATACATAAAAACCAACCCTGTTGTTGTGATGCTGAGATAGATAGGCAGCTTGCCCCATATATGCAAGAACCAATGAGGGATAAACCAAAAATGTGAAAGCAATCTGCAGAAATGCACTCGCCACATCAGACAATGCTTTCAATCCTATAAATGCACACTAAGCAGACGAATATGGTTATTTCTGTTGTAAAAGGAATTATCAATGAGAAGAAGAATTTTTTTGCTTGATTATGAAGTCAAAAGCTTGATTTACCTATTAAAGAAAATAAAAATAAAAATGTCAGACAGGGCTATTAGGTCAATAGCTAATATGATAAGAATATTAGCATAAAATATGGATGTTTATATTGTGTATAAAACTAATAGAAAAAAGCATCGTAAGGAACCTAAGATAAACTCAACATTTCCAATACAACATACAATTT
>JANIJH010000001.1:5381222-5418833 GCA_024520975.1 Erythroxylum areolatum
TCCTAAGTCATTCCGATCCATCTCATCCTATGCCAAATTTACTATTTTACCCTTCCAGTAGGGGGTGGGATGTTACAAATAAGAACCATAATTCCTACCAGAATCCACGTCCTTAGCAAGGCTATTGTCAGATGTGCAGAATCCAAGTTCATACAACTAGAAATTGTTCCTTATACCAAGTGATTCCAATTAAAAATGGCAATTCAACCACAAGTTCCACATCTTAATCTCAACCCTAAGCCAATTGTGCTACATTAAACAAAAAGTGGCTAATGGGTAGTGCTGCAACTCATCATGTCACTTCTGACTTAAGCAACTTATCAAGTCTCTGATGACATTTTGATTAGAGATGGCAGAAGTCTTCCCATAAAACACATTGGTTCCACTTCTTTAAACACCTCCAATTTCAAGTTTGCATTAGATAATGTTCTTTATGTACCAAGCATGAAATACAATCTAGTTTCCATCTATCAATTTTGCAATTCCAACAATGTTTCCATTGAATTCTTACCTTTTGGTTTTCTTGTGAAGGACCTCCACACAGGGACATTATGTTTAAAGGGTAAAACTAAGGATGGAGTTTATGAGTGGCCAAATACTTCACCCATACTTGCCTTCTCCACAGTCAAAGCCACATCATCTGAGTGGCACTCAAGATTAGGTTACCCTACTTTTTCAATTCTTTAACATGTTGTGTCATCATATAACTTAGAATTATCATCATCCATTGAGTCATCTTGTAATGTATATTGTTGCAATAAAAGTCATAAATTATCCTTTTCCAAATCATCTCTTATTTCTCGTAGTCCACTTGAAATCATTTTCACAGATGTATAGACACCTCCAATCACTTCCTATGATGGCTTTAAGTATTATGTCATATTTGTTGATCATTACACTGCTTTAAGTATTATGTCATAGTTGTTAATCATTACACTAAGTATATCTAGTTCTATCCTATAAAACAAAAATCAGAAGTCAAAGATATACTCATAAGATTCAAAGCCATAGTCAAAAAGCACTTTAATCTTTACATCAAAACCTTATATTCTAACAATGGAGGTGAATTCCTTGCCCTGCCACAATTCTTAGCCTTAAATGGCATTTCTCATCTTACAACTCCGCCTTATACACCAGAACACAACAATTTTACTGAAAGAAGACACCTCCACATTGTTGAAACAGGTTTAACCTTGTTAACTCATGCAACAATTCCTACCATACACTAGCCATAAGCTTTTACCATTACTTTCTATTTAATTAACAGAATGCCTACAACAACTCTAGATCTTCTTTCATAATATGAGAAAATTTTTGGTACAGCATCGAATTATACTAAACTCAAAATATTTGGGTGTCCCTGTTACTCTTGGCTTCATCTCTATACCAATCACAAGCTTGAAGAACGATCAAAACCATGTGTGTTTTTTGGATACTCATTAACATAAAGTGCTTACCTTTGCTTTGATCCATCTTCTAACAAGACATACACATTTAAACATGTCAAATTTGTTGAGTCAGTTTTTCCCTTCAAAACCTTAGGTTCCACTTCACTAACACATGATTTTTTCCCCTTATCAACTTGGATTCCTCCACCTTTACATGTTAAAATAAATCAACCAGCCATTCAGCCACTCATTACTTCATCTACTGGTCTAACTTCCAATCAGTCTCAATCTCAGTGTGAGAACTAAGCTCCAATTACCCAGTCAACATCCTTACCTTAAACTAACTCTACTCACTCATATCATCCTATGCAAACAAGTGCCAAAAATAACATTCACAAACCTGTCCAACATTTTAACCTTATCATTTGCTTGCAAACTTCTGACCATTTTGAACCAACCAATGTCACTTAGGCCATCAAAGATCTAAAATTGCGTCAGGCAATGTTTGAAGAATATAATGCTTTGGTTGGAAATGGGACTTGGGAGTTAGTTCCAAATGACTCTAATCATAATATAGTTGGCTGCAAATGGATTTTCTCACTAAATATGATTCTGATGGCTCAATTGATAGGATCAAAGCACGTCTAGTTGCAAAAGGCTTTCATCAATGACTAAGAGTTGATTACCATGATACATTCGACCCTGTTGTCAAACCAACAACAATACATCTTGTGCTTAGTTTTGCAATCAGTTATGGATGGAAGCTACAACACCTTAATATAAATAATGCATTCTTACAAGATAATCTTTATGACACTGTTTACATGCGTCAACCTCCTGGATTCATTGATCAAGACCACCCACATCATGTTTGTAAACTACAAAAAGCAATATATGGACTAAAGCAAGCACCCCAAGCTTGGTATCAAGTTTGAATTTTATAATTCTCATTCTGACACCTCACTTTTCATCTACAATTGTCATGGTCAACATCTATACTTATTGGTCTATATTGATGACATAGTAATTACTGGGAGCAGCACCAATTCTTGGATCGATTTGTTAAGTCTTTAGCATAAAAATTCTCCCTCAAAGATCTTGGTCCACTATCATATTTTCTACGCTTAGAGGTTATTCCCAATAAAAAAGGAATACTCTTATCTCAAAGAAAATATATCCTTGATCTACTTGCAAGAACCAACATGATTGCCTATAAGTCTGTCTACACTCCTATATGCTCCACGGCTACACCATCTTTCAATTATGGAGATCCTCTACTGGATGTATATGAATATTGAGCAGTTGTGGGAAGTTTACAATACTTATTACTCACCTGCCTAGATATAAGTATTACTATCAATAAGTTTTCTCAATACATGCATAAACCAACTATAGAACACTCATCTCTGGTCAAGCGACTTCTAAAGTATCTTTGTAGAATAGTGACTCAATGCGTTTAAATTCATTGCCAATCTCCTATTTCATTACATGCCTTTTTCAATGTTGATTGGGGAGGAGACAACAACACTTATCAATCTACCAGTGAATATATTTTTTTGGGCCGCAATGCAATTTCATGGAACTCTAAAAAGTAAAGAACTATTGCAAGATCATCCACAGAAGCTAAATATATATTCATTGCTAATACAGTTGTTGAAATCAGTTAGATCACCTCGTTATTGTCTGAACTTGATATTCAGCTACCTTTTTATCCAGTTATATACTATGATAATGTTGGAGCCAATCAATTATGTTCCAACCTAGTTTTTCATTCTCGGATGAAACATGTTGCTATAGATTTTCATTTTGTGAGAGATCAAGTTCAAAATAGGAAACTTAGAGTTGCTCATCTCTCAATCGATGATTAGTTAGCTGATATTCTAACAAAGCCACTATCCAGATCTTAATTTCTTCATCTTATAGACAAGATTGGACTCTCAAATTGAGTTCCATCTTGAGGGGACATGTAACAACTATTTAATATCTCGGGTCCTTGAAGATCTCATATCCTTCAAGATTTTTCCATATCACAGATCTTTTAAAATTTGTTGTAGCTGTCAACACATTCAACTGTATTTGAATTAGTCTTAGTTGTTACAAGATTTGGGGCAAAGGTTTTAGGAAATAGTTTTTCCTTGTAAGCTATATAAACCAATAATGTATACATAATCAATTATACCTCTTTAGTGAATCCAAAACTTTGTTAGTATATCGGATCCAACACATATAACACTTAAACAATATCTCTAACCTTATACTAATAAGAATTTAACTTATCCATCATCCGCTCTGCCATAGTCTGAATAATGTCATTGGATTCAAACATCCATTGTGATAAAGCATGCTTTATATCTGATAGTGTGTTAAAGCAACTTTGCAAAGTTGGATATTTTGTTCCCAAGAACAATTCAATAGCATTATAGAATAATTCCAACTTGATGCAAAGTTCTTTAGCCAACTCCCAGTGATCTTCTGTTGGCACATACTAAGAATCCCTATCCCTTAATCTCATAAACACCTCAATATATGGGATTGCCAACTCCAACATTTTCAAAGATGAGTTCCATCAGGTCGGACAATCCAAAACCAACTTCTTTAAACTGGGAATATATAAAATTTGTGCAGTATCCTTAAAATGTTTAACCTTTTTAGGAGTTGCACTTGAATATAGAAAACTATTCCAAATACAATCTATTGCTTCCCTTATCATCTCCAAACCATCCTTTACAATCAAGTTAAGAATGTGCTTAAAATAACGTATACAAAATAAATACCTCCAACCAATAAGCTCCCAATCCAAATCTTACTCTTCAAATTTTCAATCATAGCATCATTTGTGTTACAAATGTCAACTGTGATTGTGGATATTTTGTTGTCGACATTAAAATCCATTAAAAATTCTCTCAACATGGTTGCCAATCTCTCATTTGTATATGGTGCTGGCATATAAATGAAACAATTATATACAAATATTACCAATATCAATCATAAATTCATAACATAATGAAAAAGTCAATGATAAAAATATGAAAGAGTATAAATTACCTCAAAAGTATACTGCGTAACGTCCAATCATTATCAACATAATGTGTCGTTATCGCCATATAACCCTTCTTTTGATTATCGGTTTTCCACATGTATTTTGTTATAGCAATCCGTCCTTTAACACTTGACAATGTTCTTATTGTCTCTCTCTTTTCATCCTCGTAAATTTTCAATATCTCCTTCTTCACTGTATTCTGACAAGGAACCTTGAAAGTCGGTTGCAGTAAATAACAAAACATCCTAAAACTTTTACTTTCAACCATAAACAATGATTGTTCATCTTTAATAATCATTTTAGCCATCAAAAATCATGATCTATTGTTGTCAAAAGTTGTTACACTCAACTAATTCTTCCCTTTCATCAGGATAGGGGTAAAAAATTGTTTGACCTCCTAAAACCATCTTCCTTCTAGTATATGAATCTATACGTCTCCTTAAATGAGGTATTCCACCACTCAAATACAACTTGTGACAATACTTACACTCTGTTTTTTCAATCTCATCGGTTGATCTAGTTTTGTTAAAGTGATTCCAAACTTCACTTTTCTGTTGAGTAACTTGAGTTCTAGTTGAATCTCTATCCCCAATTTGTTCCAGAATAAAAGTTTCCATTTTTTGTCTCTAGTACTGGATTAGAACTGTCAACTAAAGGAATATGGTCATCCATCTGAAACAAAAACATATAAATACTTGAAGTTAGAAATAATCAACATATAAATATTTGAAGTTATAAATAATCAAAATGAGTAATTGAGCATATCATTATTAAAAACAAATTCAAACCATTATGTAGTCTTCTTCAAGTTACTCACTTATTCTACTCTTTCTTATGATAATCTTTTGGATGAACCCAAGTTGGATTTAGAATGAACTGTAATAATTGCTAATGGTTTAAATGTTCAATTTCAAACCGTCATGTAGTAAACATTCTATTTTTAGGAAAGCGACAAAACTAACCTTACATTGTTGGACCCTGAAAATTTTTCTTTAAGTTAAGCGTGATTTAAAATTAGTCTTGAGATTTAGATAGATTTAATTTTTGGAGTTATAATTATGTCAAAGTTAGTAGGATTTATTGAATGGCTAAGTGGAATTAAAGTGTTAATGTAATAAGGATGTTCAAGGACATTTTTGGGAGATCACTTAAGCATAAAAGAACATAAGTTATAAAGAGGGTAAAATGGACTTTTTGGACTCATTAAGGGTAGAAATGGAAGAAGAATATGTTGTATTACTTGTTAAGAAGAGAAAAATGTGAATTGAAGGGAGGAAAGAGTGAAAAATGAAAATAAGAGAGAAGAAGAGAGGTTTCGGTGAAAGAAGAAAAGAAGAGAAACCAAGTTTGTTAAGGTAAATTAACCATCTTTTCTTCTTGCTTTATTAAAGGAATAGGATGTGTTGAGGATGAAGGAGTTAGAGGGAAGAGTGTTTTGTGTAGAGAATGAAAGGTTTGTGTTGGAAGAAGATGAATTAGGAGAACCCAACTGATTTTAGGGTTTCTAAACTAGGTCTTAGGATTTTTAACCTAAATGAACTATGGGTAGGTTAGATTTGAGTTTAATTTGTGTTTGTTGCAATTTTTGTGATTTTTGAAGTTTAAGAATTTTATTGGAATGTTGTTTTGAAAGGAACCTTGGTTGTTTTAGGAAACCAAGGGAATCCTACCCAAGAGCAAGGAGAAAGGCAAGCTTGACTTGGATTTTCGCAAGCTAATTAGGTGGGTAATCTATTTATAGTTATTGTGTAATTGGATAAAATTTTGCCTATGTGTGTGTACGTTGATTTGCTTAAAATTGAAATAATTGTGAATGTTTGAAAATGCATAATGCATTGTGATTATGATATACCTTGAAAAAGGTTATAACATTTTGAGTTAGATGAAAAGAAGAAAAGGCATGAAAATATGAGCATATGATTGAATTGAGCATAAATTGGCTGTGATTGGGCAAAAGAGGAACCCGTTTCATTAGTCACGTGCACGTTGACCCATAGCCTTCTCTCGACTACCCGCTTGAGGCCATGAGATCCTGAGAATTTGGACCCGTTTTGTTCACGGTGTAAACTTCAGTTTCTCAATTTCGTTTCATGAAACTCTCGAGCCATCTATTTGTGCATTGCATCTTTAAATTGTTGAGTATGGTGCATAGTTGACTGTTATGTTTAATAGCTGAAGTCTATGCTGTGTGTTATAAGTTTAAGTTAAATTGATCAAATGCTTAAATTGCTAGAATAAAGTGAGAATGCTCGAATTGCTAGATATACATGTACATATGCTTGAATATGTGGTCAATTGCCAATGGCTATAAATATATTAGCCACTAAACTGTGTAGCTCATCCCACTATTTCCTCCTCAGGCTCAGATGAGAAGGTTAGCAATCCTTGTAAGGCATCAAATACTCCAAGATATTAGAAACTTTTGTAAATAAGTTAGTTCGATCATTTTTGGATAGCTTTATAAGCATGTTATACATTGAGCATCCTATGTATGTTGTATTTTGTGTTAAGTCGTTGATTATAATGTTAATAGGTAATTAAAGTTATGTATGAGCTTCATTTGATTTAGAAATGGATTAAGAAGTTTCCAAAGTTTCCAAAGTGTATGTGCATCTTTCTCTTGTAGTTGTACATTCCATACTTCAAGTCTTTCATAGGTATAGAAATTGTGTGCAAACTTTAGGAAAAAACTAGACTAATTTAGGCTAAATTAGTTAAAGTTGCCTTATGGAAAGTTGTAGGTTATCTTTCTAGCTTTCCAACAGTATATAGTATGAAATTTTTGGACATCAGATTCGAAAGTTATGGTCCTTATAAGTGGAGATGCTCAGGAGTATAGATTGTATTGTCTGGTGATGACGTATCATTTGGTGATAACGTGTCGTCTGGTGATGACGTATAGTCTAGTGATGACATATCGCCTGGTGATGATGTATCCTTTAGTGATGACGTGTCGTCTGGTGATGACGTGTATCTTCTGTGCACTGTTCATCTTACATATTCTGGTCAAATTTTAACCCTGTAAATGATAGAATCTATCTTCAAGGTCTTCACAATCTTAAATTCCTCTTTCAAACCATCTAAACAACACCTTAATCCGATCTCTAGAGAAAGTTATGACAATTTTTCCAATTCGTCTGACCCTTCATCTGTTTTCATCTGATCCTATCATCTAGTCCAATTTTGATCCTATAGATGATAGAATTTTTCTTTAAGGTCTTCATAAAAGTTGTAGATCTTGAAGTTCTGTTTCGAACCATCCAAAGAACACTTAATCTGACATCTTTATAGAAAGTTATGATAATTTTTCTAATTCATCTGACCCTTTATCCGGTTTTGTCTGATCCTATCATCTGGTCCAATGTAAATTATAGAATATGTCTTTAAAGTCTTCATGAAAGTTATAGATATTGAATTTTTCTTTCTAATCATCAAAAGAACACCTTAATCCGATATCTTTAGAGAAAGTTGTGACAATTGTTCCAATTCATCTGATCTTTCGTCTGGTTTCATCTGATCCTATCGTCTGGTCCAATTTTGACCTTGTATATGATAGAATCTTTCTTCAAGGTATTCATGAAAGTTGTAGATCTTCAAGTCTTATTTCAAAAAATCTAAAGAACACCTTAATCAGATATCTCTAGAAAAAGGTATGACAATTTTTCCAATTCGTCTTACCCTTCATCTGACCCTATTGTTTGGTCCACATTTGTCCCTCTATATGACAGAATCTATCTTCAAGATCTTCATGAAAGTTGTAGATCTTGAAATCTTATTTCGAACTGTATAAAAAAACCTTAATCCAATATCCCTATAGAAAGTTATGCTAATTGTCCCAAAATAGGTTCAATATGGTTGAGGACAAGTACTGTTTTAGTTCAATGACTCAGAATGCTGGGCTTCGGAAGCGGGGTCTAGCATACATGGCATGAAAATAAATAAAGGAGTCAAAATAACTTCAACCATTCTCTAGAAAAACTCATTTGAGATTCCAATTGTGAATGAAATATAAGGATAAAGAGAGAAGTAACATATGCATAGCAAGATAAAACTCAATTACAAGAAACATCCCTGTCAAGTATTAAAGTTGATTATCAATTACAAGAAACATCCTTATCAAGTATTGAAAAAGACTTTAAAGCTTAATTTGTGTTTAATTTTTCTAAGTCTGTAAAATCTCTTAAAACTCTTGCTTGTGAATTACAGGTTGTTGTATGTTACCATTGAAAGAGAAATTTTGTATCTATAAGTAATATGGGTTCTCATGAATTTCTTTAACACTTTAGTTATAATTTTGTGAAGCGTCCTGCAATCTACCTTAACCCATTTGGTGAATTAGTTAACCTCCACAAGAATAAACCAAAGTAGGAGGGAAGGACCTCAATATGTTTATCCCTTATTAAGAAAATGGAACAAGACTAACAAATCATCATCTAATTTGCTACTGGGTGAGCATGCCTTTGATGATTGCCATAGGTCTTTATTTAATCCACATAATCGTTCCTCAACATTGGCTAAAAATATTTAACTCTTAATGTTTTGTATGTTAGACTATGATGTGCTTTAAATGATCTTTTATGAATTTCTTTCAAGATTTGGGGTGCTTTTGTTGTACCAACGTACCTCAAATAAAGGTGTCATAAGCGATCATATATAGTATCCCCTGTTATAACATATCACATATCACATATCACCTTTTTATTTTTTTTTCATTATCATGAAATACCTCCCTTTTTTCAATGTAACTTAAAAGTGGGAATATAATACAACAGTAACATAATGCTTCATATAGACATATCGAATAAATGAGAATATATAAGACATTACGAGTATTCACTATTATAAACAAAGATTATTACATAACTTAATTATATTAACTAATATTTAAATTAAAATTTTAAATTAAAATGACAATCCTTTTAACTTTTTATGAAACACAGAAAATGAGAAAAACAATCAATCACATACATTATACAATATACATGCATTAAAAGAGTTAAGCATTTCATCCAACACGTTATATGCATTATCTCATATTCCCATTTTTACACATAAAAAGTTCACAAATTACCTAAATAGTATCACCCACCAAATAACAACACAATATCCAAACAATAAACTATTATTCTATTAATAACAAACCAAATATGTGAAGAGTGATTACTTTAATATGTGAGATCCCACATTGGTTTGAGAGGAGAACGAAGTATGCCTTATAAGGGTATGGATACATCTCCCCCTAAGACGCATTTTTTCAGGGGTGGGAAGAGTAAAATCGTGAGGAGCTTGGCCTAAAGCGGACAATATCTATGGTCTAGTGGTTTAGGCTGTTACAAATGGTATCAAAGCTAGGTTATCCGAACCGTTGTACCAGCTCGGTTGGGCCTTAAAGAGGGTGGAGTGTGTGAGATGACACATCGGTTGGAAAGGAGAACAAAGTATGCCTTATAAGGGTATGGATACCTCTCCCCCTAAGATGCATTTTCCTGAGGGTGGGAAGAGTAAAACCTTGACGAGCTTGGCCCAAGGGGTAACCCAAAGTGGACAATATTTATGGGTGGCTGGTCTGGCCTATTACATAATCTCTCATCAATCTTGCAATGGCTAACGAGGAGGAGGAGTGAAGAACAACAATCGAACTCTAATAGCAGAAAAACAAATACAGATGACATGCGACAAAGAAGAAGAATGGAAGAAGATGTGGTTGAGTGAAGAATCTGACAAAGAACAGAGAAGAAGAATGAATGAGAAGAGACGTAGGTAGTAAGCTAACACTAAACTGAATAAAGGGAGGGGGGTTGTTTTCCTCCTCATTAAAGGCAAATCAGTCACCCCCTCTAACGTCAATTTATTGTGGGCAAATTATTTTTAGTTATAACAAAACGACGTTGTTTTGTCTCATCGCGGTTCACAGGTTGAGTCAGTTGGCTTACCGACCGGTGATTCCACAGGCTAACCCCTTTAGGATCGTGGCCAGGCACGTGTGCCAGTTTGACCGAGTCGGGTATTTCCTACATTCCAAACAATATAGCAATAGCATAACCTTTGATTGGGAACAACGATGAGGTATGCGGATAAATGAAATGCGCATAAAGAGAGTGACACGTTAGGCCTGCATATGCCAAATAGTTTCCTTTACTTTTTTGTGATTTAGTTTATTTTAATTGGTTTAATTAAGATAAAATTAGCTAAAATTTTAATAAATCTATAAACATGTTTTTTAATTAATTGATTTTTCCTCAAAAGAGTTAATTTTATTAGGAATATTCTAAAATTTACTTTAAATTTTCATGAGTTAAATTATTAAATTAAAATTTTATCAAATCAATAATTAAGATATAATTGGCATAATAAAATTATATTAATTGAGATGAGATCGCATTTCTAAAAATAAATTGATTATTTTTAATCAAATTAAGATTAATAATTAAATTAATATCTAATTAATATTTTAGAAAAGTATTTTTAAAAATTGAATCAATTATATTTCAATTAGGTCAGAATTAATAATTAATTAGAATTTTTAAAATAAAAATTATTTTATTAAGTAATTAAGACATGTGTTTCTTAATTAAAAATATTTATTTATTTTGATCAAAATAAGATAAGCGTATTAATTTATAAGGTTATTGTTCTATTTTATCTTAAAATTGTGTCTTTATTAATTTGAATAATAAGTTTCTTGATTAATTAGAAAAGGTATTTTTGATTAAATTTAAAATATATTTTTATTTATTAATTTAGAAAATGAACCTTCATTAATATTTTAGGAAATAGTTTACTATTTTTAAAGAATTGCTTTCTAATTAATTGAGAAATTGTTCCATAAAATAACATAAAGGACTTTTTAAATTAAATTAAAAGTGCTTTATTTAGTTTTAAAAGTAATTTCCTTTCAAAATTAGAAAATAATTATCTAATTAAGGATAAGGTTTTTAATTAGATTAGAAATTTTTAATTGGATTAAAATATATTATTTATAAAATCTTTTAAAAGAATTTTTTTTCTAAATTATAATAAGTAAGAAAAATAATTTATTAAAAATTATTTTCAATGATATTCCTTGAAGAAGTTAAGACAATTGAAAATAGTTTTAAATTGTAATTGGACAAATATTTTAAAAACAAATTGAATTTGTATTTACAATAGGAAGTTGATTTATTTAGGAATCAAAGGTTCAATCTAATTTAAAATTATCCAAAAAGTTAAAAATATTATTTTAAATTACGAAGATATTGACATCTTAGTACTACTCTTGCCTAAGCATATTTAACTTCGGAGTTCTGATAGGATCTGGTGCGTTAGGGCTTGGAAAACACGTTTGCGAGGGAGAGCTTGCTGCAACCTTATAAGGCATGCTTCGTTCGCCTCTTTGACCAATATGGAATAACGAATATCCACCCCTCTTGGGCCCCAGCATCCTCACTGGCATACCATTCAGGTACTAGCTCTGATATCAATTATAACAGCCTAGACTACCAGTTCGTAGATATTGGCCGCTTTGAGCCAAAGCTTTAGTGCTCCCGATCTGCATGGTTTTGTTTTTCCAGTGTGTAGACCTCTTTTGGACACTACTCCAGCAGGACTTCCCAGAAGTCACCCATCCTGGTACCACTCTTACCCAAACACATTTAACTTTGGAGTTCTGAGGGGATCCGGTATATATATAATGTGTGACATTTTACATGTAATTTGTGTTTGATGAGACAATCAGAGATCAAAGCCCTCGTTAAGAATATGTTATGAACTTGATTATTTCCTTCATTTTCTAAAAGAACAAAGCGTAATTTTGTTGATTGCGATTTAATTCGAATATGTTTAGTCTTATAATAATGAGTTCTACTTAACTAAATTTGTATAACTTTGATGAGAAAACTCATAATTATACAAATATAAGTCTAAGTTGATGTACTAAAAGGTATTTAGTATTTAAGATAAATGATAATTATGAAGCATTAAGCTAGTGCATCAACTTAGCTTTGAAATTTCTTATTAAATTAATTAATAGGATTTCATATTAGATATAAGTTGGTAAGAATTTAAAAGAGTCAAAGTTAATGATTTTGAGTAGTGATGCATAGTTGAAGTATATATTTTCTAATATGTTTAGAACTAAATTAGATAATAAAAGGTTATGTTATATCCAAAAGGTTGGATATAATCTTATATACCACATTGAAAAAAAAAAAACAATTTTCTGAATGAAAATTTGTAGGAGAATGATTCTTAGGATAAGTAGTAGGAGTAGAAGAAGTTTGAAAACGTTTAAATCTCATATCAATATATTTGATTATAACTTGTACCTTTGTTGATACATTTGTGTATAATTGACAAGTTATAAGATGTTGAAAGATTTACTTTAATGATGAATTCAAAGATTTTTTTAGATGATGTGGATTTATTATATCTATAAGAAGTTTAGTGGGAATCTGGTTGTTATGCTCAATGAGAGTATATAAACGCATATTGCTTATAGAGAACAAAATTCATATTTTCAATCATTGAAGATATGATAGTCCTAAGAACTACTCTTATTGGATATGAAAAGATAACAACTTAGTTTTACATATTAGATCTACCAAGATAGATATAGAAGTTAGTTACCTATTTTAGCCTAAGTGCATAGATAATGCACTAAAGGTATTTAGTATTTAAGATATATGATACTTATGAAGCATTAATATATCCATTATTATATAATGAGTTGATATTTGAGTTCAAGGCCATATGCTTATTGATTTATAAGTAAGTTGTAGTTAAGGTGTGTTTTGAATTGAGAATAATATTATTTTGAGATTAGAAAGGTTCTAATATGACATTGTTAATTAAGCCATAATACATTTTTCATTTAATGGAAATCATTATTTGGATTAATAAGTTCCTTAATGAATTTGGTATAGTTCCTTACAATGTTAAAATAGTAATTTATTAAAGAACATTATAGCGATTGTGCTTGTAAAAGGAGCTAAGGTTATATCAAAGATCCAAGTATATATTTATTATTATTATTATTATTATTATTATTAAGATGAGAGTTGTAAGATTTAATCAAGTACTCATAAGAAAGAATTTTATACCTAGCAATAACATAATGATCATGTTATTATAAGAAAATGAGTCAAATGATGTTGCTATATAAAGGCATCTTCTAGACACTTATTCTATGTGCAAAAGTGAGGTTGGTGACTTAAAGTGGATACCACCATACTAACTTAGTGAAGTTAGTGAAAAAAAAGTGGCAAATCCTTACTAATTTGTTTGAGTTAGTGGAGAAAGTAGGTAGTTAGCTTATTGGATCACTAAATTCTCGTAAACCTATATAAAGACATCTTCGTAGTATATTTGTAAGTGGAACATGGTACATTGAATTATCTCTAAGAGAACAAAAAATTTTGAGAGTTAGTTCTTTGTGAAAGTTTTGAATAAAGAGTTATTCTGAATGGTGTCTTATAGAGTTTGATAAAACCGTAGGGTGTATTAGTTTCGCAAACTCTTCAAATTATGACAATCGTTTCTAGCACAATCAAAAACCAAAAGAATTAAAATGCACAAAATAAATGAACAGTAATATTTTTTAATGCAGTTCGACACACCTTGTCTACATTTTGTAGGGCCCTTAGCTAGCTTAATATTTTCATTAAAGGACAACATAGTTTTACACAAGGCTTTAATAAGTCAACTCCACTTAACCCTTGATACTACCACTCGTCCTCACTACTTATGAAAGTGATTCATACCCAATAACATGACCGACTTGTGTTAACCTCAATAAAAGATTTTTCTCAACAATCATTTGAAATAAGAACAATGAATAAATCACTCAAGTGATTAAACAAACAACTCAACACTCAAAAAGACGCTTGACAAAAAGATAAGGAATAATTTCCTGACAATCATGAAACCATGAGCAACTGAATAATCATGCAGGTATCATCACTAGACTTTCAGTTCACATACACTATCCTTAAGCCCACAATAATTCCTTTTAAACACAAAGGTTCAAGCACATAACAATATATCCCAGCTATGCCCCAATTCTCTTAACACTAAAAGCTATATGATCTGCCTATTCACTAATGATAAAATGTGTCAAGATATAGATCAAGAATGACTTACAAGCTAAGTAACTCACATGGATATTTAGCATAAACAAGATCACTCATAATACACCAAATAAATGCCTAACAAGAA
Source organism: Erythroxylum areolatum (assembly GCA_024520975.1). NCBI lineage: Eukaryota > Viridiplantae > Streptophyta > Magnoliopsida > Malpighiales > Erythroxylaceae > Erythroxylum > Erythroxylum areolatum. Next base: position 5,395,842 of record JANIJH010000001.1, read on the forward strand.
CTTCACCAAGTCAAGCATGATTTAAGTGCAGGAGTTAGGTCACTCCTACATCAACACACCTTCAGTTGTCTCCAATTTTCTTCACATTTGGAAACGTCACACATATGCCTTCCTCAAAACAGTAAGAATCTTTAGATCAAAGACCACACACTTTTTGCTCTTTCATTTAACATAAACATTCATAAAAAAGAACCTCACCAAATCACTGACGTAATTATTGTCAAGAGACAAACACCCAATTACCCATGCAAATAGGACAAAAACTAGAAAAATTCATGCCAACATCCACCAAGAAAAGAATCTTAGATCATTCACATATCTACTTCCAAGAACATAGTCATGCAGCAGTAAAATTCAAAACTTGGAAACCTTCATGCCACCTTCACACGCATCATCTTGCATTATCCATATCTTAAAAAGAAACGTGATCCACTGCAATCTTCATTCAAGATGGACTTTTATTTTTGCAACAACACTTATCCATGAAGCCAATTCAAGTAAGACTTCTTAATTTATATTTTTAACCATTATCTAAATATCCAATAATCAAAAATGCCAAAATTAAAATAGTAAGACATAGTGAATATCCTAACAATTTCCCCCTTTTTAACATTTTTTTCATAAACAGAAACTTCCCTTAAATCACATAATCGAATATATAAAAGTATTGAAGTTATAATACTCCCCCTCAATCCAAGGTCCATATAGATAAAAATAGCCAAGTACAAACCCAAATTCAAGTCATCTCTCCCTTTGGGACAAAGGATGTCAAAAAGAAAAATCAAGGAGCATCAGAGGACCAAAGAACCCGTTACTTCAACTGGTGAAGAGCATCAAGACTCATTTGAAAAATACCTTCAATCCTCTCAATTTTAGTGAACAAAGCTGCATCAAGATTGAAAAAGGAGGTTGTCGAGGCATCTGAATGACCAAGTGTAGTGTATAGTAAATTGACAACCTATGGTTGCTTAAAAATTCTAGCTGATATGTTCATTAAGGTGGCTAGTTCAAGTGTACTTGTCTCTAACCGAGGAACACCATTTACATATAAAAATTAAGAAATTAAGTAAGGAAAGTAAAGTAGAGAATGTGTCTTGCCTCCAATAGCCAACATAGCTTCAATTATGAGTTGCCCCAAATTGAAGTCCACTCCGGTACTGATGCGATAAAGCAGTTTAGCCTGTGCTAGATAAATAGAGACAACATGTATACTAGGCATCCAGTTAGCTAAAACCAATTTATAAAGCACAAATTACTTTGAGTCAACATGGATAAGCGTAGCCCTGGACTAGATGGCCAAACAGATAGCTTTCGTAAGGTTAACACAGTAGCTATTTGCTCATTAGAAATGGTCCAGTTATCATCATAAATTTGATGCCTAATTACATTATCAAACCTCACGAAGATATTCAATCTGTTAGCATCAAACTGTCTCACCTTACCCCAGATATATACCAATTTATATCTCACAGCAGTATTAGATAAAGAGTCACCAGGCAGATTGCAGTAGAATTCTTTTACCAATTTAATATCATAATGTTCATGAAGTAATGCAGCTTGCAGTAATGTTCTCTTAGATAGTAAAGTATCCAGTCGGTACCGCTGAAATTCATCTAAGTTAATAAGGTGATCCAGTACTAACCCGACATTAGTGAATATCTCCCATTTTTGCTCAGCTTCAGGTGAATAGAATTTGAATGAAATTGCGGTTTCTACTGTCAACCGAGTAGATGGAATTTGCAGAGATGGATGGACTGTTTTCCTAGCTCAACATTTTGTCCGCTTTTGAGGGACCGAAGGAGGAGTAATCAGTGGAGTAGCAGCAGTAGGAACCTCGTCATAATCAGATGACGAGTCTTTAATCATTGAATGCAACACTAGCATGGCGTCATCACTTTCTGGTGGATAATCCTGAACTAAGATGGATTCAAGAATTTCAATAGGAGCAGTTGAGGATGACCTAGTCCTGGAAACTTTCCTCCCAGGTGTCGGGCTCAATAGCAAATGGTTGGATAGATGTATGGAAGCAACAGTTGATTTTCCCACACCTGAGGAGAGGGACTTGAGAGAGATTTGTCTTTGTTCTTGCCCATTTTGTTAAAGAACATCAAATACCCAAACAAAATCAACAAATGGTGTAATCGTTGAGTGAAAAAGAGCAGTACTATAGAGAGAAGTCCAAGTTGTAGAGTTGGAACCCACACGGTTGAAAAGAGATGAATCTTTAATGGAGTCCCAAGAATCCCACACAGGTGCTAATTCCATAGTGGAGAAGTCTTCAATGCAATCACGTGGGTGCTTGGGAGCTTGAAGGTCAACACAGATGAGAAGGGGATGAGGTGCAGGTGGCGACAGGAAAAGGACTTAGGGATTTTTAATCCCTCTGGATAAAACACAACGTTTCGTTTTTCCCCTTTTTATAACTTTTCAATCATTTTTTAAAAAGGAAAATAATACATCAATAATGTAAAATACAAAGTCCTAAAGCCCCTCGAAGAAATTCAAACCTGACTATGTTAAGAGGTTTAGTAAAGATGTCCGTTAGTTACTTTTCTGTAGACATATATGAGAGGGTGGCTACTTTGTTCTCCACAAGCTCTCAAATAAAATGACACTTCAAATCAATGTGCTTCATCTGTGAATGTTGAACTAGATTCTTCGAGATATCTATAGCATTCTTATTATCACATAGGATTGTCTGTACATCCTTATCAATTCCATAATCTTCCAACATCTGTTTCATCCAAAGAAGTTGCGAACAACAACTTCCCGTAGCAATATATTCTGCTTCTATGGTTGATAATGAAATTGAAAATTTCTTTTTATTATACTAGGAAATTAGATTGTTACCAAGGAAGAAACAACTTCTTGAAGTGCTTTTTCTATCATCTAGATTTTTAGCCCAATCTGCATCACTTACTTGACTAGGTAGGACGTTGAGTCACATATATACTAAATTCCAAGTTCAGATGTACCTCTTATGTTCCCTGATGACCCTCTTTACTACTGTCAAATGTGTATCTTTTGGATTGTCTTGGTAGCGAGCAGATACTCCAACACTGTAGCATATGTCTGGTCTACTTGCTGTTAAATACAATAGGCTCCTAATAATGGTCCGACAAAGTCTAACATCAACACTTTTCCCGTTCTCATCTTTACTTAACTTTGTAGAAACACTCATAGGTGTTCTCGCATGTCTAGCATTCTCAAGTCCAAACTTCTTTATTAAGTTCTTTGCATATTTGGTTTGAGATACGAAGATGCCATCTTTTACTTGTTTGCTTTGCAAACCCATAAAGCAGTTCAACTCATCGACCATACTCATCTCAAATTCTTGTGTCCTTAACTCAAGAAAGTCAACTACCATCTTAGGATGAGTGGAGCCAAATACAATATCATCAACATAAATCTGAGCAATCATCAGTTCATATCTAATTTTCTTTATAAATAGAGTTTTGTCAACATTACCTTGTTCGTAGAGATATTGTGTGAGTCTCAATCCCTTGGCACTTGTTTAAGACCATAAAGTTCTTTCTTCAACTTAAACATATGATCTGCATGAACTAAATAAATAAATTCTTTCAGTTGTTTAATAAATACCTCTTCTTGTATAAACCCATTTAAAAAGGCACTCTTCACATCCATCTGATAAAGCTTGAAGCCCTTCACATATGCTATACCCAGTAACAATCTAATAGACTTCAGTCATGCTACTGGTTTCTGGGGCAAAGGTTTCTTTAAAGTCTATTCCTTCAATATGAGAATATCCTTAAGCCACTAACCTTGCTTTACTTCTAGTTACGTTGCCCTTTTCATCTGTTTTATTGCGAAATACCTATTTTGTTCTGATTACATTCATATTTGATGGTCTTGGCACTAATTCCCTTACATCATTTTGTGCAAATTGAGTTAATTCTTCTTGCATAGCTGCTGTCAAGAACTTATCTTGTAGAGCTTCTTTAACATTTTTAGGCTTGACTGAACAGGTGTAGCATAAATATCCTGCAAGTTCTCGATAATCAACTGCTGTTTCTTTCTCTTGTTTTTCTTCTTTCTCTTACATCACCAATAACGTTTTCTACTGGATGACTTCTTTTGATTCATGATGGAGGATCCAGTTCAAATCAATTTCTCTCAAGTTTTGACTATTTAACGAGACTATTTCTGCATCAAGTATCTTGGAAGATCCCTCATTCGAAGTAACTACTAATTCTTCAATTTGCGTGGTTACTTTCTCAACAGTAACTAACTGCAAACCTGGGCAATTTTTTGTTGTAGTATCGTTGCTTATTTGAGCTAGTTCGTAAGACCAGTTTTGTATGTTTTCTTTTGCCCTTGTAGCATACACTTAAGATACATCATCTATCACCACATTTATAGATTCTAACACTTTCTTGGTTCTTTGATTAAACACTCAATATGCTTTGCTATGAGTTGAATAACTAATATAGATCCCTTCATCGCTTTTGCTCTCGAATTTTTCAAGTTATTCCCGTTCTCTAAGAATTTAGCATCTACTACCAAACATATGAAAGCAACTCACATCTGGTTTCTTTCCTCTCCAAAGTTCATAAGATTTCTTATTCAAGATGTTTCTAAGATAAACTCTGTTACATATGTAGCATGTTGTGTTGACTGCTTCAGGCCAAATCTTATAGACATCTTTCTACCATTCAATATGGATCTAGCCATTTCTTGAAGAGTTTTATTTTTCCTTTCGACAACTCCATTTTGCTGTGGAGTTTTAGGTGTTGAAAATTATTATAAGATACCATATTTATCACAAAACTCATTGAAGCTTGCATTCTCAAATTCCCTTCCATGATCTGACCGAATTCTCAACACTGCCATATTTTTTAGATTATAACTTGCATACATAGGCTTCTAAAGACCTTGAAAGCATATAATTTTTCTCTAAAAAATGATACCCAAGTGTATCCAGAGTAGTCATCAACACACGTTAGAAAGTATCTCATCCCACCAATGCTATCATGTTGTGTTGGACCAACCAAATCCATATGAATTAACTCAAGTATACGAGAGGAAGTAACATATCTGACCTTTTTATGTGGCATTCTAATTTGTTTACCCATTTGACATGCACTACATGACAATTTTTCTTCTTTGTTCACTGAGGGTAAACCTTTCACTGCTTCCAATTTCTTTAACTTGCTAATGAGCTTATAGTTGATGTGTCTAAGCTTTTAATACCATAGCTCGATACTATTGTAGTGAGAGGTTGAATCGCATGTTTTGGTGACTTGTAGCATATAGCTATTGTCTGCTGATCATTTGCTCACAATGCTTTCTCCTTACTCAGTTAGCACTTTGCATTCAACACTCGAAAATTTAACTAATAAACCATCATCACAAAGTTGGCTTATACTTACCAAATTGGCTTTTAGTCCATCAACATGGAGTACATTATTGAGATGTGGTAGTCCATCCACATTTAACTTCCCTCTACCAACTACCGAAGCCTTCTTCTATCTCCAAATGTCACATGTCCATCCATTCAGCTTTGATAATTAGATAAGTAACTCTTTTATCCTGTCATATGACGTAAACATTCACTATCAAAATACCAATCATTCTGTGAAGTTGCCTTTATAGTTTCAGGGGCTACGAGAGCTTGCAATTGACTCTTTTTAACCCAAATGTGCTTTGAAATTATGGATTGCTGCTAGAAATTGTGTGAGGAATGAATGCTCCTTTGGTTTTGGGTTCTTTGAAACAACATCTATAGTAACTTGTAACACCTTATCTTATCTGTCTGATAACTCCCGCAAAAAACACATGTAGGAATAGATCTCTGATTTTTCTTCGAAATTTCTTCTTGGACAGATCTGGACACATTAATTTTCTCATCATTCACCTTTATAGTCAATGCCTTGAAGATCGCCCTTTTATCTTATCGATTTCTAATAATTATTCTAACTTCGTCATGCCACCATTTAACATCCTCAATCTTCGTGCCAACATTTAACATCCTCAATCCTTTTTCGATGCTGACCAATTTCAGTTTTGCTTCATCAAGTTCAGCTAGAGTCGACATCAATTTTTCTCTAAGCCACAAATAACGTTATTCATAAATAAGTTTTCTTCATTCAACTTTTCATTCTTTTACATGTTTGCACCCATTTTACATACATTAATTCGTAAGCTTCGTAAATGTTCTCCTTTTCATCATCTAAACCATTGCCATCACTGTTATAATCTAAGATTAACCTTTGATATGATTTGTCTGCATTTTTCTCAAAATTTTAAGATTTGCTCACTTTTTCATCATCAGTTACTTCTTTTTTAGTTACTATTAAGCAGGCAATTAGACTTTTGTTTTACAAAGCAACTATCGCAACATTGTTCACAATATCTTCTTCACTACCATACTCACTTTTGGATTCATTCTCGCTCCAAGTGTTCGTAAAGGAGTTCCCTTTTCTCTTCTTCAGGGTATTAACACATTCCACTTGCACATGTCTGAAATCTTGACACTCATCACATTGGATTCTCCTTGCTTTTCTTTCACCCTTCTGAGTTTTGACTTATTGTTTAAAGTTGTTTTTGATAAACTCTCACTATTTTGCCTAAATTTGAGTCTATCCTTTTTCACTCTTTTTAGCCACTTACTAAGATTTCATGTTAACAAAACCAAATCCTCATTCTCATTGGAATCATCTTCTATATCATTTATGCCTTTTCTAGTTTGATCTTGTAGTGCCAATGCTTTGCTCTTTTCTTGCTTACTCCTCAACAAAGTCATTTCAAAATTGGTAAGAATCTCAATTACCTTCTCTAACGACAAGTCATTAATGTCATGAGCCTCCTTGATTGCTACAATTTTTAGAATAAATCTTAAAGATAGTGATCTCAGCATCTTCGTTTCCAATTTAAGGTTAGAGTCTTTCTTCCTAAGTTGATGTGGTTGATTTGCTATATCATGCAATCTCTCATGGAAATGTCCAATTATCTCATTATCATCCATCTTCAGTTCTTTAAACCTTACAACTAACTTTGGAAGTTTTGAGGCTATCACAGATTTTGATCTCTTATGTATAGTTTGCAAAGTATCCTATGCTTCTTTAGTCGATTCACAGGCTAATATCATTGAGAAACGACCTTCATCTATACTAAAAATGGCATGCATGGCTTGAGAATTTCCAAGGGCTCTCTTTTCTTCAACTCTTATTCATTTAGATGGATCTTTCAGTACTATTTCTCTTTTGTCATCAATTATCACTGGATGTGTCTAGCCATATAGCACTGAATTCCATGCCTTTGCTCCTTAGGCCTTAATAAAAACTCTCATACATGCCTTCCATGCATGATAATTAAACCATCCAATAGTGGTGGCCTGGTAATCGATGCACCTTCTCTTGTAGTCATGTTTGTGAAATGTGGATTTGCACCAACTTGTTATACCAAGTTCTGATTAGGTGACCTTTATCTGATACTAATTGATAGAACTATAGGGGTGTATTAGTTTCGCAAACTCTTCGGATTACGGTAATCATTTCTAGCACAATCAAAAGCCAGAAGAATTAAAATGCAACAAAATAAATAAACACCAATGTTTGTTAACATAGTTCTGCACACTTTGCCTATATCTGCGGACATTCACCCAGCTTAATACTTTCATCAAAGGACAATGATAGTTTTACACAAGACTTTAATAAGCCGACTTCACTTAACCCTTGACACTAACACTCATCCTCATTACCCATGAAAGTGATTCACACCCAATAATACGACGGACTCATGTTAACCTTAATAGATGATTTTTCTCAATAATCTTTTGGAACAAGAATAATGAATAAATCACTCAAGTGATTAAAAAAGCAATTCAACACTAAAGAAGACACTTGACAAAAAAACAATGAATAATTTCTTGCACAATCACAAAACCATGAGCAACTGAATAATCACGCAGGTATCATCACTAGACTTCCAGTTCACGCACACTATCCTTTAGCCCATAATAATGCCTTTAAAACACGAAGGTTCTCTAGCTATGCCACCAATTTTCTGAACAGTAAAAGCCATGTGAACTGCCAATTCACCAATGATAAAATGCACCAAGATACATATCAAGAATGACTTACAAGCCAAGTGACTCACGTGTATATTTAGTAGAAACAAGATCACGTGCGATACATTAAATAAACGCCCAGTAAGAACTTCACCAAGTTAAGCACGATTCAAGTGTAAGAGCTGAGTCACGCCTGCATCAACACACCTTCGGTTGTCTCTAATTTTCTTGACACTTGGCAACGTCACACATACATCTTCCTCAAAACAGTAAGAATCTTCAGATCAAAAACCACACACTTTTTGCTCTTTCAATCAACATAAACATTCATTAGAAAGAACTTCACCAAATCACTGATGTAATTGTTACCAAGGGACAAACACCCAATTACCCACGCAAATAGGACAAAAACTAGAAAAATTCATGCCAACATCCACCAAGAAAAGAATCTCAGATCACTCACATATCTACTTCAAAGAACATAATAACACAGCAGTAAAATTCAAGACCTAGAAACCTTTACGCCATCAAACACGCCATCTTGCATTATCCATATCTCAAAAAGAAACCTGATCTATTGCAATCTTCATTCAAGATGGACTTCTATTTTTGCAACAATAGTTATCCAAGATGTCAATTTAAGTAAGACTTTTTGATTTATATTTTAAATCATTATCTAAATATCTAACAATAAAATGTCAAAATTAAAATAATAAGATACAGTGAATATCCTAACAGAGTTCTTCAAGTTAGAGGAACTCGAATTCTTTTGTATTGTATCTTTGACGCTGTGATGCGACGGTGAGTTTTGTGATGCCGGTACTTGATGAGAAAGTAGGTGGCTCTCAAACACAAGCTCTAGCATTTCGTTTATTGGAGCTTGTATAATTGCCTTGATATTGGTGCTATGAACAAGGGAATGGACTCAGTTCAAATTAATTTGCTCGGGTATATCATCCAGTAGCCAAGTAGGTGGCTTACTTGGTTTATCTCTCTGAACACAAATGGCAGACGCTGGAAAAGAAAGATGATAAAACCAGTACCGAGAGCATTGAGCATTACACGAGATATTGAAGCTGTCTTCGAGCAGCAATTTCATGGCCCAAAAATAAAAGCTCCATTGGGATTTTTCTGCAACCTTTTCCCTTTTGGTTTTTTCCAGCACTGCAAAATAGGCATGACAATTCAACCAGCCCAACTAGAACCCGAACAAAGTCAGTAGATTAGGCTTAGTTTAATTGAGCTCCAGCTAGGCATGGCTCAACTCAAAACCCAATAACTATAAGGAAAACAATATTACTTCTATTTTTTTTTACTTTAAAATTTTAAAAAATCAGGCAATTTGATTCTAACTTCGAACCATCCGAGCCCAATCGAGCCTTGAGCCCAGCTTATTGCCACCCCTCTGGCAAAATGCAAAATGAGTTTATCCTCAAACTTTTTAGTCGAAATTGCTTCTTTGGTTTTCACTCCCCTTCACGTGATAAGTATGTAACGCAATGTCTTTCACAGATATCTTGTCTTAAAAAATGCTATGTAATGCAATGTCCTTCACAGAAATCTTGTCTTAAAAAGTGGATGTACCATCCATAGAAGCTAATTGATTGGATTTTAAAAGCTTCCAAGGTTTGAGAGCTAATTACGAGGAATGTCCTAATCAATCCATTGCAATCATGGTACAATTCTTCCCGATCAAACCATAAGCAACTAAATTTTTACTACTAGTTATTCGAGGTTGAAATAGAGATGGATCATTCCGAGTGGTAGATGCGAATAGGGTTAGCTACAACACTAAAACTCCCTGCCTCCTCATAGTGCTCTTCAAGCTAATTTCACTTGCTTTTTGCGTCAATAAGCCTCTTTGCAAAAGATGGCAGACAGAAAGATGCCGTGTGGATCTGAAATTAGCAACATCAGATTATCATTTCTTATCAATTATTGGTTCTCAAGTGGAAGGCAAAAAGATGCAGAATTAGAAAATAGTTGACAAACCTCTGAGTTGTAGAATTTTAATGGCCGGCTCTGGTTATCAATTGCTTCCATAGGATTGACGGGGTGCTTGAAATCAACTGGAGGTCCATCGGTAGAGCAAAGCATGAAACCAATAACCCCACTGAAACAGAACATCAAATTGTAACGTCAGCAGCAAAGAACGTTAATGTACAATGGATACAAATAGGCTGTAAATGACCAGAAAAAGCGAGTCCGTCTTATAAAGAGATCCAAATTATGGGAACAAATTGGGCTACAGCAAAGAAGGCGAAGGGAAAAGAAAGTAATAGATGGATGATGTTAACCACAAACCTTGGATAAGTTGGAACAGTGGTCCATGCATAATTGACAGAGCCTTTAAAGACCCGGCGACCGTTTGCCACGATATCCTCAATGATGTGCATGTGAAGCCATATGCTTTCTGCCTGAGTACATACAACTCCTCCTGGACGAAGTGCCTTTGCTACAGACTCAAAAAAGGGTCTTTCGAAGAGCTCCTGTGCAGGACCTGAGCAAATCGAAACAATGGTACCCACATGAAAAGGATAACTTGATGATTGATCTCACGAAATTCCATCAACATTTATAAAGAAAGTTGCCAATCACCAATGGGATCAGATGAATCTACAATAATTGCATCGTAGGTTCCTTCCGGAACAGCCTTTAAAAATGCCACCCCTGAAATGTTAACATCAAACTTTTAACAGTGACTATAAGGAAGGTCGAGAAGTATATATAAAAATAAGGCAAATGTCCATTCATACCATCACCAATATGTAGTGATACACGGGGATCCTCAAATCCAACTGCTACAGCGGGAAAATATTGCTTTGAAACCTGTAAAAACATAACCAGAATGTTCAAATCATCCAGTCAAGGATATACAAAAACCAATGGCTAATATACACTGTTGAAGTCCTGAAAGAATTCACGGACATTGTTTTCTATCGCAAGAAGCCAAAATCATTTGTTTCAGAGATAAGCCTAATGGTAATTTTAACATGGGAAAGACTGAAACGAAGTAAAACCAACTCACTTCAACCACCATCTCATCTATTTCACATATATCAATATGTTCAACAGAAGAATGTCGGGCAACTTCCCGCAGGACCCCTCCATCTCCTCCACCAATTACCAAAACCTGCAAAAACAAACGAAAAAATGAGGGAACAAAATGAAGAAACTTTATAGTCAAGTTTTCCAATTGCAAGGTCTTCAGAAAATTGAACCATGTCAGTAATTTACTTTCAACAAGTTATAATAGAATAATAAATAGGTACTTTGTCTGATGGTAAATTTTTAACACTCCTGACTTCAACTCTTCTCCCATATATTTCATAATCCTCAAGGTCTGATCTTGAAGTGTCAGATTACAATATGATCTCCCTAAAGGAATTCTTCATGCATGCGATTCCTTGCTTCTAAAGTTCAAAGTAAAGTTCTAAGGAGTGGTCATGGTTTGCAATCACGGAATTTAGCAGTTGCAGATCATGTTATACTATAAATTGCGGGCGTCACAGTCAGGATTTTTATTCAAAAGCACCATATCCTGTTGGAAATTTTGTAAAACATAAGGTAAGAGCATTTGTGGTGGGATGTAGGTGCTGCAGCTGTATAACGGCCTGCAGAATAGGCCTCAACATGTGTGTAAGCCGTTGCTGAATGGTAAGGATTACAACCGCAATATTGTAGCTTTAGTTGCGGTATTCTATTTCAATCCTTGGACAAAGTATAGTACCTTCTTCGGAACTGGAATTGAGCAAAGTGGAAGGTGAGTAATCATTTCTTGATATGCACATTCATCTCTCTCTGTTAGTTGAATCACGCCATCCAGTACGAGTACTTTTCCATATGTTGCTGACTGCATAAAAGATAACAGGAGCCCAGTTTAGCATCCAATTGAATTTAAAAGCTGAAAACTGCAAATGCAGCCAAAAAAAGGGTATAGGAGCCTCCCAAAACAACCCATTACCTGAAAGACCATAACTTTCTGATAGTCAGACTTCCCTTCAAACAAGACCTTCTCTACCTTAAGGGAATGTGCCTCCCCTGCATTGTTAAACATGAAATTTCAGAAGCAATAGAACAGTAAAACTCTGGCCCTTAGAAACGTAAGGTCTACAAGGACATGAAAGAAACTATGTCGTCGGTATCTATCAGGCTTCATCAAACAAGCTATAACTTGAAGAAAAGTAAAATTAAGTAGTAATTACAAAAGATGATGATGTACAACATGGTAATGGACTACTAGCAGTTTCATTAAGGATACATTTAGACCCCTGGTCACAGACGACCAGACGAGTATAGGGTAGAATAATATGAAAGAGAAGAAGGTAGGGTCTAATAGGAGCATTCAAACAACATCGTTTTAATAGGTGTTTCATGGAGCAACTATATGTAAGCACACCATTGAAGAGAGCATATCCCTCCCTAAGGTCTAACTAACAGACGGCCGAACATCATTCTGAATACAATAAAGAAGAAGTGATATCCTCAAATGGAAAATACTAACATTACCGCGCAAGAGAACTTGCACCAACGTTATTCGAAACACAAACAGAAAATTGATCAAAAGTAGCCAACCGGGAATTATAAACAAACGATGCAATCTTTAATCCCAAACAAGGTCAAGCTGCGTGAAAAATCCAAACAGAAAAATTCAAGTAGAAAGAGCTCTACAATGGAAACTCAAACGTTTCCGGGATTCACTATTCTCACACAACCAAGCATAACAAAAGAACACAAAAAATCGGAGAAGAAACATACCAGGCCACATTGGGCTAATCTCCGAGAACCACCCAGGAATAACAGTCGATATATATTGTGAGCTGATGCTGTTTTCTGTCTCCATAGTCTCCGTGGTCGCTGAAACTCCATTTTCTTCATCTTCTCTCGCCCTCTTCACAGGAAAATCACAGGACACAGCACCATCTTCAGCCATGGACACCTTTTTGCTCTCCAAGTCTAACCTCTTTCACGCAGCCGAAACCCCTAAAGCTTCAACCTTAACCAAAACTGGGCACCGAGACCGAGAAAAAACACACTTGTTTTTGGGCCTGCAACTGTAAGCTTTACACAAAAGCTGAGGGCAGGTTACGCAATAGACGTCAAATTCCTCATATATAAAATAATGAGTAAAATGAAACAGTAACAACAATAATATGAAAAGTAAGCTTAGGTAAAAGAATAAGAGCACAGAGAGAGTAGCATGTTATCGTACAGAAAGCATCCACTTGGTAGAAACGCGGCTTTTGTGTTGTCTTTTTCTGTTAATTACATTCTTTTATACTTCCCAGTGAGAGAACAATGTCTCTGACAGAGATCATAATTTACTTCAGGGTTTTGCTTTTGAATGGTCCACAAATGTTGATCGTATTTGTATAATATTAAATGATAAGGTTCTCAAGTAGCCGTACTTTTCATCCTTACCTTACATTTGCCATATGACCTTTCTGATCCTGTCTTCTCTTGATACGGGTGTGAGTAGAGTTAGAGATGGTAAGGGAAGGGACCCATCCGACATTATACTTTTTTAAAAAAAATGACATAATTTTGTGCCTTTTCCCAACCTGAGCATGACTCAAGGCCCGAATAGGCTAAGCAGTCGCAACCCACAATTCGATCAACCGGAGCCGAGGTCGGATTGGATTAGACTTGCCATCCCTAGCTAATGTATAGACACCCACCTGTGTACTTGGATTCCATCATTTAGTCTTTCTGGTTTTGTTTTCAGGGTTTCCAAGTGAGTTATGTATTCTGGTAAGACTTACGAGTTCTCAGTAGTCTCTTGTTCTTGAAACTCATGGATTGGTATTCGGCCAACACATCCTACTAAAGTCTTACCATTAGTGAGGACTCTTTGATTGGCGACCTTCATAGAAAAGACGTGTGTGTGTTGCCAAATTGGAGTTTGTATTTAGACATATTCTATGCTTTCAACGGTCAATTGTTGTGTACTTAATAAAAGAGTCAAAATGGGAAATGTTTTGCTTTTCATGATGTGTTCAAAAGAAGAATAAGATGAGAAATCAAGATTGAATGGTAGGATGAATTAGTTGTGGGTTATTGAAAACATGGGAAAATCAAAATTCATGAAGGCAATATGATAAGGTTAAGGTTAGGACCGGGTATAGGTGAGCTTGGCCACTTTATATATATATATATATATATATTATTCCTATTATTTAATTAAAAATTGTCAAAAATATTGTTTTTGATAAAATAATGTTATTTTTGAAGTAACAGTCAGATTACAGACTGAGCATATGATCCGGTCAATTTAAGCTAAAATCGGACTGAACTGAACATGTTATACTAAAATTGACATCCTTAATTAAAGTTTGGGTGAGAGTGACAAGTACTTCGGTCAAGATTATGAAGCCTCGTATGGAAGTAGAAGTCGATTAGGACTTCAATGAAAAAGTTCCTAGATTTATCGACTCTTTACACACGGAAGCTTGGCTTTTATTCTATTTGAGTGTAGAAAAGCGAAAAATCAATTAACAAGACCCCTGAAAACTTCAATGACAATTCTCTATTTAATACTAAAATGTCCAATCTTGTTTAATGCCCAAATATTAAACATGATTAAACAATCTCTAAAATGGTTAAAATAATGTCGTTTTGAATATTAAATATGATTGGACAGAATAATATTATTCCGAGGATCTGAACTCTGCAAACTTTGGTATCTAAGGAATTAGTTGTACGTATTGAACATCCTCAAGGGGCAATTCATGTCGAGCATCTCCAGCCCCTTACATACTCATTTTACAACGTGGGAACAGATGGTAATCACATCAAACTGTAAAATCCCACGTTTTTCAATTTGTTAAGACTTTATTCTCTATCATTATTTAATAATTGATATTAGAGTTAAGTAGTCGAAACAAAGTTTGAGGTTCATAGACATCCTCTTTTTGGCCTTTAGTTCTCATAAAAGGAAAAATGAAAGCGATAATGAAAGAAGTAGGTGACACTAAACACCTATCGACTACATACATTGAACAATGTGTTGAAAGCATAATGTTTTTTTCATGCAAAATTAATAATTTTACTTAAGTAAAAAAAATATAAACCTCTCTTGATATTTTATTTATTAAAAATCGATTTATTATTTTAAATTATAAAAATGAATCTTGTAATATTAAAAAATTAAATATATATTTTATTTTTTTAATGCATTGTGTTATAATGGACAGTGTTTATATAAATATAATTATATGTATAATATTCATTTACAATACTAATAGAGAGAGATGGCCTCTTCAAAGTTTATAAATAAGAAAATGGTGCTTCTTCTTCTCTTTAATATGGTGGATTTCTTAAATTTTACTACAACATAAGTCGTTTTTGGGGACAAAAATTTTTGTCAATGAAAGACAAACAGTTGTCACAATAACTTTTTGGTGACGGTAAAAATTCTTGACATAATTAAATGGTCATTGAAGCCCAATCGGAAAATATTATTTACTACATTTTCAAAAAATCATCACCTAACATTTTTTGCTCCGATCAGGAATCTGTCACCTAAAAGGATACGCAAGGATAAAAGAAATTGTCGTGAGTGATTTATTATGACGTTTTCGTTTCGTAGCTAAACGTTATTAGCTTTGTTAACGAATGCGTAAGTAATAATTTTAGAGATGATTTACTTTTGGTAGCAAAATATATTTAGCTATGTTTCCATAACGTAGCCAAAGGTTATTAGCGATGTTTTAAGGAACGTAGCTAAAAAGATTTAGTGATAATTTTGTAATTGTAGCTAAAAATTTTTGTTGACAAATTTTGATTTTTTACTTTAATAATTTATCATTTACTTATAATAATTGTAACATATTTAATACATCTTATTGTTTCTAACATTGTTTGAATTATTGTTGGTAACATTGTTTGAATTATAATTAAGTAAACAAAAAAAACAACACAAGTAATTAAAAATTAGAAGGATTTTATTAAAAATAAAATGTAATTAAATGTTAATTACAAAAGTAAAAAAAATTATGTACAAACTAAGACGACTCCTCATCGTCACTATTATTTACGTACTTTGACCCAAGTATTTCTTTGACCATCATTTTAAGCTTGGTCAACTATCTTTCAATACGGTCTAATTTTTGTTCATTATGTTCTAATTTTTCTTTAGTACGCACTAACATTTTTTCAGTACGATCTAATTTTTCTTCATTATGTTGTAATTTAGCCTTAAGCGACTGGTTCTTCTGTTGAAGCATCATTACATATGTTGGTCGTGATGAGGAAGAACCAATTGCCTTAGGGCCAAACCCAAGACCTTTGATGTAGCCTGATCTTGTAATCAACATATGTAATTACGCTTCAAGAGAAGAACCAATTGCCTTAGGGCCAAACCCAAGACCTTTGATGTAGCCTGATTTTGTAACCAACATATGTAATTACGCTTCAAGAGAAGAACCAATTGACTTAGAGCTAAACCCAAGACCTTTGATGTAGCCTGATCTTGTACCAAGGACGTTGTTGCAAATGTCATCCATATTTGGCTCATTTCTATCAAACAATGATCTTTACAATAACTCCTACATCTTATTATATTTTTAATAAAACAAAATCAATATTTAATTCAAATATAATTAGTGAGTACTACATAAATAAATAAACTTAAAAATTAAACAAAATTTTATACTTTCATAATTATTCTACGCTTCTTCAGACGTCTAACCTTCACCTTCCTTATACTATGTTAGTTTGTAGAGTGTAATCCTATCACAATATTATCCATGTAGTTCTTTATCACTTTTTTTATGAAAAAAGAATTAAAAATACAATAAATAATATTGTATTTACTGTTATAGTTACGACTTCTAACCAAAGAACTTAAAAATTCATTTTATACGATAACAAATGATTTGGAGCTAATATTGCAAGGAGTTTTTATTTTTTCCTGTTAACCTTAACTTTCTCACACTTTTCCTAAAAAAAAGAAATATTCATTAAATTGTATATCAATATTATTGAAAGCAAATGTGAGGAGAAAGAAGACAAATCTTAACACTGACAGATGCCTAATAATCACACATTTGACTCCAGTTTTCTTGATACATCTATTTAGAAACATGTCTCCTTGCCTCCTTATTGGAAGGAAAAGATTTGTAGTATTTATGCAGCTGATAACGATGGACCTTGGCCCTTTGTTTCAACAGTGAGATAACAAAATTTGAAACTTCAGGCTTATCGATATCGACAATATTGAGCTTTACCTGTGAATAATAAGTAAAAGTTAAATTAATATTTAAATAAGTAAAACAAAATTGCATATAAATAATTGAATTGAAAAATTACTGAAACTTTATCCAAAGTATTCTTTATCAAGTTATCTTGCTTCAACTACTTGGTGTGTTGACGGTAAGCAATTTAATCCTCACAGTGACTCCTAACTTACTAGACAATTTTGCCAATTGAATCTTGTCAATAGGACGACCTTGCGAGGTATCAAAATGAACAAACAACTTGTTGTTATTGCAACATTCGCGTGTTGCAACTCAGAACCTTTAGTGATATCTCTGCCTCTTTTTTCTGATATCGGTATTAGAACCTGACAATAAAAGAAAAATGATAAGATAAAACACATTAAACATGTAAATATATATTTGAGCAGAAGTCTAATTATAGGTGGTAAAGTTTAGCAGACTTGAAGATCCCTGAGCACTAGTTGAGGTCGATAGACGTTGCTATTGATTGACTTCATTAGTGGTTGAAGTTGTTTGTTGTTGAATATGGTCAAATTCATTTGGTTATCATAACTCAAATATTAACATTCTGTAAAAACATAACTCAAACATGAACATTTTGTATAAACATAACTCAAACATGAACATTTTGCACAAACATAACTCAAACACCAACATTCCTTATTAACATAAGTCAAACATCAATATTGTGCATTAACATCATTCAAACATGAACATTCCACATAACATAAGTCAAATATGAACATTCCACAAAAACATAAGTCAAACATGAACATTCTGCATAAATATAACTCAAACAACAACATTCGCATTAAAATAAGTCAACAATACGTATTAATATAAGTGAACTATCAATAATACACATTAACATAACTTTAGCATGAACAATACATTTGAAATAACATGAATAATACATTTAAATTCAATTATCATAATAAAGATCTTGAAAATCATCATCATTAATTACATTATGATTGGACTCTTCATTACTAATATATTCGGCCAAAGTATCATCATTGTCATATAACTGATCCTCAATATAGTCTTTAACTCTTTTTACGATAAGATTGGTTTGTACTTCATCCACTTGTACTACATTGAGATCAACATCTCTTCTATAGAATGATGATATATTTGCATCTTCTATTTGAATGACTTCATTATTCAACTCCGATTCAATCTCTTGATATACTTCATCTCCATCCTCTATCATTAGGCCATTATCCCTTTCACAAAAATTGAAGAGATTTAGGTGTTGAAACTTTTGAACAACCTTCTAATTATTGTCTAATACAGTATCGTTGAAATAGAAAACTTGTTTCACTTAACTCGTAAGGATATAAGGTTTATCATACCATGTCTTACTAACATTGATGCTTATAATATTCTCATTCACTTTCATGTTAGCAAGATTAAACCATTTGCAGTTAAATAGAATAACTTTCTTATCCTTGATGTAATGCAACTCTATTATTTTAGAGATGACACCATAGAAGTCAATAAAATCGTCCTCATGACATCCCTCAACAACAACCCCATAATTTTGGCTTCTGAGTTGACAGTCTTGATTTTGTATGTGAAATCTAGCCCCATTAACAATGCAACCTGAATATTTTTTTCCCACATAAATGAGGCCCACATGCCAAACAATATAATTATGAGTTTACAAGTTACTACTAAAGAAGGTATCAGTACTAGTTCTTTGCTATGTTTGAATTCAAACAAAACTATGGTACATGTTGTTGTTTACACCTTTGAACTGAGAAAAAAACTTCTCGCTGTAACTTCTGGGCTCTTAGAATATTTCACTGATAAGCCTCATCGAAACTGCATTATTGGTTTCCAGCCTATATACCAACCTACGAGTTTATTAGGCCTTAAATCATTGTGACATTAATTGTGAGTTTAGAAGTTACTATTAAAGAAGTTATCAATACTAGTTCGTACAATATTACAAAACCAACCTCTCTTTTGCTTTCACACAAAACCTAAATATAAATACTCGTACTATTAAACACAAAAATATAGTATACATTAATTAGTTAGACGACTTACCTGTCTAGAGACAACTATAGAGTACAAAGAAGAAGGACAATGTTGGACGATTATTGGCACCCTTCAACATAAAACTCGGCCTGAGGCATAATACACATATTAAAGCAATCACCTTTATTACTAAAAAATTAAAGAGGTTTGAAGAAAAAGAAAATCTTCAAACAAATTTAAGGAAGGTATGGTCAATTTAAAATGGAAAAATTCTCACAAAAGAAATGACAAGAAAAAGAAGAATGATAATAACAAGAAGAAGGTTCTTAAAGCATTAACTTGGGATGATTTAAGTAACTATGAAACTGAACATCCAAAAAAAGAAACATCTTAAATTTTATTTATTCCAAGTAATGATAAGGATGTAGTTATGATAACAATGTTGAATTAACTTATGAGTTAGAAATTATATGCATGAAAAGGAAGAAATTATCTTCAAAAACTAAAAGAAACTCAAAATATTAAGCCCGAATATAAGTGGTAAAATGAAAAGGTAAAAATGCAGATTGTATATCATCAAAGTATCCAAAAGTGTGAATATTGTAAATAATGCAAACTTTTAAGCATTAAAAATTGAGAATGAAATGTTGAACAAGAAGGTCAATGAATTTTCAAAGTGAAAATACATGTATAATGAATAAATTTACCTAAGATAGTAAACAATTATAGTACATTTTCATCTATACATTTATGTAAGTTCTCAATCTATACTTAATTTTAATCATTACCAAAGAAAGAATTAAGCTTAAACCTATTATTGGATGTCATATAATAATACCATAATTCACATCCCTTATAAGCATGAAAACAAGTTAAGGAACAAGTCACATCTTCAGATTTTGTTTGACCCTATATACCCATATTTTATAAGGACAATCATCTACAATATCATCAAAATATAAACAACTACCTAACAAAAACAATAGAGGTTCATATTTATCAATATAAAGTAATTTAAGTTATAACTTTTATATGATGACAAGGAGAATGTTACTTCATGCTGTTTTCCAAAAATAAAATCCTCACAAAAACTCAATGGTGTTTTTTTAAGATAAGGAATAATATTTTTTAGATAATACATGTAACCTATGCTCACTCATATGTCCCAAATGTACGTGCCAAAGCATTGAAGATTCTAACTTTGTGTTGGATATAGTTGTTTCTCCTATTATAGTCTCACTATTTCGCTTGTATAATTTTCCAACAAACTATGCCTTTTCTACTTTCATAATGCCTAAAGTTATTTTCAGATGATGAATTCCACTAGTTAACTTTAAACCACGCTTATTAAACACTTCTATAGATAAAATACTTCTTTAAAGTGTTAAAACACTTTAGGCATTATAAATTGTTCATATACATCCATCATTTATAGTCAACATAACAAACAATTCATCAAATATTTTAATACACCTACACAAGCAGAACACTGCCATCATTTATAATTAAAATAACAGGTAATTCATCAAGCACCTTACATGCATTATAAATTTATCCCAACATTACAACCAAAATCACGTCTTTTTCCTTCCATCACTAACATTAATACATTCAATACAAATTCCAATCACAGATAACCCAAATCAAACAATAAGACTCAATATATTAACCCTTAACACATCCACCATGATTTTTTAAATAGATACTAAAAATGACGTCGTTTGTTTCATTTAATTTTAAAAAAACGTTCAATACGTTTGACGACGCCTCCTAAAACTTTGCCATATGTCTATACAGAATCAAATTTTTAGCGACTCTTACACATATTCGTCGGTAAATTTCATTTTTTGCAATGAACTTGTGAAACAATCGCCAAATGTTAATATACTATCATTCTTTTACCAACTTTTTAGTAGTTTGTCTCTATATATAAGCTTTGGCGACGGATTTCTAAAACCAAATCTTTATACTTTATACATTTTCTATTTTCCTTTAATATATAAATAATATAAAATTGTTTACAGTTTACATATAGTAAATAGAGTTTTGTGATACCATTTATATATTGTCAAATCATATATTTTAAAAGACGTTAATATGAAAAAATTAATTTATTTGAAATGTTATATTTATAAAATTTTCCCTTTGTAATATAAATTTTATAAAAAATATAACCCAATTTATAATTAGTAATTAGAGTTTTGTCATAAAATTGTGAAATCATGTATTTTAAAAGAAATTAATAACCAAAATTTATTTATGTAATAAAAATTAATTTTATGTTGTTTGTCATATTATTTTTAAAATAACATTATTGCTAACTAAATTTATTTTTACACTTACAATCATTGTCGATAATATTGAATTATATTATTAAGAATATCATATTAATATTTAATATTGATTTCCATTCTTTATATTATTGTAATTTTTTATTATATTGCATTACAAATAATTATATATGGTAATTAATATAATGTTATCTTCATGTCATTACCATTTCGTGACCGTCATGAACATTAATGCCAAATGGTAAATTTATTCCTTGTATAATCGAAGGTGACGTCGTTTTGTTTAATAAGAAACGATATCGTATTCTACTAGGTTACTAACATCAAAACGAATGTCTCTTTATTTTTTTGTTAGTCGTCAACATTCCTCTTCATTCACTGTCTATCAAGCGTCGTCCCCTCTGTTGTGGTCATCTCCTGTGTTCTGTTTGTCACCGTCGAAGAAGCGTCGTTACCTATGTTGGTATTGTTCTTCTTTTCTATTTTGAAACCTCCCTCTTGTGCTCTGTTTTACTGCCATATGCAAAAGTTTATTGTGATTATTGTGTTATGCTTATGGTGCATAGGATTTTGTTTGTGTTTGCGTGTTTAGAAGATAGTTTCTTGTGTTTCTATGTTAGATGTATAGTTTCTTGTGTTTCTATGTTAGATCTATATGAGTCGATGTTTTTTTTTTCCCACCCTCCATGTTTGCTTGACAAAAGCCTCCTAACTGTTTGATGAAATGCTTGAATAAAGGCTACCTCTGCAACAAATGTTGATGTACATATTTACATTTAATTGTACCATTTATAGTATACAGATGTATCCATCAAAATGACTTTATTTGAACGTGAAATAAAGTTGTAATTATGCATAACACTTAAAAGTCAAATGGTCAAAACCAAAAATTCCCTCATCAAACACTAATCACCCCTTGCCTTCTATGACCTATCTTCTTCTTCAAAGTTTTTGGTATCATCCTAACTATTACACATCTTTCTTTATTGTCAGTATCTCATTTTTTGATATGAAGCAATTATATGAACGTCTAATTTTATATACTATACATTGTGTTAAACTTCCTTGAGTATTCAAGAGAAAATAGATGGAAATGCAAGCATTGGTGATGTCCCTGTTAAGTTAATTGTGTTGCACTGTTGCCTTATATTGTAAAGATTGATAAAGATGTTGTATCTTATAGGTATTATAGATTGTAGAAAAATTAAAGAACACAAGGATTTACTTAATTCGATAGCTTAAATGCTATCTGTTGGATCGCGTATGGTCCGAGTATTCACAATACGCTGCGGAAAAGACCATACAAAATATCACGTATAATCGAAAACACGAAGGATTAACGAAAATACCTTATTTTCGTGAGTGGATTGCTTCTTTTCGGATTCCAAGACACTGCAAATCGCTAATGCCCTCTACCGGTATCCACACGAGCATGCACGATCCGGGCTGCAGCTGTAGTGTGCTAGCA
>JANIJH010000001.1:5435488-5445970 GCA_024520975.1 Erythroxylum areolatum
GCCACTCTCGCGGGGCACAGACTCGGATATCGCCAATGATATCGGGTTCGGGTCACGCGGGAGTGGGGTGTTACAAAGAATCTGATGTGAGGAAGAGAAGAATGCGGGTGACAAGTTTCTTTGCACAACAAACAACTCCTAGAGCCCAACCTTCAATTCGTAATGTAATGTAATCAAGAGATGCGACTCACAATGTCAATATGGCAGTAGATAGATGGTGATATGATACAGGTTCGTCATTCAATGCTTCTCAGTCTTATTATTATCAACCTATTATAGATGCAATAGCCTTTTATAGTTCAGGATACAAAGGGCCATCAATTGATGATTTAAGAGGTAAACTTTTGAGTTGTGTTGTTTCTGAAATTAGAAATTATTTGGTTGAAAGAAGAGTGAGTTTGAGTACTTATGGATGTTCAATTATGTATGATGGTTGAACAAATAAGAGACAAGAGCCTATTATAAATTTTTTGATTTATTCTTCAAATGGCTCTATGTTTTTGAAATCTATTAATGCATCTAGTCTTATTAGAAATGCTGAGACTTTGTTTGGGATATTTGATGAAGTTGTGAATGAAGTAGAGCCGGATAACATTGTTTAGTTTATTACTGACAATGATTCAGCTTATAAAGCGGCAGGGAAAAGGTTGCAGAATACCTATAATTCATTTTTTTGGACTCCTTGTGTTGCACATTACATTGACTTAATACTGGAGAATATAGAAGATCCTAGGTATTTTCTTGTTATTGATGAGACTATGCAGAAGGCTAAAAAGGTAACAAATTTCATTTATAATCGTGCATGGGTTTTGAATTTGATAAGAAGGGAATTTACCAATGGTAAGAATTTGTGTCGCCCTGCTGTGACAAGATTTGCAATAAATTTCTTATCACTTTAGTCTTTTGTTTCGATTAAGAATGAGTTAAGGCAAATGTTTACAAGTGATAAGTGGGTTGTATCTTAGCATGCCAAGTCTAATGCTAGAGTGGACGTTTGCAGTATTATACTGGAAGATAGAAAATTTTGGTCACAATGTCAATTTGTTATCCGAGTTTGTGAGCCTTTAGTCAGGGTGCTTCGGTTGACTGATAGTGAAGAAAAGCTAAAAATGAGTTATATTTTTTATGCTATGGAGAGAGCGATGAAAGCAATCAAGGATACTATGAAAATTAGGCTTTTTTTATACACAACATATCTCTCAATTATTAATGAGAGAAGGGAAAGACAACTTTCTTCTCCATTGTTTGCAGCTGGGGCATTTTTGAATCCTAATGTATATTTTAGACTGGATCTTACAAAGCAAGCTGAAGTTAATAGAGGAATGCTTTTCACAATTACAACAATTGTTCCTCATAATGTGATGCAAGATTTTTTAAGCTCACAAACGGAGCTTTATAAGTTGTCTTATGGGGATTTTGGAATGTCGATTGCTATTCGACAAAGAGGAAAGCTTTCTATAGATGTTACTTATTTCTTATTTGTTACAAATTAATTATCACTTTATTTTTTTATATCACTATTTTTGTTATCTTATAACTTGCAGTTTCTTGGTTGGATCAATTCGGAAATAGTATTCCAGAATTGAAAAGGTTTGCAATTCAGATTTTAAGTCAATGTGTGAGTGCAACTGGGTGTGAACGAAACTGGAGCACATTTGAATTTATCCACTTAAAGAAAAGGAATAGATTTGAGCATAAAAGGTTGAATGACTTGGTTTCTGTTTGTTACAATTTAAAGCTTCAGAAAAAGTATGTTATTTTCATTATTATCATTATTAATTTTGATATAATTTCTTATAATCTTCTAATAATTAAATTTAATTGTTTATTAGAAGTCTTAATAACACAAGTAGTTTAATTGATCCAATTGCCATTGATAATATTGATGTTTTGGAGGATTGGGTTTCTGAAGAACTCAATTTGGTTGATGTGAATGATTTGGATTTGGAAGATAATCTTAGACGGGAAAGCATTGACATATCATTTGGTGCATTAAATTTGAGTAATAATGATGATGAAGCTCCTCTCAATGATGAGAATTTTGTACCAAATGATCACCGGGGTCAGTGCAGTTCTAGCGAGTGTCTTCCCAGTGACGATTGAATTCTAGGGTTTTATTTTTCTCTTCTTTTAATTTTACTTATATTTGATGTTTATGTTAAATTCTATATATGTAATATAACTGTGATGTTTTTGTTTCAGGTTTAACTTCTACTTGATTGTTTCTTCGTCATCAACTCTTTTTGTAAATTGTTTAAGAATATTTATTGTTCTTTTTATTGAATGTTTTGAATCATTTGAAGTAATTATTTATTAAAATGATGAAATTGTATTATTGTAATATTTTAAATATTTTGTATTATTCTTAATTTTATAGTTGTATGATGATGATTGTCTTTGTTTATATTAATTGTGGTTATTATTTATATGTGAAATATTTAAAAATTATTGTTATTTTATATTAATTGTCATTATTATTTATTATTAAGATTTTTAAAAACATGGTTGATTTAAATAGTAAACTAGTAAAGTATACAGTACAATTGTATAATATACTAATGGATTATTTTGCAAATTTTAAAATTTTTAGGGATTATTTCATAAATTTAAAAAATTACCTGAAATGGTACTCGGTACTGATCGATACCGGTATAGTACCGTTTCAAAACTCAATCCGATATCGAGCCCGGTATAATATTCATAATTTTGTATCGGTACTGTACCGTTTCAAAACTCAATTCAGTACCGAGCCCGGTACAATATTTATAACTTTGGCATGAACCCAACTTGACCCGATGTCATCTTCACTTTTATCTTTTTTTGGTGTTTAAGGATTCTCTCCTCTATGACTACTATATCAATATTTGTATCTTATGGTTTTAGAGGTCTATTTTTGGATGTTTGATTGTAACCTCACTAGCAAAATTTTTACCTTAGGGTATTATTAATTTTGGATTAGGTTGATTATTATGCATTTCTTATGATATTTTTCCATACCATTTGGCCACTTAATAGTGTTCATAATCATTTTAAATTCCTCAATTGCCGTAAACTCATTGTAATCCCCTCTTTTGAAGGGTTTAATAGTAGCTGGCCATTATTTTCTTTGTTAAATCAAAGAAGGCCTCCATTGGTAACTAATAACCGTAACTAACTCTACCATTTTGCCATCATCACCTAGCTTCAGAACTGGATCGACTTACATCGACGATTGTCAACCTATATCGACGTCTAACAAACGTCGCATAAAGCTTCAACATTTTAACGACGTTTACTCCAAATGTCGCCGATTGTCAACCTACATCGACGTTTAATAAACGTCGCATAAAACTTCAGCATTTCAACGACATTTACTCCAGATATTGCCCATCCCATCCCCCTTTTATGACGTTTCCCAAAACGTCGTTTAATCGGCAAGGTTTTCTTGACGTTTTTCATAAAACGTCGCAGAAACCATTTCCCTACTCCACCTTTAACGACATTTTTTGTGACGTTTTTAGAAACGTCACAAAAAACATTCTATGATGTTTATTGATCATTTGTGACATTTTTAAAACGTCTCTGAAGAGGTATTTTTTTGTAGTGACTCTTGATCGATTCTTACATCTACTCAGACTTTTTCATTGAGACTAGCTTCATCCAAATTTATAGGATTTCCAATTAAGCTTGTTAAGTAGCTTAATCTCATTGTTGACTAGTATTCTAAAAGTAAGTTATAGAAATTAATTCATATTGGCACTTACATCATCCTAATTTTCTAAATTTATAATTCAAGTTTTTACGTTTTAAGAAAATTGGTTTATTGTTGATATGCGTTGGCCTTGCCTTATTATCTTTCTTCACGTCAGCCTTTGAAGTGAGTTTAAATGTGAAAATTTCTTTTTCATTGATGACGGCTTCTTCTAATCCAACTTTCTTCTATTGATGTTCGGCTTACATGTTTATAGCTGGAAATGCTAGTCAAGAAGTGGATGAAGGGAGGGCTCACAGGGTAGAAGACAAGGTAACCTAGGAGTTATTTTGGGTGTCAGGGGGATCAGTGATGGCCCTAGTTTTTTTTTTTTACATTAGGTATCCTGGCTTAGTCAGACTAATCCTAAGCCCTTACGACCCTACCCCAAGAGCCTAGAGGATGTAAATCTGGAACCCCAAGATCCCTCAGGTTCCTACGTAGCCTGTACACTTCTGCGCACAAAGAGTCTTCACACACTCTAGATTGTTCAGCTGATGATTGATCACTGGCTCCCCTCTGCTTAGCATCAAGTTCCCATCAGCCCCTAGGTTCCCTAGCAGCTCCAACTCCCACACTGCCGCTGGAAGCGAGGAGTCCGTAATTGATCCGATCAAGGAGCTGTGCCTAGGGGACTAGAGGATCATTAATAGGAAACATGCCTATTTCCCCTCCTTTGGCGTGACTCAAACTCAATACCTCCTTGGAGAGGAGAGCTTTAAGTGATGGCCCTAGTTATTTCAGGCTAAAGAAGAGATCAACTCCCCCTGATCTGGTTATGGCATAATAGGAGAGCCTAAAGGAGTGAAAATATCATGCGTTTTGAATATACATACCTTAAATAGTAATAAACCAACTTTGACATTAAACGGGAAAATGCTTTCCTAAAAAGCTTACTTCGAACGGAATGTGTGAGAAAGGCAGAGATAGGAAAACCAAGAAACACCGTAGATGTAAATAAGGCTGCTTAGTAAAGGGTTTGAACTTTGAAGGAGAGGAAAGTAGCAAAATCTCAAGTCACAGTTACGTTGCGTATGGTTGCTGTCTCCTGTATATAGAGATGGAACGAAACAAAAATTTGGAGATAGAACAGAACAAAAATTAGAGACAGTGAAGTATTTGAATGTGATGGATAAAACAAATAAATCTGTCTTCGTCTCAAGGACATCAATGTGTTTGGTTGCAGTTAATAGAACATAAAAATAGTGTCAATGACTAAATTACCTCTGCAATATAATATGATTGAAAATATGTAATTCATTGATTATTTTAAAACAAAACGATTTGTATTAGTAAAAAGTTAACAAATAATAATAATAATAACAAAAACAATAAAAAATTAATTTCGTACAATGATATTAATAATAATAATAATAGAAGAAAAGGAAGAAAATTAATAATAATAAGAAATTTAATAATCACAATAATAAAAAATTAATTATATCTAATAATTATAATAAAAATAATAATAAGAAATTTAATCTTGTATAATAATAATAATAATAATAATAATAATAATAATAATAATAATAATAATAACTAACATAAATAAAGATAACGGTTAAGATAAAAATCAACTCTTCTAAATATGTTGCTTTATCGACAAAATAACGTCCAATAAAGCAATGCGCTATTGTTTGGGCTAAATCTGAACCATCGAAAGATAGCTGGAGAATAAAACTTTTTGTCTTGTCATCTCTTCACCAAAAGTTGTCTCATTATTTGCTCTAGCACAAACATGACTTTAACGCTTACTGCCCATTCAATTTTAAGACACCCACGTAGGACATACCAAAAGCCCTTTATCTCCGCCACCACCATTGTGTCTTGATATTCGCGCTCCAAAACAATGCCTAGGATGTACTACTGTTATATGGATATCTTAGACATGACTCATATATACATTAGGACTTATTCAACTTAAAAATCCCAAAGCTGAAAGCTCCCAACCAAAATCTCAGCCTTGCATCAACAAGAAAGACAACTTCTTTATCTTATATCCTAAAAATCATACATCCAAACTAGACTTCCTTTACACTCTCTTACCATTATCCAACAACAATATTATGCACTTATACTCCTATTCAAGATAGACTTCTTTCACATATGAATCATTAGCTAAAAATCCAATTCAGATAAAAAATATCACATAGCTATACCTCATCTTAATTTGAATTTTAAGATTTGCAATATATTGAAGATCTAATAATAAAAAAGGTCAAAATTAAATAATAAGATATATAATAAATATTTTAACAATTATATTTATCAATTAATTAAGTTATAGATTAAAGTGACATTGACATTCAAGAAATTATAAAATTTTTTCCTTGCATGCAGTATCAAATTTCTCCCCAATTTTTCAACAAACATTACACATATTGCACCATAAAATTTTTAAAAAAATTTTGCTCTAGTGTTGTTGAGATCCTTCGACTCATTATAATTCTAATTGTACCTGATATTGCAGTGTTCATTGTATTATATAGAAGTTGAATAATGCAGAGAAAATGGATAAAAGGAAGAAAAGATTGGCGTAATTTACTTAAAAGAAATTGTTGTGATGGTTACTTCATATTAGTAAAGAAAAAGAGCAATTTAAGTGTCTGTTTAGATGAGCCTTTAGGAGATTAATAAGTACTTTTCTTTACCATAAAAAGCCTTTTCTAAGAAAAATAGATGTTTGACTGTAAAATAAAAAAGCACTTTTTTAATAGATATGATTTTTTTGGCTGCCAAAATATAATTTTTTATGAAACTCAAATTTGGAGCTTCTCAAAAAAGCATATCAAATGACTTTTTCGGGTAAATTTTTTATATCAATTAATGAACTTATGTTTTAGTCCCTTTTGTTTTTATATTTTACACATAATTTTCACAATATCCATAAATTTATCTTTACATTTATCTTGTAAACCTATTTTCTCTATTTGGTATTTTTAGATTTTTTAATATTTATTTTTATATTAATTTTACTTATGTTATAATCCATAGAAAAGATTTAGTTAGATATATTTTCATTTATGTTTCGTATGGTTTAAAATTATATAATAACTAATATATTGTGTTTTGCATATTGTTTAATATACTTTAAATAATATTTACATGCATAAATAATATTTATTACAAAATAAAATATAGTTAAATTTAAAAATATCTTTTATTTTTATGTTACCAAATAGTCTATTGTATTAAATTCTTTTAAAAAAGCTATTTTTAAATTGACAACCAAACAGTCAATTGGCTTCCTATAAAAGTTCTTCTCAGAAAAGATCTACAGAAAAAAGTTCTACTAACAAAGACTATAATAGTATAAGCCTAACAAAATAGGGGCTAGGAGCCCCACATGTTATTATTTTTTAAATATTTTATAAATCATATAAAAGAAAACTTTAATCGATCAAAAACTTTATATGTTATCTCTTGAGGCTGTTATATGATCAAGGTCAATCTATTTACAACCTATTTTGATTCCTGTCGTCCAAAGGAGGAGTGGCATATCGTATGGAGAAACTACGAATTGAACTATGTACAGGAATGTGTGTTATTACCGTCACCACTATCTAATAAAGAAGAACAATGTTTCTAAAATCCCATACTGTACTTAGCTTAAAATCTTGGTTAAAGAAAAAAGAAGAAGAAAGAGAGAGTCAATGATTTGTTATTTCATTTGTAATAGATTAGCTTCTCCTCGTAAAAGTGATCTTTACTTTCTCATGATCCATGTGTTCTTCTTATGTCTTTTTGACAAGCAGTAAAAGAATAAAACAACGTCTCCTCACGAGGCACAGTAAATAGTAAATAACTGTATATGATCATCAAGAAATTTGACAATAATGAAAGTTGCTCCACTCTCTGATGTCAATTGCTTTGAAAGTGCACCCCATTCTATGTTTTATGTACTGGAATAACAAAAAATCAAGTGGTTACAAATTTTCCACACCACATGTTGGATAGTCAACCATCCTTTAGACAACGTCAGAAATGTCTTAGTGCCAGTTCAATGGGAAAGGCACTAAGACATTTCTGACTGTTCACATGTAAAAGAGCACCAGTGGCTGTTCAATGGGGAAAGCAGAGGCAAATTGGAAGGGAAGACAGGAAAATAAAATTATAAAAATGTTAAAAACGTTAATAAAATTCTTGACTTGCTAAATGTGAAGTTCAGAACATTATAAACAGCATTTTCCAGATATTGAATTTTAGAACCATGCGGGACTGGAATAACAAACAGGGAATCCCCAAATGCAAATTTTCATAGGAGTAGGTAGCTTGTCAGAAATGACTTTTCCACACACTATATTTTGTGACGGTCAACCATCCTTTAGTCATTAGTCATTGGCTTGCCGTGACCAATGACTAATGCCTAGGTAGCTTGTCAGAAATGGCTCTCTAATTACTACCTCACCTGCATCCACAAGTATTAATCATGTCCCACAAAAACTTTCCAGTATAGTTCCAGACATTATCGGAGCAAGACGATTGTGCTCATGGATGTTCTCTTTCTGCTTCTACATTCATTGACACTACTAGTTTTCCATTTCAGGATTGTCACTTCTGTGGACATCTTGGCTTGGAACCAAACCATTAGTGACGATGGCCAACTTCTGGTCTCCAAAGACAACCTGTTTGCTCTAGGATTTTTCAGCCCCGGTACTAGTTCTTCTAGATATCTTGGAATCTGGTATTATGATTTACCAGACCAATCTGTGATCTGGGTTGCGAACAGGGACTCTCCAATCAATGGTTCTTTTGGGGTACTCTCACACGGTCGAATTGGAGACCTAGTTCTTTACTCTAATGGTGATCAAGAACATTCAGTGGCCTGGTCTACTAATGTGTCGATGGATGTACAAACTGATGATACTTGCGTGGCTCAGTTGCTGGATTCAGGGAATTTTGTTCTGTTTCGTAGTGGAAAAATTGTGTGGCAAAGCTTTTATAATCCTACAAATTCATTAATGAGAGGAATTAGACTTGGGCTGAACAAGAAAACAGGTGTAGAGCATTTCATATCATCTTGGAAATCAGCAGATGACCCAGGAACAGGACAGTACTCACTCAAGCTTATTGCAGGAGGCTTGCCTCAGTTCGTTTTGTACAATGGTGCAAGCCCTTACTGGATAAGTGGTCCATGGCCCTGGAGAAATTATTCATACGTATATTACTACACTTTTGTTAACAATCAAGATCAATTATACTTTACTTCTTTTCAGGAGCAGGAACCATCTCGAAGAATTAGAACCGTTTTAGATGAAACAGGAATTGCGAGGAGGTTAAACTGGTCTGAAAGTGATGGGAAATGGAAGGAGGTATGGTCAGCGCCCAGGTACAGATGCGATTCATATGGGAAGTGTGGAGATTACAGGAAGTGTTATCGGAGTAATGAAAGCAAAGTTGATTGTACTTGTCCACCTGGGTATGAACCCAAGTTGCGGAAAGACCGGGTTCTGAAAGATGGGGAAGGTATTTGCACGAAGAAGCAACAAGGGTCTGCCTTGTCGTGTGAGCAGCGAGAGGGGTTTGTGAAAATGTCAAAAGTTTACGTTCCTGATAATTCAAATGCTGTTTGGTTGGGGAAGAGCATGGGCTATCTCCAATGTCAGAAGGAATGCATGAGTAATTACTCTTGCTTGGCTTATGCAAGTGTAGGTGTTGCAGGGACGACGGGTTGTTTAGCTTGGTATGGAAGATTGATGGACTCTCTAGAATTCAGGGAAGATGGATATGATCTTTACGTTTGTGTTGATGCACTTCAATTAGGTAAGTCTTCATCCTATATTTGGTTCTTTTTCAAAGCTTACTGTACTAAAATTATATGGTGTAGAAAAAATTTCTGATTATTTTCAAATAATGTAAGTTCTTTGGATTCATTCAGTTGAATATGCAAGTAAATTGAGTAGTTTGTTGACAAGGAAGGAGATGCTAGCCATTCTTGCTGTCTCAGTCTCTTCAGCGTGGATTGTCATCGTTGTCTTTCTGTTCCTTAGGAAGAGAATAAGGAGGAGGTAAGAAGCAAAACAAAAAACATTACTATCATACTTTCTATAATATATATTTATTTGTTTTGCAATTTGAAAAGATTGTTTTCTTTTTGTTTAAAGGGCAACGGAGTACAAATGGACCAAAAAAATATTTGATATCAATAGTTTAGATCACCAAAAAAATACCTTGATGGTAGATGAGCTGAGGGAAACTGGTAATCAGGCAGAATTGGCATTTTATGATCTCAGCACTACATCAACTGCAACCAATAATTTCTCTCTTGCTAACAAAATTGGGCAGGGAGGCTTTGGTTCTGTTTATAAGGTAACACTCTTTAGCATATATCAAGCTAGATGATTACTCTTTCTAAGACTAGTCTTTTGGCTGTAATGTCGTACTTGAAAATTCACCATAATTCAACTATGCATTGTGATTCCAGGGTCAGCTTCCTAACGGACAACAAGTTGCTGTGAAAAGATTATCCAAAAACTCAAGGCAAGGGATGGAAGAATTTGTCAATGAAGTGAAATTGATAGGGAAGCTTCAACACAGAAATCTTGTAAAGCTTTTAGGATGTTGCATTGAGGGAGAGGAACCTATGCTAATTTATGAATACTTAACCAACAAAAGCTTGGACTCTTCTCTTTTCGGTGAGAATAGTTAACATCTTCTCTTCATACTATGATAGCCTACTTTTGAACTGAAATCTTCATTTTGGTGTAGATCAAGTCAGAAGAGGGTCCTTAGATTGGCGAAAGCGCTTTGAC
>JANIJH010000001.1:5550351-5563479 GCA_024520975.1 Erythroxylum areolatum
CCCTTATAAGGGTGTGGATACCTTCCCCTTGCAGACGTGTTTTCCATGCCCTAACGCACCGGATCCCATCAGAACTCCGAAGTTAAACGTGTTAGGGCCAGAGTAGTACTAGGATGGGTGACCTCCTGGGAAGCCCTGTGGAAAAGTAAAACCGTGAGGGTACAAGGCCCTAGAGGTCGAGGCCCAAAGCGGACAGTATCTATAAGTGGGTGGGCGCGAGGCCCGAGAGGTTGAGGCCCTTTAGAGAACGCGAGGCCCGAGAGGCCGAGGTCCTACAGGCGATGGTAGTGGTGGAGGCTCTGACTCAAAGTAGGACTGCTCTTCATAATGGCTCGGTGGAGAAATGAATCCGTACTTTGTATCTTGCAAAAAGGAACACGTACAAGAAGAATAACCCAAAAATGAGCAAACTTCACGTACCTTAGCTTGTTCGTCATCCCTCGATACTTGAGCAGCTAAGGGTGTGAAATCCACCACTTGATGGTCAAATCTGGAATTCACAACAAATGGAAACTCATTATTATAATAAGGACAATATGAAAAATCAGAATCAAAAGCATACTGATATTGCCATGCCGCTAAAAGATCGAAAAATCAGAAAAAGCTGTGAAACTGAAACAAACAGAAGACAAGGTAACCAAGAGCAACGAAACCAAAAATAAAAACATCACTAACAAAAATCGTTAAGAAATTTCCTAGCAACGGCGCCAAAATTTGGTGATGCTGTCTCCTACAAGCAAATTCAAAAGAAGTCACTTTTGTTAATACAATTTAATATAGGGGTGGTAAGTGGATATCGTTCCTATGATGAATTTTTAACGGTAAAGGTTAGCGAGTTTAAAACTAAAACAAAGTAACGAAAAGGGGGGTTCGATTCACAGCAATATAAGAAAAATCGCAAATCGAAAGCAATAATTGGATCTGAAAAATTAATGAGAAATACCTTCATTTTCAGGTCACCGATGTTATCACGCTAATATGAATCCTCGATATAAAATTGCAACCATTAACAAATATTCATTGGGAATATGTATCCTATCATTCTTATTAAACAACAACCTAGATAC
The DNA here is from genome assembly GCA_024520975.1 of Erythroxylum areolatum. Classification (NCBI taxonomy): domain Eukaryota; kingdom Viridiplantae; phylum Streptophyta; class Magnoliopsida; order Malpighiales; family Erythroxylaceae; genus Erythroxylum; species Erythroxylum areolatum. The sequence goes on from JANIJH010000001.1 coordinate 5,551,419, forward strand.
GATCGTAGGTTTAATTGAATAATAGCTTTATGAATCAAGAACCAATGAGCAAGCGAAATACATGTACGACATGCAATCAATCAAGCAAATATCTCCTTAGAATTTTTTACTCTAACGTAGAGAAGACAATCCTAATTGCTACTTGCGATTAACGAAACTGAACGTCATATTTCGTTAATCTAGCAGTTAAACACATTAATCCCTAGTTGCCTACCTAGAACCAATGAATTAAATTAAAAAGAGTAGATTGGAAGATATTCAATGTTTATTAACAACGTAAACTTTATTCAAAACATCTCACACATACTAGAGGATAACACGGATCCCTTCAACCAAGACAATAAGTTTAACTACTCATAATAGAATCGAAAATAAAAGAAATAACAAAGCATAAAGTCTCCATCCCTGGTTCTTTACTGAAAAACAAGAAAATATAAAAGGAAAAATGCAAAAACGCAAGAACAAACAAATGGAAAAATTGCAGAAATTGAAATCCTATTCTAAAACCTAGACTTGCTTCAAGAAAAGAATACAGAAATGTAAACTACTACTAAGGGTCTACAAAAACCAGAAGAAGAATGCTAGAAACGTAAAGCTATTCCTAATGAAAATCTGCAGAAAAACTATCCTAAACTAAAGTTGCGTGAACAGTAACTTCTCTCCCCTTTTATGCTTTTTTTATCCTTCTTCTCTCTTCTTTTTCGTGATATTCAGCAGATAATCCATCCCCCAATATTAGGTGGTCGATCCCCTTGATAAGATGGCAATATAATCTTTAAAGATTGTGAAAATCTGGATTTTGAACCTTGAAAAGTGATCTGCAAATTAATTTCATCCTTAGGCATGTCCACGCTTAGTCACTGAATTGCTGTCAAACTTCGAATTTCAGTTTTTCTTCATTCTTTTGCATCTTTTTGATTCAATTTCGTCTCTAAGGTATTGAAAATCATTTGTAAACAATTATAAGATAATTCCATTAATTTTGGATAATAATTTCAACACATTAAAGATAATTAAATATAAAATAAGTGCAAATTGATGACTTAACAATTCTTTATTACGGTCGTCTTCTGTGTTGTAGTCGTCACCACTAAAGAAAAGTCATTACTTGTCTTGGTATTGTTCTTCTTTTCTATTTTCAAAATCTCCTTGTGCTTTATTTTACTGCTACATTTAGGAGTTTATTGTGAGTTTTGTGTTCTACTTATGGTGTATAGGTTTTTGTTTTTGTTTGTGTTTGTGTTTGGAAGATGGTTTCTTGTGTTTCTATATTGGATATGTATGGATCGACCTTTTTTGTCCTACTTTCCATGCTTGTTTGAGGAAAGCCTCCTAATTGTTTGATGAAATGCTTGAATGAAGGCTACACACAACAATTAAAAGTCAAATGTTCAAAACTAGAAATATGGTCAATTGTGTTTCTGTAATAGACATAACAACTAAAACCCAAAACTAATAACCTATTACTTTTATTATTAAAAGACCAAATATTTTAGTATATACACATTTGAAAACATATATACAACGAAGTAGCTCAAAACTAGCAAGCTAATTATTAAGATAATTTAAAGCTAAATCATAATTACACAACTATTTTATTAGATGATTCTACAAGGGATGTTTATGTAAATAGAAGAAATCATATTTCAGAGTTGTAAGGGATGTTTATGCATCATTTAAACATAGTACATACACACTTAATATTCTTACCTTATCAGATGAAGTAGTCTCACTTGATAGATCATAAAATTAACATTGGTAAAATGTTGGAACATTCAAATAAAAATTCTTCTATTGATTTTTCAGAATTAAACTATTAACATTAATTCATAGTGAAATATTGACATAGAAATTAGTTTCCGATGGTAGAAATGAGCTCTATTGGGAGGAAAGTGGCAAAATTGTCCAAGATGAAGATCAAATCAATACAGAACAAATCCCCTTATCAAACACTAATCACCCATTGTCTTCCATAGTCGATCTTTTTCTTTAAGATTTTTAGTATCATCTAAACTACCTCTCTTTCTTTATTATTAGTATCTCATTTTCTGTTATGAAACTATTATATGAACATCTGATTGTATTTACTATATGTTGGGTTAAGCTTCCTCAAATCTTCAAGAGAATATAGATGGAAATGGAGGTGATGGTGATATCCCAATGGTACGCACAAGATTAGGGGAATCGATTGTTTCAGAATAATGGTCGACTGCAAAAACTATATATGTTCATCGTGACGATCATGGAGTTTATCATATATCGTTATATTATATTACTTACCATATTCCAATATTTATATGCATTATTATTTTATTCTTCATAAGTATTGATGATTAAAAATAGTAGTCAACTTAAATTTATGATATTTTGTTCTTATTATTACTTTCTAATATTTAAATTGCCTACCATGCATGTGTTTTTTAACAATATGTTTAAAACTTTGAAAACATTTTACAATTTTATATTTAAGAATAGCACTCAACTTAAATTTATTATATTTTATCTTATTGATAGTAAAATTTTAGGTGTGTTTACCTATTTATATCTAAAAAGATAATTTTTAGAGTTTTAATACATTAACTAAATATTTAAACAAATTTATAAAGAAAGAAAATGAGTAATATGAAAAATTATATATAAATGTCAATTATAATTAACCTTAGGATTATTAGGTACACTTACCATTAAAAAAAAAACAAATTAACATTATTAATTTTAAATCCTTTGATATCTACTTTTGGCGACGATTTTCATATTTTGTCACCAAAAGTCCTACTTTGGTGACGAATTATATATTTCATTGCAAAAAATAAGTTTTTTTTGTGACATTTGAAATTATCATCACCAAATGCTCGATCATTAGCAACAAAACATAAAAATTGTCGCAAAAGAATGTGTTGTCCCCTACGATTCATGGAAATCGTTGCTAAAGAAATTCCTTTAGTGACGATACTTTAGAACATCGACAAAAAATCGAATTTTTGTGACGAATGTATAAATCATCGCCAAAAGTCGACATGTCACCACAATTTTCGAATCATCGCCAAAAAATTCATAGCTAATATTATGTTTTATTGCAGTGTTATTTAATTGATTAACATATAAGATAAAGTACATGCCTTTATATATTTTTAGTTATTGCATGCCTTTATATATTTTTAGTTATTGCTTAATTAAAACTATAAATTAATATAATAAAAAGATTAGATCACGTTATGTTTCTTCCTTATGAAAAGAGTAGTTAATTCTCATAAACTAAAGTATGGACATATTTAAATAAATTTATAGGTACTTGTTAGAAAACAAGTTCACTAAACTAACTAAATATAATAATTATATTTGGAATATTACTTATATGTGTGTAGGAATTTTCATTACGATGATTACATAAGTAATCATTTGATCTAAGATATCTAAAGCATCTCATATAGGGATTGCTATATTTTGATGCAACTTATGACCTATCTTATTTAAAGATAGCTTATTTGATAGTTATTCGATATAAGATAAACTATATTGAGGTAGTTAAGTGATTAATATATTATTTATTTCCATCAAATAATGAGGGAGAATGTTCCATTTTTTCTCTATTAATATTGATTTAGAAATTCTTGGGAAAAGTGATATGATATTTTAAAAATAATTTTCAAATATCTCTAAAAGGATCATTTATTAATGATATAGAATTAATATGATTGGATTTAAATAGTGTAGACTTTTCATATTTTATATCTAATCAATACATTATATGATAAAAGAATTAAATTATATAAAAAGTATACCAAAAAAAAGGGTTAGTCAAAATTATTTTGGCATTTTTAATACTAACTAAAGGCAATCTTAATCTATAAATATAAATTATTTAGCTAGAGAGTTAAAAATAAATTAAAAGAGGTTAATTTATATAATCTTAAATATAATTTAGGGCTATAATTTATGTTAATCTCCAATACATTGAGGGCCCTAATGGATCGCAAACATGAAATGGTTGAAAAGAAAAAAAAAGGTATTTAATTAAGTTGGAAATGATTATAAAGCTTTTAAAAACTTTAGAATAAAATATAGGTTATTTGATAAATAAAGATAGTTATTAGATATTAAATCTTATTTAACCTAAACTGGTATTTCGTGAGAAGTAATTATAGTTCTAATTAATATTTAATTGAAATTAGGATTATATTTTGATGAAATTATTAGGAAGTTAAGTTTTATTATAAATATGAGTAGGCTCATCAGGACCTAGCATTTCTGGTGTATTCCTCTCTATGCTTGTAGAGTCTCGACTTGTACGTCAGAACATAGTTAGAGATTAGAAAAGGAATCAAGTTTTATAATAAAGTACATCATTATGTTTATCAATTAATTAAGGTAAAATCCTCGTCAGGTCCAAGGGAGCGGAGAGCTGACACCACAGCAGTCAACAGAGTTTCGGAGGCAGTCTCCTCGGTAAGGCACACTGTTGTCGCTGCCACTGCTTGGTGCAATCTTCTAAAAGATTGAACATTAAAACCATTTACAACTGGAATAACAAAAATCAGGTGGTTACAAATTTTCCAGACCACATGTTGAACAGTCAACCATCCTTTAGACAGCGTCAGAAATGTCTTAATTAGATTTACATTATAAACAGCATTTTCCAGAATATTGAAATCAAGTGGGAGTCCCCAAACGAAAATTTTCAAGACTTGTTCCAAAAAGTTGATCCCTAATTTTAAGGACCTCCAGTCGTAGGCCTGATCACTACTAGGAGATTGAATCACAGTTTAATTTTGGTCAGCTCTCTAACAGAGTGGTCTACTGTCTTTTGTTGTTGTCAAGAGTCGAACTTAAGACCTTGTTCTAATTAATCCTATTAGTTTGCCAACCAAACTATCCACGCGGGACGAAAATTTTCAAGACTTGTAAAGCCTGAGAGTAGGTAGCTTGTCGCAAGACTTGTAAAGCCTAGGAGTTGGTAGCTTGTCAGAATTGACCCTTTTCCACTAAAATATTTTGTGATAGTCAACCAGAACACGTAAAATCCTCGATCGGTATTATATTTTGTGATATTTAGTCGAATGGGGTAGGAACTGATATATAGCTTACCATGACTAATGGCTAATGCCTAGGTAGCTTGTCAGAAATGGCTCTCCAATTACCATCTCACCAGCATCCACAATTATTAATCATGTCCCACAAAAACTTTCCAGTATAGTTCCAGACATTATTGGAGCAAGACGATCGTGCTCATGGATGTTCTCTTTCTGCTTCTACATTCATTGACACTACAAATTTTCCATTTCAGGATCGTCACTTCTGTGGACGTCTTGGCTTGGAACCAAACCATTAGTGATGATGGCCAACTTCTGGTCTCCAAAGACAACCTGTTTGCTCTAGGATTTTTCAGCCCTGGTAATAGTTCTTCTAGATATCTCGGAATCTGGTATTATGGTTTACCAGACCAATATGTGATCTGGGTTGCGAACAGGGACTCTCCAATCAATGGTTCTTTTGGGGTACTCTCACACAGCCGAATTGGAGACCTAATTCTTTACTCTAATGGTGATCAAGAACATTCAGTGGTCTGGTCTACTACTGTGTCGATGGACGTACAAGCTGATGATGCTTGCGTGGCTCAGTTGCTGGATTCAGGGAATTTTGTTCTGTTTCGTGGTGGAAAAATTGTGTGGCAAAGCTTTTATAATCCTACAAATTCATTAATGAGAGGAATAAGACTTGGGCTGAACAGGAAAACAGGTGTAGAGCATTTCATATCATCTTGGAAATCAGCAGATGACCCAGGAACAGGACAGTACTCAATGAAGCTTATTGCAGGAGGCTCGCCCCAGTTCGTTTTGTACAAGGGTGCAAGCCCTTACTGGATAAGTGCTCCATGGCCCTTGAGAAAAGATGCATACGTATTTAACTACACTTTTGTGAACAATCAAGATCATTTATACTTTACTTATTTTCAGGAACCGGAGCTATCTCGAAGAATTAGAACAGTTTTAGATGAAACAGGAATCATAAGGAGGTTAAACTGGTCTGAAAGTGATGGGAAATGGAAGGAGGTATTGTCAGCGCCTAAGTACAGGTGCGATTCATATGGGAAGTGTGGAGATTACTCGAAGTGTTACCTGAGTATTGGAAACAAAGTTGATTGTTCTTGTCCGCCTGGGTATGAACCCAAGTTGCGGAAAGACCGGGTTTTGAAAGATGGGGAAGGTATTTGTACGAAGAAGCAACAATGGTCTTCCTTGTCGTGTGAGCAGGTTGAGGGGTTTGTGAAAATGTCAAAAGTTAAAGTTCCTGATAATTCAAATGCTGTTTGGTTGGGGAAGAACATGGTCTCTCTCCAATGTCAGAAGGAATGCCTGAGTAATTACTCTTGCTTGGCTTATGCAAGTGTAGGTGTTGCAGGGACGACGGGTTGTTTAGCTTGGTATGGAAGATTGATGGACTCTCTAGAATTCAGGGAAGATGGATATGATCTCTATGTTTGTGTTGATGCACTTCAATTAGGTAAGTCTTCATCCGGTGATGTTTCAAAACTTACTATACTAAAATTATATGAAGGTGTAGAAAAAATTTCTGATTATTTTCAAATAATGTAATTTCTTTGGATTCATTCAGTTGAATATGCAAGTAAATCGAGTAGTTTGTTGACAAGGAAGGAGATGCTAGTCATTCTTGCTAGCTCAATCTCTTCAACGTGGATTGTGATTGTTATCTTTCTGTTCCTTAGGAAGAGAATAAAGAGGAGGTAAGAAGCAAAACTAAATAAATTACTATCATACTTTCTCTAATAAATATTTATTTGTTTTGCCATTTGGTGAGACCCTGTAGGCAGTTCATGAAATAAACGAACTGCATTACTGAGAATAGTAATGTCTATTTAGTGCGAATATTTCTTGAAAAGATTGTTTTCTTTTTGTTTAAAGGGCAACGAAGTACAAATGGAGCAAAAGAATATTTGATATCAATAGCTTAGATCACAAAAAAAATACCCTGATGGCAGATGAGTTGAGGGAAACTAGCAATCAGGCAGAATTGGCACTTTATGATCTCAACACTATATCAACTGCAACCAATAATTTCTCTCTTGCTAGCAAAATTGGGCAGGGAGGATTTGGTTCTGTTTATAAGGTAAGACTTTTTAGCATTTATCAAAATGGATGATTTCTCTTTCTAAGACTAGTCTTTCGGTTGTAATGTCGTACTTGACAATTCACCGTAATTCAATTGTGCATTGTGATTCCAGGGTCAGCTCCCTAACGGACAACAAGTCGCTGTGAAAAGATTATCCAAAGCCTCAAGGCAAGGGATGGAAGAATTTGTCAATGAAGTGAAATTGATAGCGAAGCTTCAACACAGAAATATTGTAAAGCTTCTAGGATGTTGCATTGAGGGAGAGCAACCTGTGCTAATTTATGAATACTTAATCAATAAAAGCTTGGACTCTTCTCTTTTCGGTGAGAATAGTTCACATCTTCTCTTCATACTATGATAGTTAGCCTACATTTGAATTGAAATCTTCATTTTGGTGTAGATCAAGTCAAAAGTAGGTCCTTAGATTGGCGAAAGCGCTTTAACATAATTGTTGGAACTGCTCGTGGAATCCTATATCTCCACCAAGACTCCAGGTTGAGAATTATACACAGAGATTTGAAGACTAGCAATGTTCTATTAGATGGTGAGATGAACCCAAAAATTTCAGATTTTGGAATGGCTAGAATATTTGAAGATGACCAAATGCAAGACCAGACAAAAAAAATTGTAGGCACATAGTAAGTACAGTTTCACCTGATTATCAAAAGCAAAACATATATTAGCTTGATGATTATATGATTTATAGAATGACCATCTTTCACATTGATCATTGCAGTGGCTATATGTCTCCAGAATATGCGGTGTTTGGAAAATTTTCAGTTAAATCTGACGTCTTTAGCTTTGGAGTCATAATGTTGGAGATTATAAGTGGCAAGAAAAACAATGGCTTTGATCAACCTCCTGCCTTAAGCTTGATAGGATATGTCAGTTATATAAATTTTCAAACTCCTATGAGGTAAAGATACTTGGATTGGAAATTCATACTTTGTTAATGGTAAAACTTTGACAGGTATGGGAATTATGGAGAAAAGATAGAGCTCTGGAAGTAGTTGATCCAGCTGTGGAGGAGTCATACCTACCTCATGAGGCCTTGAAATGCATTCAAATTGCGCTCTTGTGTGTACAAGAAGATGTAATGGACAGACCAACTATGTTAGACGTAGTTTTCTTGTTGAACAACGACATGGCTCTTCCATATCCAAGACAACCTGGATTTATTTTCCATAGAACTTACAATCCTAACTCAATTGCACGAGAGCAAGGATCAAGTTGTGTAAATACTATCACAATTACCACCACATTAGCTCGTTAATAGCTCAAAAACTTCATTTAAAAGTTTTTGGATTTTTCCTTATAAAGGTATTGCTTTAGAATTCTAATTAAATTTTCAATTCAACATTTCACTAGTTGATCAGAATGTTAACAGAAAATTTTGTTGCTTCTCAAGTTGGACGTCAAAATTCAAATTTAGTGTGGATAACTAAGAGGAAATAACTTATTACTACAACTACTATTATTTTATATAGTAGTAGTATTACTATATGAAATTAACTAGTAATGAGTATAATACTTTCAATTAAAGTTGGATTTAACATCTAATCTCCAATGGTTTTAGTTTCTAACAGAGATCTTTTACGCAACATTCAAGTATTCATACTTAAACTTCTTTTTCATTCTCATTTTCTCAAAAGGAAAGTAGGTAGTCAAAGTATTAGAAGAGAATATATTTCGTCACTATAAACATAAGCAGTATACAAAGGAATGAACATTCTTACAATTTCATTTAACTCACTCTCTAGTTGATGCATCCTACAAGAGGTTAACAATGATTTCTCGAACCTCAATTTAATTTTTTTCTAAATTATCACTCCTAAAGTTGAAATCTAAATTCTATTAAAAGTGAAGTTATATGTGAAATTAGTGATTTTAAAAGTAATTTGACTATCAATTTCTATCTTATATTAGTTTCATAATGTAAATAGAATATGGAATATTTGATATTTAAACTTTAACAAAATTTCCTTCTTTTGTTTTGTGTCTCCAATACATAGAATGCCATGTAAAAATGTAAAAGAGGCTATATATATATATATATAAAGAAGATTTTGAACCTTTCTATTCATATGTAACAGCTAGTGGTAACTTCTTTTAAAGTTTTGATGTTTGCTTTAGTCAAACAAGCAAGAAACATTAGTTCCTTTGACCCAAAAACAAAAGCCATTTTAATTCACAGTTATACTAGTCCATTAAGAAGGTTTGAAGGAAAAATCATATGGCCACAAACGAATAAGTTGCTTGGCAATTGGCGCACAATAAGACTAAAAAGAAGTTAATGTGAAAAATATGAAAAGTATATGAAAGATAAGAAATTAGGAGTTTCCATAAAAAATAGTTAGCATATATAGAAATGGAAAATTTTGTCCGATCCAGCCTGACACAACCAAAAATAAATAGGTATAGCCTAAGTTAGCCAAACTTTAGTACAGTATTGAGTAAGTACAAAATTATAAAGTTAGTCGAACTTTAGTATAGTTTTGAATAAGTACAAGTTAGCCAAACTTTAGACTCTTTTGAATCATCTATACAAAAATTATAATTTGATCTACTCGCTAGTTTTAGTTAAATAAGTTACAAAAATAGCATAAATATTTTTTAAAATAAAACTCTTCACAAATAAATCAAATCATTCTTAACAAAGATAACACTATGGTTCCCCAAAAAGTTCATCCACACATTGATAAAGTAAACAAAGGGGGAGGGGGTGAATTGTGTATTTAAAAAATTGCAAGGTACTTCAAAATAAAAATATCCTCTTAAACAAAATAAGTCTATAAAAATTTTTGAAAAGATCCTGTTAATTGTTGAAAACAAAAGAATATTGTTTAAAAGCGAAAAGAGCCTACTAGTGCTCAAGAGGAAGGAGTATGTTAATTGATATGAGCTTGCTAGCGCTCAAAAAGAAAGGAGCCTATTAACACTCAAAACTGAAAGGAGCCTCTTGTGATATAAAAACAAAAGGAGTCTATTGTAAAACTGAAAGAGTGTTTTGAAAATTCAAAATTATAATGCAGAAATTTAAAAGCTAAGAAGAGAAAGAATGATACAGCCGATTTATACTCTACAAGTTCAACAACATTTCAACAATAGTTAACAAAATATATCTATAACAAATATACCATCAAACAAATATATCATCAAGGCAATATTGAAAATCATATATGCAAAGTATATCATTAACTATTCTCCCTCTTTGTCATTATCAAAAAATAGAAGGAAAGAATAACTAAGGCATCAAACAATATCATAAATATATAAGGATAGACCAAACAAAAAGAGTGAAAAAATTATTAAAACAAATCAAAAAATTTTCAAATCAAAATCTCTATATCAAGAATTTAATTTTGCATGTTGTCTATCTAGCCACACATTTGATCTTAATTGGAAAATTTTCCTTTAGTTATTGAAGGATCAAGTCATTGGTGTTCTGGAGTGCAGCAGCGGCTTATTTTTATAAGGCAGGACCTAAAAAGTCTGTTGCTCTTTCAATTTTCTTCTTAACCCACACATTTTCATTCAGCTAGTATCCGAATTGGTAGGGAATAGAAGAATGGGACTTACCGGGTGCATACCAATCTATAAGCAAAAATCTTGGTTAACAACAGCTCATATGGTAGACCACCAGTTGTATTCTTGTGACTTCCCTTGTCTACCATAATCTTCAGAATCATTGCTGGGAGGTTCATCTTGTTGCCCTTTAAAAGATAGTAGACAATATATGTATCCAGGAGACTGCATCTTTCTACTGAACTACTCCTTGGAAAAATTGAAATAGCTGAAATAGATACAAGGCATCTTAGTAGTAGGTCAAAGTGTCTACACCAGAGTCTCCCTTCATAGGCATTCTCAGTGTGTTGACATATAAAGTGCACAACTTCTCCAAGATCAAAGTTAGAAATGTCCCACTTATGATAGGGAAGATTAATTCTACCTACGGGAACTACATTCAAAATGTTTGCCAAAATTTCTTCCGTAATCAAGATCTCACACTCACAGACCCAAGAAATTATTGCAGTTTTTCATAAATTTCTTCTTTTCTCATATGTGTCTAAAAACATCAAACTAGGTCATCACACACTGTTTCATTCAACTTCACTAAATTTTCCCAACCAACAGTAATCTAATAGGAAGAGAGGGGAATACTGATTTCATCAAATAGGTTAGGAGGCAAGATGCGTGCAACTACCACCTTTCTCTTCTTATAGCGCATCTTGTACCTTGCTTCAACTTCCATCGATTGAAATAGCTTCACTAGTGCTGAAAACTCTCCCTTCCGGAGTATGGTGACTTTCTTTGATTTTGTCTTTTTAGCCATAAGGATTTCTTCAAACATGGCTTCTTTAAAAACTAGCTCATCCCTAACAATTGGGTCCTCACTCTTTTCTTCGACCATAGGCACATTTCCTTTTCTTATTTCTTTCCTTTTTTATGAATCTTCTTCTTTCTTTTTGACCTTAAGAGTTTCTTCTTATATAGCTTGCTTTTCCATACTTGTTCCGGTTCATGGACTCCTTATTAATTGAGCTGGTTCTTTATCTAAATCATCATCATTTACATCCCAATGCACTTCAGGCACGGTTCTTTATCTGAATCATCATCATTCACATCCTAATGCACTTTAAGCATGGTTCTTTATCTGAATCATCATCATTTACATTCCAATGCACTTCAGGCACTTTCTTATCCTTAAGACTAGGTTTAGAAGTATTGGAAGGAGGTACGTAAGTTTTGGAAGAGAGTTTAGAAGGAGTAGGAGTGGTCAGAGTAAGGATAGGTATATGAAATCTTACTTTTCTTGTTTGCTCCCCCTCACTAGAGGACTCTTCCTCTACTTCTTTTGTAGGGTCTCGATCCCGAAGACCGGACCCCAACCGGAATACGAAATGAAAGACGGATAACAAAGAGGCGGAACGAA